>OY856409.1:1329515914-1330115914 GCA_963693085.1 Alisma plantago-aquatica
ATTAGTTCTCTGTTGGTGATTAACAATCAATATTTGCGACTGACGTAATTGAGTCAACATAATAGTTTAAAATTTCCACGAAATTTTCGAAATTTCCACAATTATTTCCATACTGATGGAGCCATCAGACATCGAAATGCATTGGCGAAACGCACTGTGCATTGAAAATTTTCTTTCTTTTTAATGTACTATGGATTGCCTAGAGCATTCTTTTTTGCACAATTTTGTGTCTTTAAGTTTATACATCGTGCTTGCAAACTATAATGACTTGATTCGTTGATTTGACCATTGAAAAATGATATAAAAAATTCTCCATTGAAATACCCATCAAAACAATTCAGGGTCCTTCACTCACACATGAGGAGACCCCCACCCCACATATCCAGTATGAGATATTATTGCATATTTGAGTAGATCTACACTAGTAGAAAATTCTGGTAAAATTTCATAAATTATTTTGTTGGTTTTTCCGTAGAAATGTTAGGAATGTATTTGTCAAAATTTCCATTGAAATTTCGGTAAATTTATGTTTCTGTGGTCAGTGAAATGACATCGAAATTGAACATTTTCTTCCTCGGTCAACATGCTTCATTCCAGTACGCATTCACCACACTCCATTATTGTTCTCGGGTGTAATGATTCTCATTGTTTCGTAACATACTGCCTATGTGCCTAGTGTAGTGCCTACATATTCTAATTTCTTTTGATTTATCTAACAAATCATTAACTGTTGATTGGTAATTAAAACTAATTATTAATTGAAGCTAATATGATGCATACCTACTCAATGTATCTGTACAGGATGATTATGTTTTTACTCGTTCTAGGAGCAAGGATTATGGGTTTTGTTTGATGTTGCGTGTTTTTTAGCTTGTAACCATTTACTTTTATAATTAGAACTTAATAAAGTCATGACGTGTTAAAAAATAAGGCACAACGTGTCAAAGAGCAATAGATAGTTGCCTAGAATGGCACACGACGTGCCAAAGATAAGAAACGACGTGTCAAAGAGCACTAGATAGACGTCTGGAATGGCACACGACGTGTCAAAAATAAGACACGACGTGTTAGATGGTTCGCCGGAATGGCACACGATGCGTCAAATAAAGACACGACGTGTCAGAGGTCAGGACAGTAGGTCAGAGGATTTGCCGGAGTGAGACGCGACGTGCCAAGCAAAGACACGACGTGTCAAAGGTCGTGGCAGCAACAGATCAAGAGAAGAAACAGAGAACCCAGCAAAATAAGGTCAAAGATGACCCAGAGTAAGTGACAAATACTATGATTCACCAACAAGAAAGATGATATGTTTGATATACCCAATCATACCACCAATAAAGTGAGTAGAGCCCTAGAATAGGTGATCATGAATGACCACAAATCTTCCGAATGATGCTTCTAAATAACATTTCTTCAGGGCATAAGAACCTTAGAAGACTGCCGGCCATATCCCTAGATCCTCTTGTTGGAGAGGAGGATAGGGCTAGAAAGAAACTTAGATCTTAGGAGTGATCAACAACGGAAGTCAAGAAGGATGTACACGTGGTGGCGGCTCATGAAGGGAACGAGAGAGAGAGAGAGAGGGCGGCGGTGATTGGTGGAGATCAGGGCTAGGTGACCTGCTCTGATACCATATGAAAGTGTGCCGTGTTTTCTACATTCACAAAGGAGGAAACTTACTCCTACAAAAAGGAGGCGGCTGTACCAGGAAGCGAACTGAAAACCCTAATGGGCCTCTTTATACAAAGGCCCATGTTACAAAATAAAGGAAAGACTTAAACAGAAATACACAAAACAGTAAATGCAGTAACATATCTCATCAACACGTGAACACACCTCTCCAAGATCATTGGACCAATATGCAATGTATGTCATGGTATTTGAAAAATTCCATAGGGAAAGGCTTATACTATGAACATCCTCAACTCAAGTTATTGACTATCCAGGATATGCAGATGTAGGCTGGGCTGGGGATCCTCAAGACAGAAGAACCTTTGGATAATGTGTTCTGCTAGGTAGTCACCTAGTTGTTTGAAGGACCAAGAAGCACAAACTGTTGTTGCCCGTTCAAGCACCGAAGCAAAGCATTAACCATGGAACATGCATGCTGTGACCTGCAGTGGGTCCATCATTCTCCCTGAATATAAATTTCTGTCCAACAACTAACATCATTATACTGCGATAATCAGGCTGCTATTCATATTGCCAACAACCCGGTCTTCCATGAGTGTAGCAAACATATTATAGTTGACTATCACTTTGTACCTGATTTAGTCAAAGCAAAAAAAGATAGTTACGCCATAGGTGAATATAGGAGAATAAATGGCAACCAATCTCACTAGTCGCAAAACCCCTTTCTCCTAGTCTAATCCTGTACATGAATAACAAGTTGAGATAATACAATGTATACTCTCCACCTTGAAGGAGAGTGTTGAGATAATTAGTAATCTCTTGAATCGTGCTAATTAGGCTTGGCCCATTTATCTCAGATCCATGTAACGGTTCCCCCTCCCCTATTTAAATGAGAGGGTTCTCACTTATCAATGTTAACAGGACTTATTTTTCATCAGTAATGTTTTTGAATGTTACTGGAAGAATACCATAGCAACTTCTAGTTATTTAATTTTATGTTTCATGTTTGTTGGTTTTATTTTTTCTAGGACAAACTTATCTGTTAATTACTTCATGTATTCAAATTTTATTTAATTCCTGTTTCTAGTTACTTTTTCTTTGCAACATGCTTATAGTCAATTAAAGTGCATTTTCTTTTATTTTTGTCCTCTTAAGAGTGCATTCCTGTCAAAATAGCATATAACAAAAGATAAATTATAGATACGTTTGTATATTTATATGGAGTAAATCAGTATATAAATATAATATAATGTATACTTACATATAAATATAAAGTATACGATGGGCGTCATAGGGGGAGTTCTTCCTCCTTTCGGCTTCAAATAATAGACGTACAATTTATATAGCATGAATTAAAAAAATTCCAAAACCGTATATACTACTGCACACCACACAGATTGTGGTGTGCTCTGGTGATTAAATACCACATATTGCTTTTAGATTCATCAAAATGAAGGGGATGATGAAGGGAGGATAATACGTGAAGGAAGAAAAGGAAGGAAAATAAGTAATGGTCCTCCTGGCCATTGCCACTTTGAGCTAGTGACTCCTACACCTTGTTGTTGGCCCCTGCTGATGGTGTGTGGAACGGGGGAGGGTGTTGGGGTGTGCAAAGCAGGAGAGTGGGCATGTTCAACAGCAGTTCAGCTAGATCAAAGAAGATAGTGCTTTTATTTTTGTATTGAAATTAAAAGGAAATAACATTTTAAAAAGCTCAGCGACTTTATGGGGTAAGTATGGCTGTAAGATATATATGCTGGACTGACCGTACTTTGGAACTGTCAGTGTTCAGTTATAAAGTTAGGATTAGATCTTTGACAGTGATCATAGCTGGAGATCGAATGTGTAATTCTCTCTTAAAATTTGATATTTAAAAGAAATGCCATGATTCGTGGTTTTGGTCATATATCTTATCATTTATGATCGGGCTACGGTGTGGGTTTGCACGTCTCTCCCATTTTATCTGATAGAGGGTTCATATTACAGCAAGTGTAAATCAAGATAAATAAATTGAAATGCAATTGACTCCTACAATTAGTGTTTCAATCTGCACATGCACACCTCTCTCCTTCCCTTCTCCCCTCAACAGATAACCTGTTTTTCTTTTTGAAGCAGTTTGGGCTATTTTGTATATTTGATGGCCATGGTGGGGCAGATGCAGCAAAATCAGCCAGCAGGTTAGTTAGGTCTCAATTGTTATCCTCTCAATTGAGGTATTAACTGCTTTGTTTGCTTAAACGGTGAGTTGCTAAATACTCTGAACTTTTTTTGTACTATGTCAGAATGCAGTGCATTTGCATATTATTACATGAATATTTCGTATGTTGTAGGCTTTGGAAATTGTCAAACTGTTGATTAGAATACATGTTCTACCAAATCAAGGATATTATCAGAATATTGCTTTATCTGTATACATAGTCATGTGTGTGTACATTATCTAGATATTGATAAATAGGTGTTTCTTTGGTTGTTCTGAGAAACTTATTAATGTAAAACTACAGGCTAACTTAAAATAAACGAAGCAATGGCTAAAAGATAATTCTTATTCATCATCTGTGTCTCTACCTGTGTTGTATAGGCGCCCGCCTGGTCACCTAGGCTTAAGTCAACCCGCCTCAAACTGGGCGCCCACACCCCTAATTGACCTAAGCTGTTGCCTAAGGCCTTTTGAGGTCCAAATTAAGCCAATTCAAGGCTAATTTAGCATAAATTAGATCTGAATTTGATCAAATTGAGTCATTTTATGGTCAAATTGGGTCTGATTTACCCCAAACAGGGTCAAATTAGCATAAATTAGGTCTGATTTGGGGGAATTAGGCCTGATTTGGGGGAATTAAGTCTGATTTGGTCATGTAAGGCCTCGTTTAGATCAACATAGGGAAATTTAGGGTTAATTAGGTTTGATTTGGTCATGTTATGCAAATTATTTGGGGGAATTAGGTCTAATTTGGGGGAATTAGGTCTGATTGGTCATGTAAGGCCTCGTTTAGATCAACATAGGGAAATTGAGGGTTAGTTAGGTTTGATTTGGTCATGTTATGCAAATTAGGTTTGATTTTATGCCAAATTATGTCAAATTTGAGCAGATTAGGTCTGATTTGGGAAAAATAAGTCTGATTTTGGGGAAATGGTCTGATATGGTGAGATTAGGTTTAATTTGGCCAAATTAGATATTGTTTAGGTCAATATAGGGGAAATTTAGGGATATTAGGTCTGATTGGATGATAATATACAAAATTAGGTTTTATTTAGGCCAAATCATGTCAAAATTGGGCACATTAGGTCTAATTTAGGGGAAACAAGTATGATTTGGGGGAAATTGTTCTAAATCGGATGACTAGGTCTTATTTGGCCAAATTTGTCTTATTTAGGTGAATATATGAAAAATTCATGGAAATTGGGATTGATTAGGTCATGGTATACAAAATTAGGTCTGGTTTAGGCAAAGATTAGGGTAAAATAGGTCAAATTTTATCAAATTTTGATCAAATGAGTTCAAATTAGGGCCAAACAGTTCTAATTTAGGTCTTGTTATTTTTGATTTAGGCTTAATTCTACATAATATTATTCTACATAATATTATTCTACATGTTTTTGCTACAAACATTATACATGTTTAGCTTTCTGATTTCTATATGAATTTTGTTTAGGTAAAACTTCCACAATTCAATCCATATCTAATGATTTTGTCACTTTCTTCATACGATGATAGCACATTGATTGCATATTTATCATGTATATTTATGTGTAAGGATTGTATTTTTCAAAAATTTTACATATATCTGTAAAAATAAAAATATATATAAAAACACCTGGAAATGCCTGGGCTTCCGCTTGGGCGCCTAGGCTGTCTGGGCGTCCCCCTGAAACGCCTGGCCGTCTTCACAACCATGGTCTCTACATGGACGCAGATAGAGCCTTTATATAGGCTTTTAAAAGAAAGACTAAGCGGGCATAGCCAATGTGGGACTAAACCACTTGACTTTACAAAAGCCCAAAAATGAGAAACAAAGGCGTTATAAAATAAAGCCTGCTAATGAAGCCTAACTAGTGATACGACGCCGTCTACGCTCATAAGTGCCTAAAGGTGGGGCCTGTCCTACATCTACTCCCCTCGGCTGCAAAAGACTCAACTCCGTCGAGTCAGTACTGAGGTAGAGCTCAAGAAGATTTGCATCAGTGTGGCGAAACTCCTCCTCGGTGATCCAAGTGGCGTCTACTGAAGAGCGACCTCTCCAACGAACCAAGAAACGATGTACGGTGCCCTGGCCGGTGAGGACGGTCTGGTCGTCCAAGGCGGTGTCGATGCGTTCGGGCGGCTGTTGAGGAAGTCGAGGTAGAGGTGGTAACGCTGCTGAAGACGGTGGAGCACAATGACGATATGAAGAAGCAGCTTGTGGTGGTGGAGGGGGCTCGAATGTACCACGATAAGGAGAAAGATCTTCCACATTGAATACTGCACTAATGCCCCAATCTCCTGGCAAATCCAATACATAGGCATTGGGTCCCTGTCGACTAAGTATTTGAAAAGTCTTAACGCTCTGGCATGAAGCTTCTTGAAAGAAATTTTGGGGTAGCGTTGAAGACGCACACGTAATAAAACATAATCTCCCACATTAAATTCTTGACCTGCGGTGTGCATTTGCAGAAAGCTTATAGTTTTCATAAGACAAAGTAAGTTTTTGGTGAATCTCGACATGCAAATCATGAATGTGCTGGGCAAAGGTCTCAGTAGTGTGGGAAGGTCGGCCAATAGTGGACATGGGTCTGAGATCTATAGGTTGGCGGGGCTTGTAACCATTAACAACTTCAAAATGGCTCTTTCTTGTAGATTGATTAACATAATTGTTGTAAGAAAATTCAACAGTAGGTAGCAATAAGTCCCAATTGCCTAAATGTTCCCCAACAAGACATCGCATGAGGTTACCCAAACTCCTGTTGACCACCTCAGTTTGACCATCAGTTTGAGGGTGAAAGGCATAAGAGAATGAGGTTGGTACCAGAAATTTTCCATTAGGTTTTCCAGAATTAGCTAACAAACTTAACACCACAGTCAGAGACTATGGTAGTAGGGAGTCCATGTAGCTTGACTACCTCATTGAAGAAAAGGCGGGCAATACAAGAGGCGCCAGAAGTCTTACTACAGGCAATGAAGTGGGCCATCTTTGAAAAACGATCAACAACCACAAACACAGACTCATGGCCATGGGAAGTGCGGGGAAGACCTAAAATAAAATCCATACTTCGATCCTTTCAAGGCTCGTGGGGAATAGGGAGGGGAGTGTAAAGACCCATATTTTGTCTTTTGGTTTTGGCTAATTGACAAGTTCGACAGTGAGACACGATGCGAGCTACATCACGTCGCAAGGAAGGCCAATAAAATCTGTCTGCCACTAGAGCGGTGGTCTTATTTCTACCAAAATGGCCAGCGAGGCCACCAACATGTAATTGCCACATGAGAAAATCTTGAACTGAAATGGAAGGGATACATAACCGCGTGCCGCGAAAAAGAAATCCCTCTCATAGAATAAAATCAGAAGCATGGCTAGATGTACTACTGAGAAGGTCGGAATGAATAGTCGCGAAGTCATGACAAGTGGAATATTGCTCTTTGAGACACTTGAAGCCGACAACTTCAACGCTCTTAGACTGTAGGGTGGTCAAACAACGACTGGGAGCGTATGCGGCCTTGTTCTTAACACCTGAGCGATGTTTGATAACAAAAGTGTACTCTTGATGAAACTCACACCACTTGGCGTGACACACTTAAATTCTTTTGGGAATCTAGAAATTTAAGGGCCTGATGGTCAAACCAAAGGATGAACTCCTGATGGAGAAGGTAGTGCCTCTAATGACGCAAAGATTGCACAACAACGTATAATTCTTTATCGTAAGTGGAATATTTACGCTTTGCATCGTTTTCTCACTGAAAAAGACAACAAGATGACCTTCTTGACTAAGAACGCCTCCAATGCCAACACCGGAAGCGTCACAAGATACTTCAAACGAAAGTGAGAAATCAGGAAGGCGAAGAACTGGGGCTTCGGTCAACTTGGTTTTGACAACCTCAAAAGCACGTTTTGCGGATGGCGTTCACTCTAATTTGTCACACTTCATTAACTCAGTGAGAGGAGCCATAATCGTGCTAAATCCTCGAACAAAACGACGATAAAAAGTAGCGAGCCCGTGAAAGCTACGAAGCTCAGAAATCGAAGTGGGTTGGGGCCAATCAGTGATGACTTTTGACTTTGGCCGAGCCAGTCTCTACGTCGGTAGCTGATACAAAGTAGCCAAGGAATAAGACTTTATCTTAAAGGAACGAGCACTTCTTTAGATTGACATACAATTTCTCAGGTCGAAGTGTGTCGAAGATAAGCTGGAGATGAATTAGGTGTTCGTCCTTGGCCTTGCTAAAAATTAGAATGTCATCAAACTAGACCACTAAATTTTTTCCAATGAATGGTTGTAACACATGGTTCATGACACGCATGAAGGTGCTGGGTGCGTTGGACAGGCCAAAAGGCATGACTAGCCACTCATAATCCGTCGGGGGTTTTGAAGGCAGTTTTCCATTCATGGGACTCCTTAACATGGATCTGTTGATAACCGGTACGGAGGTCAATCTTAGAGAAATAGCGGGATCCGTCAATAGATCAAGCATGTCGTCAAGGCATGGAATAGGAAATCAATATTTAACAGTGATTTTATTGGTGGGTTGACAATATAAACACATATGCCAACTACCATCCTTCTTGGGAGCAAGGAGTGTAGGAACCACACAAGGACTCTTGCTCTCGCGAATGAACCCTTTGAGAAAAAGGGCATCAACTTGATGTTTCAATTCAACATGCTTAGTCGGGTTCACACGGTAATGCGGTCGGTTAGGTAGCGATGACCCTGGTATCAAATCAATCTCATGCTGAATATCACGCTAAGGGGGAAGCTCATCAGGAAGGTCGGCGGGTGTCATGTCCTTGAACTCGTCGAGAAGGGAGACAAGTTCTGGTGGGGACTGAAAATTGGACACGGGAGTGGATTCTTTGATGTATAGCACATACATGAATCATGATTCTCGACTAGTTTCTTCAAACTCTCGTCGAATGACAAGGTGTAGGGAGTGCTGAGATTTGGAGGATTGGGGGTCTGGTGGTGGATTCCTTTTGATAGGAGAGATGAATCGAGTAGGTGCTAATCGGATGTGTTTGCCTTTGTGCTTAAAGGTATAAACGTTGGAGCATCCCTCATTGTCGGCATCTAAATCATAAATCCAAGGGCATCCCAGAATGACGTGGCAACATCCATGGGCAACACGTCGCACCAAATGTGGTCCGAATAAGCACCTAAAGTGATGGGTACAAGACAATGTTGGGTGATGGGCAAACTGATTTGGTTCACCCAATGGACTTTATATGGCTGAGGATGGGGCTCTGGACGCAAGTCCATGCGCTTCATCCATGGGGTGAAATGATGTTATGAGAGTTGCCACCATCAATGAGTAGTTTGCAACTTTTACTAGCATGTTTGAACTTTGGAGAACGCCTGGAAGGGGGTGGTGCATTTCCATTCTCATCCCCTTCTGAAGGGACAGTTAAAACACGCATGACCTGGAGATAAGACAGATCATAATCATAGTTGTAATCAGCGCCATCATCAAAAGGTTCAGGATAGACATCTTCGTATTCAATGTCATCCTCAGGGGTGGGATTAGGAGTATCAGAGGACACGAAAAGAGCATGAGGGCATTAGGCAACTAGGTGATTCGTGTTGTGACAATGAAAGCATTCACAACCTCACGAAGGAGGGCGTACTGGAGTTGTGACTACCTCCTTGCCTTTACTGGAAGAAGGGGTTGAAGAACTCTATGGATGTGGTTGAGGTAGGGGATAGGCAGAGCGATTCGGGGTAGTGAAAGCATCATCCAAGGAGTCATACTGTTGTAACTCCATTTCTCGTTTAATGTAAGGGTGTAAATGATGCACAAAACGAGCGGCCAGTTGGCGATCAGAGTCACTGTGAATACAACGGTTCTCAGCTTCCTCAAATCGTTCCATGTACTCTTGAACAGATGATGACCCTTGGCTAAGGTTCATCCAGTCACAAAGAAGTTGTCTTTGGTATTGGGACATAACGTTCACGTCGCTTAGTTTTCATCTCATCCCAGAAGAGCATAGGGGGTTGTCTACTACGCTCCATATTACGTTGGACACCTTGCCAATACCTCTTGTCAGACCCTTCTAGTTTCACCTTGGCAAACCTGATTGTTGGGCGTCTGTTATGTTATTCCAGTCGAAGTAATTTCCAAACTAGCAATCCAATCGAGGAAAGCCTTAGGGTTAAGTTTACCATCAAAAGTTGGGGCATCGACCTTAACTCATCGGGTGACATCATCGTGAGGCAGGTGTCTTGGGTGGTACTCACCATAAGGGTTTTGCGGAAAGGCTAGACCACGTAGGGGGCGTCATATGCATCATGTCCAGGGAGACGAGGATGTGGCTCAGGTGGTGGAATGGGATGATAAGGCGGAGACATTGGTTGTTGAGGGTGTGGATAATGGTTTGCAGGAACGAATTGTAGAGCAGGGGGAATGTGTTGGGGTGGGTATGGTGGTCATGGCGCAACGGGTTGAGATGTATAAGGGAGAGAGTGATAATGCATCGGGAGGTAGGGGTGGTTTTCCTCGTAGGGCTGTGGAGTACAAGGGTCAGGTTCAATAAAAGGTTTAGCGGCCCCTAAGTTTTGGTAGTCGGGGATCCCTTGCGGTTATGGCACAAAATTGTATGGGAGTAACAAGCAAAGGAGTTTGTGGTGCATTCCCGTTATATGGTGGCATACCATATCCCAGATAAGGTGTTGAAGTCTGACTAACCTGGAGAGTAGGTGCATGGCGAAGAGTGCGAAGCTCAATCATGATGGAATTGATTGAATGACCCAGAGTTTCAAGGGTAAACGGGGGTTGGGAAGACGTAGGGGTTGGTTCTGATGTGGGTTCTAAAATCGGGCGCTTAAACCTACGGTCAAGCATAATGATTTGCAACGAAATAGCCAAAAATATATTGTACCAAATGAAAACTTAGTTCTGAAATGGACAACACAAAACAATTCAAGAAAACAATGTGAACAAATATATGATAGTAAAATAGTGCACCGAACAAGGAAAACCTTTCTAAAAATTGGGACTTTGGCAATTTTTTTTGGTGGATGAATCAAAACATCCTACGGACCCTATTGTGAATGTACTAAAAATGTAGTAGATAAGCAAAAGCACAATAAATAATGGAAAGATCTTACCAAAGTGATGACAATCGTTGCTTCCTTGCTTTGGATATAGATGGAGAGAATTACCTCAGGATGAAGTAATATATATGTGCCTTGACCCTACGCGGATCCAACTGGGGGCTAGTTGTCGACGGAGTAGTCGAGGGTTGACCAAAGGGCGGCGACGGTGGCAGCGAGCGGCGGCGGCCTGGGGCCAGTTGTCAACGAAGTAGTGGATGGCTGACCAAAGGACGACAGTGACGACAACAGGCGATGGTGGCGGAAGCAACAGACAGCGACTGCGGTAGTAGCAGACTACGACGGCAGCAGACAGATGCAACAGCCGTTGGACGAGGGGGGCGGTCGCAGACAGAAGCGACAGCTATATCATCGTACAATGGTAGCGGCGGTAGGCAGCAGATAAGGGGGCGGCGGCGACAGGCATGGTTGGAATGGGTTGGAACCTAACCCTAATGTTTTTAGCATATTTGTCAAGGCGGCTAGGCGGTTAGCATTTCCCAAGGGACACCTAGCCCGCCTAGGCGCCTATGCGGGCGCCTAGGCTGTTTTGGGCCTTTTTTGTTTTTGTATATTTTTCAATATGTTAATTTGCTTCTTATTATACATATATACTGCATATAATATCATTTAGAAAACATAAAAAGAGGGTAGAATGAGGCTATGGCAGCAATAGCTGGAGATGGTAGTAGGAAGAAAAAAAGAAAGTAATATCAACAAGCCTGCAACAACAATTGGAGCAGGAGACGTAGAAAAGAAACAAAAGAAAACATGGAAAAAAGGTGGGAAGAGGTTGTTACTCAATAGAGAGGTGAAGAATAGGTGATATGATGGGGAAGATCCCTATACGTGTAGAGGTGTTTCTCTATAGCTTGATAGAAAGGAGGCAGCCACCCTTTCCTATAAATAGAAGGGGGAAGCATACAAACACTTAGACAAACCCTAATGGGCCAATGGACAATTGGGCCCATGTTACAAATAGACTAAATGACTTAAGTAAATAGACAAACACTTAAGTAAATAGACACTCTAATAAGAGGAAATGGAGGATGGGAAAGAAAAGAAAAAAAATATTAACAGCAACATTACAAAGCATAGGTGATGTAAAAGAGGATTAGAAGAAAACAGAAATAAAAAAAACAGCAGTAGTAGGATTTCGGATGGGATATAGGAGGAATATCTCAAAAAAAACAAAGCAGCAGTAGGATTTAGGAATAAAATGCAGGAGAAAGGATAAGAAAAGAAGAGAAAAAGAAGCAAGAACAACAGACATATAAGGAAGTATTTTTTTAACAAACAAGCTATGATGATTTACCAATTTGGCCCAAATCAGACCTGATTTCCCCTCATTTTCCCAAATTTGACCTGATTTTACCTAAATCAGACCTATTTCAACCATAAATTGACTCAAGGTGATCTAATTTGACGTCCAAACTTGGTTCATGCAAATATAACCTTTAAATGGCTTAATTTGGGCCTAAATAACCTTAGACGCCCACATAATGCACTTATTAGGTAACTAAGGTTTTTAGGGTTAGGCTCTGATACCACTTAATGTAAAACTACAAGCTAACTTAAAATAAACGAAGAAATGGCTAACAGATAATTCTTATTCATCAACTGTGCCTCTACATGGGCGCAGATAGAGCCTTTATATAGGCTTTTAAAAGAAAGACTAAGCGAGTGTAGCCAATGTGGGACTAAACCTCTTGACTTTACAAAAGCCCAAAAATGAGAAACAAAAGCAAAACAAAATAAAGCCTGCTAATGAAGCCTAACTAATGACACGACGCCGTCTACGCTCATAAGTGCGTACAGGTGGGGCTTGTCCTACATCACTTATATATGTTCACTTGGCGTTTACGAAAATTCCAATACTAGATCAGCTATACTAGTCAAGGTGGCTAGGCATTCCTCCTCACTCAAGGGGTGCCTAGGCAAGAATCTAGGTGTATATCGTATATTTATTTATTAACTTCTTTTACATATAATTTGTTAGTTTTAAGTTTTTAACACATGTTTAGTTATATCTATGTCTTACATACATGGTTTTCTCTAAGTTTAGTCTATTTTAAGTTGATCTAAATCGCACTTGACATGGGCTAAGTAGACCTAACTAACCCAAATCTGATCTAGATTAGATCTGACCATGATTTGACCTAAGTTATCTAATTTGGCCTAAAACATACTGATAATGCATATAATGACATTACACACTTTCTTCTGGTAACATTATGAAAAATGTAACTATCCATACCCGAAAGAGCATAACTTAGCTGCAGTCTTGTATCTATTATCTGCGACAACAATTTAATTTTGATGTTCTAGTAGGCAATGCATTTTCCTCTTGCTAATCAAGATTTTTCCCAAAGAATGTTGATTTTTTTGTATTTCATGGATAACCATACCAAATTTCTATTTATCTTGACTAGTATTCCTAATGAACAATCATTTTGTGGCGATCCTATAGCATCCATGATGCCCCACTCCCAGATCTAAAGCCATAGCGATTTCTGATTAGGCTTAATTAGCTATTTTATCTTTGCATTGTTCTTTAGGACTTATAATGCATTTGTTTTAGTTGTAGGATCCAAGAGCAACACCATGGCGTTATTATAAATTCTGCATTTTGTTATTTTAATTGAGTTTTTTTATTCTTAATTAGATGTCAAGTCACAAATGTCGCTACACTAGGGTTTCTACTTTCTATTATAATACTGTCCTTGGGCTTCTTGTCTAAGCATACTGTTTGGTTTTAAAATTATGTTCTTGAGTTTTGGATTTAGAACAATTGGTATAGGAGCTTGGGTTTTAAACCCTAGGTTAGGGCTGACCATCTCAGACCTTACCTGATGGACTCAACAGACCCAACTTGAAATTTTGACCCAAATGACCCGCATTAAACCCAAAAATGCTCATTCTACTCTAAACTAAAATTCAGCAATATGTGCGAGTTTTAGTTTGTAAGGACCCGAATGACCTGAACCCGACCCATTCAACCCCGAGTGTAACTTGAAATGACCCAAAATGAGCCTTTTTGTGAATCTCATTAAAATGTATATAATATGGGTACTTCGTAACATTTTTGGTATGTCCTATGAAGAATATTAAGTTCAAATATGTCATAGTTTTATAGAATGTATAAATTTTATAGTAGAAATCAAATTTAGGACCCAAATTTAACCCGAAAATCACTTTACAGGTCAGGACACACTGTTGGTTGGTGATTATATTGATGAAGGGGATGGAGATTATCTCATTGTAAAGACGGATATGCTAAAAGCTTTCAATTGGGTGGATTGACAGTTTCTTACAAGAGCCTTGATTCTTTCAGCTTCTCAAAGGTGGTGGTGATCTAATCTTCTTATTGACATGAGCTAGGTTTTCAATGAGTATGAACTAGGATATGAAGTAGTTTTCTCTCAATCCACTGCAGACTTTGAAGTAGGGTGATTCTCTCTCCTAAGAAGTGTTGATCCTTACAAAATTGCTGAGTAGGGCTCTATTGTGGGGAAGGACAAGTGGGAGGGTGGAGAGCTTCACACCAGTAGAGGGGGGCTGCCCCCACACATTTGCTTTGTACGGATGATGTCCTCATGTCCCTTATCAACAATGTGCGTTCAATTTGTAGATTTGTGTAGATGTCCATATAGCTTGAGTAGTTAGAGTAGGAGAATGTGGTGGGATGCAGAGACATAAGGATGGTTTGAGACAGACTGCGGTTTTAGAAGTTGGATTTGAAGGAGTATTTAAGGCTTCCTTTGGTGGTATGTAAATGCAAGATGGAATGTGTGAAACACATGCTTCCCGGTCGATACCATCGACAGGAGGTCGATGGTATCGAGATTATCACAGCTACCGGACAACAGTTAGTCGATACCATCGAGATTATCACAGCTACTGGACAACAGTCCGTCGATACCATCGACATCCATGTCGATGGTATCGACAGAAGGTCAGAGGCGGAAACCGACGATCTGCCTCTTGTGTTTATTTTTATTATATCATTTGTTTTATTGTTTTTCTAGGTTTTTGTCCTTTGTACCACCTTGTATCTTACCCTAATATATAAAAAGGAGTGAGACAGCTATTGCCCTCACACATAAGAGCTGCACTTTGCAGCCGCCAACGTTGTTCGTCTTCCTTCTCTCTCTCGTTAACATGGTATCAGAGCAAGGTTTGCTCTAGGCCGCCGTCTCTCTCCACCGGCTGTTCCTCTCTTCCTCTCTATTCCTTCTTGCTCGCCGGATCTTCCCCTTCCTTCCTCTGGATCTTCTCACCGCGGCACCGACAGCAGTAGCTGCGGCTGAGCCACCGCACGGCGTGCAGCCGTAATCCGCCGCTTTGAGGATCTTCGGGTAATCCAACGACGTTCTAAAATCTAAACCAGAGGACTAGTCTCTCTACAGTTATTCTCGTAGTCACACATCCTCCATGTGTGATTAGGAAAATCATCCGGAGGCTGTGAGTGCGTTAGTAACGCAATTCTCTTTGTTTCTTGGGTGACGTGTATCTCTCCGTCACCTCAATCTTCTTTGTGGCGTGTATCAATCCGTCACACAGTTCCGTTCTGTAATGGGGGATATCAAGACACCTATGATCTACAACGAGGTGTCACCTATCACCTCCATCAAGCTCGACGGGAAGAATTTTCTTCTATGGATGAATGCCATCCACACTGTCCTGGAGTCTCGTGACAAGGCGGGACATGTTGACTCAGGTCCTCTGACCTCTATTGACAAAGAATATGCTGAATGGAAGCGTCATGATAGTCTGGTGAAGACTTGGTTGTGGAACAACATGGAACCTACTATTGCGGCAAGGTTCATGTTCTATTCAACAGCTAAGGAGATATGGGACGCAGTGAAGCATCATTATTCTCAAGAAAAAAATGCTCTACGCCAATTCATGCTCTATGATCGTTTGTTTGCCGAGAGGCAGGGTGACAAATCTCTTGAGGAGTACTTTGGAGCTATTCAGACACTTGCTCAAAAGCTGAGCTATTATCATCCAGTGACCGTCGCTGAACAGATCAAGGACAGGGACGATCTAATAACGGCTAAATTTTTATCCGGGCTTAACCCTTCGTGTGGAAAAATCGCCATCTTCTTGATATTGCTCGATCTATTATGTTCCAATCCAATGTACCTAAGAAATTCTTGTCTGAAGCTCTTTTAACTGCTTGTTTCTTAATTAATAGACAACCATCCTCCGTTCTTAAAGGATATACTCCCTTCTCTGTGTTGCGACCCACGGACCAACCTTTTTCTCTTCCCCTTAGAGTGTTTGGTTGCACTTCCTTTGTCCATCATGTTGACCCTAAAGCAGACAAGCTTTCTCCTAGGTCTGTTAAAACCTTGTTCCTTGGTTACTCTAGTACTAGCAAAGGATACAAGTGTTACTGTCCTAGTCTTCGTCGGATGTTTGTGTCTAGGGATGTTATCTTCCATGAGACCACTCCATATTTCTCTGATGCTATAAGTAAGGGGGAGCAATTGAGAGAGGGAGTGCCACCAGTTTTGCAGAGTGAGGGAGAGCCACCCATCATTCCTGATTATACTTTTATTTCGGATGAGCAAGCAACAGACATGCCTGTTATTGAGCATTACCCACATGTTTATAGTAGGCGAGGCAGACCAGAACCAGAAATGGTAGCGACACCAGTCTCTGAGCCTTCATCTTCGTCTTCTACTCATGGGATTCCTGCAGAAGCATCAGATCTTGACCTTCCTATTGCTGTTAGGAAAGGTACTCGTTCTTGTACTATTAGACATCCTATTACAAATGTGTGTTGTCTGTCCCACTTATCTAAGCAGGCCCGCACATTTGTTATTGGGATTGATTCTGTTGATATACCAAGGAATCACTATGATGCTATGAAGGACAGTGGCTGGAAACAGGCAATGCAGATTGAAATGTCAGCTCTTTTGCATAATGACACATGGGATCTTGTTAAATTACCTACAGGGAAGAAAGCTGTGGGTTGCAGATGGGTTTTCACCATCAAACATAATCCGGATGGCTCTGTTGAGAGGTTGAAGGCCAGATTGGGGGCAAAAGGCTACACACAGACCTATGGAGTTGATTTCTTTGAGACTTTTTCTCCAGTAGCTCGTCTAAATTCTGTGCGAATTATTATTTCTTTGGCTACTACTTTTGATTGGCCCCTATTTCAGTTTGATGTTAAGAATGCCTTTCAACATGGTGACCTCCAGGAAGAGGTATATATGGAGCAACCTCCTGGGTTTGTTGCTCAGGGGAAGTGTCAGAAGGTCTGTAAATTGGAGAAAGCCATATATGGTGTGAAACAGTCTCCTCGAGCGTGGTTTGACAAGTTCAGTGAGGTTGTACTCCAGATGGGCTTTTCTCGCTCTATGACTGATCACTCTTTATTCTACTCTAGCTCTTCATGTGGCTCTATCATTATGGCAGTATATGTTGATGACATAGTAATTACTGGAAGTGATTCTGCAGGCATATCTCGTGTGAAGGAAGGGTTGCAGAGACACTTCCAAACGAAGGATCTGGGTAAACTGAGATATTTTCTGGGTATTGAGGTGCTTCAATCTCATACAGGTGTCAATCTATCTAAGAGAAAATATGTGCTGGACTTACTACAGGAGACAGGCATGACTGGGTCTAAATCGGTATCTACTCCTATGGATTATCACACCAAGGAGACGGTTGATGATGTTGAGTACTCAGATCCAGGATATTACAGGAGAATAGTTGGCAAGCTAATATATCTGACTGTTACACGACCTGACATTTCTTTTGCTGTGGGAGTTGTGAGTCAACATATTCCAAACCCAAGGTGCCTCCATCTACTTTGACTCTCACTGGGTACTCCGATGCAGATTGGGATGGTGATCATATTGATAGAAGATCTACATCAGGCTATTGTACCTTTCTAGGTGACCATTTGATTACTTGGAAAAGCAAAAAGCAGAATGTGGTAGCTAGATCCAGCACTGAGGATGAATACCGTGCTATGGCCCATGCATGTTGTGAACTACAATGGGTCAAATCCGTTCTCTCTGAGTTAAAAATCACTATTATGCCTTCTATGGAGCTCAAGTGTGACAACCAGTCTGCTATACACATTGCCAGGAATCCTATCTTTCATGAGTGTACAAAGCATATAGAAGTTGATTGCCATTTTATTCGTGATCAAATCAAAGATGGTACTATTGTGACGCCATATATCAAGTCTGAAGATCAACTGGCGGATATCTTGACAAAGTCTTTGGGTCCGACAACTTTTCAGAAATTGTGGCAAGCTGGGCATACACGATGTGTACTCTCCAGCTTGAGGGGGAGTGTGAAACATCTGCTTCCCGGTCGATACCATCGACAGGAGGTCGATGGTATCGAGATTAGCACAGCTACCGGACAACAGTCAGTCGATACCATCGAGATTATCACAACTACTAGACAACAGTCCGTCGATACCATCAACATCCATGTCGATGGTATCAATAGAAGGCCAGAGGCGGAAACCGACGATCTGCCTCTTGTGTCTATTTTTATTATATCATTTGTTTTATTGTTTTTCTAGGTTTTTCTCCTTTGTACCACCTTGTATCTTACCCTAATATATAAAAAGGAGTGAGCCTCACACATAAGAGCTGCACCTTGCAGCCGCCAACGTTGTTCGTCTTCCTTGTCTCTTTCGTTAACAGAATGTTTTAGGGGCTGTGGCAAAGGTAGTAGATAAGAAACTGACGAGTTGGAAGGCGAGGTTGCGATTGTTTGGTGGTAGGCTAATCCTTGTATCATGTCTTGGTGCCCATTCCTATATACATGTTGTTGTGACCTGCATTCCAAAACAGGTAATGATATCTATGAAACATTAAGATAATGGTAATATTGAGATAGTGAAATACAAGCATAGACCATCTCCTTATGTAGGATAGGAGTCAGTACAAAACAAAGTTCACCTATATGGGATAAAAGACAAGATACTAAAGAGCACTATAGAATAAATTGCAGAAGCGGTTGGCAGTAGCAAGGAATGAGGTATCTGATACACCTAAATACCGATGCCGTTTCGACAACCTGGAAATAGGTATTCACCGGTATACTGACGGAAATATCGACAGATGCAATCCTAACCGTTTTGACGCCAAAATGAACAAATTAAATCATGAAATTTTACAGGTGTAATCTCTACACCTAAATGCATCGTTTTATGCAATAAAATTCTATAAGTGGTATGTGGGGAGGGGGAGGTTGTCCATCATGTGGGAGGTAGGAAACCTGTCCTATTTTATAGGGATTTTGATGACAAAATATTGTAATTAAGATTTGGAATGTTTCTAGCACAATCCACAAACATAATACACACACTTCTGCAATAATATCCAATTTACAATACATGAATATCATGGTAACTAACTAACTCATTTTAGTTGTATGTCAAGTTACACATTTATTCTCCATACAATATTGAGTTGATATGGTTGACATATGCTCCCATGACATGTATATTATGTAAGGTTGGTGGTATGAAGTTACGTGTTGCTCATACATGTCATGTACAATACTATATAAGTGTATAATACTCGCATACTTGTCAAGGCGGCTAGTCAGTCACCTTTCCAGCTTGGACGACCAACCGACTAATCGGTCGCCCAATCGTAGGTATGATATTTACATAATATTGATCATCTACATATATTTATATACAATAAATATATAAATCCACTAATGTAAGCATGTATCCAAGCATATAATCCATGTCATAAAACACCTCAAAGTTTTTGAATGAAGACTATTCAATGCATTCAAATTAAACAAATATAATTAGATAGAGAAAAGTGATATACATTATTAAATTTAGACTTTTAATGCTTGTTGAATTGCTGTAACTAAACTAAAAGTTATTAATTGAACCAGTGTAGTGTGAATGAAATTGATGTTCACATCAAATCATTGCAAAAGACAAACACAAACATTCGAGATAGGGGGTGGGGGGGAATTGAATAGCAAAAAAAACCTTATCATTCTTGGCTCTACCCTAACTAAGCGGCCGCCCAGGCTTGGTTTGGGCTGACCAATCGGGGTAGTCGGCGGACTAGTCGGCCTGAGCGGACGCCAAATTGAGGTCCAAATTTGGGCGGTAGGCTAGTCGGACCCCCCTTTAGTGATCAACCGACTAATCGTCAACTAGTCGGCCGACTCAACAAATATGAATACTCGTATGTATTATGTTATCAAACACGATATATTTTAGAATTTTACAATACTATGTCTATATGCGTCATATTAGATTATGAAAAAAGCTAGTCACCATGGCTTTCTTTGCACTTCTTCAATATGCGACTGACAATTGACTTCATGACTATGAAGGAAGTTAGGCACCATCACTATTGTGACACCTTTCTCCGCCATCATTTGTTACCACATGATCTTGATATGTGGTAGTGAATTTCTCCATGGATTATTCATAATAGTAGGATAAATATAAAAGTCATTATAACCATGCCAACTATATGCATATCGTGGGGATGCAATGATATTAGTTACCAGGTCAGCCATGCCCATTTTATGGGATATATGTTGCAAGTGCCATATATAAACAAATATAAGACTAGAAAATTACAAAATCAATACTTTTTTACAATATTTGTTTGTTGTGTTGCGAAGTGTACATTTTTTTATATGATAAAAATACTAATAATAAGAACATATGTATACTAATTAGCGAACTACTAAAAATGATAGTAAATTATACTTATATATAGTGGGTTGTTTATGTATATTATTATGATTATCATGTATATTAGGAGATAGTGTTGTAGATCTAAGAACACATACAATTAAGAAGACGTAAAAAAGTAGATTCTGGGGGATGTTTGCCAATTTAAGGCAATTTAGGATAAATTTACATTTTAATTGAGATAGATGTGGTGCAAATGAGAGAAATGGTAGAAAATACAATGGCATGCCTTGTATTAGGCTTATTTGAGCCCTAGTTGTCAAAATCCCCTTGGTTTGGTAATTTCCTCCTCTCAAACAACAAAAACAAGCTCAAGAACGCAAAAAATTGGTATTTCTGTCAACATACCGGTAAATTTCATCAAAATTTGGCGGTATTTGGCAAAATTTGGCAGTACTTGGCTGTATACCCATCGGTATTATCAATGTATTAGAAAGCGGGAAGCGGGAGGCGTGCGGACGGCACTCTGTAACCGATTAAGCGGTAGGCGGGTGATTAAGCGGGCGATTTTTGAAAAAGCGGGTGTCTAAATTTTATATATTTTATACAAAATTACATGTATGTGTATATAAAAAATATATTTATAAGGAACTTCTATACATATCTAATCAGCAAATCAGTAATTAACTAAGTATTCATCAATACTTACTATTAATCAGCATCTTTAATCACTAAAATCAGCAAGCAGATCAGTAATTGTATATAACAAACTATGAATTATTGAATTAAAGTAATCACTAAAGTAATACTAACCAGCAGTACCAATCATTAATCACTGAAAGAAGCAAGGAAATCAGTAAAACTAATCATGCATTACTAGTATAATAGAGCAATAGGATATTTACTTAGATGCATTACAGCAGTACCCAATTATTACAACTTACACACAAAGTATGCATTCTAAATTAGGACTAGCTACCCGGCCAGCGTAGCTCATGTGGTAGGCACGGTGTCCCCCTCCGGGGGGAACCCGGGTTCGAGCCCCATGCTAAGCGCTGTATTTACCACCCGCCAGCTATCCGGGCTATGGCGGGGCAAAGGACGCGGGGGCAGCCTGTAAAGGTTGTCATAATCCTTTTTTTTTAAAAATTAGGACTAGCTATATCATAGAACATTTAATGTATACAAGTTTTTGTATATTATAGTCAATACTACTTGGCTATGTAATTAATTAATGTTAGATGCTTACATTAGGATTTTTAAACAAAAGCGGGAAAAAAGCGGGAAAAAGCGGGTGAGGCGGGCAAAAAGCGGGCGATTTTGTTCAAAATGATTAAGCGGGCGATTAATGGCAAAATTAAGCGGCTGGGGGTTATGGGCGCTTAAGCGGCCCGCCTGGCCATTTTTTATTTCACTGGGTATTATCGATATTTGCGATCCTACCGATACACTCGCAACATGTCATAACCTATGGTGTCAAAATTGAAATTTCAAGCAAAATTTCACTCATTTCGATGATATTTCATTCCTTGGGCAGTAGGAGGTCGTTCTTGTCTATATCTAGGTGGGGGATCACATCTAGGAGCGCCAGTAGAACGACCAACACGACCACATTCACGACCTCTACCAGAATCATTGGTGCGGAACGCAAGAACCTAGTGATCAGAAGAAGTAGAAGGTAGGAGAGACATCGATAAAAGGTGTTGAACGTGCCTGAGAACATCTCGTAGAGTGGGCAAAGTATCACTGGATAAAATCTAGTCTACAACACTAGAGAAAGAGTGAGGTAGTTCGACCAAGAATTGAACTAACTGTAGTTAATTGCATTGTCGCTGAACTTCTTTGATGTCAGAAGAGAGGGGATGGGATGATAACTTCGTATTCATCCCACAACCCCGAGTACTGATTGTAATAGTCTTCCACAGATCCATCGGTTGATTACTCATTTTTTGCCATATTCTTGAAGATCTCGAAGACCTTCAGATTCTATTGGTGAAAATACACATGGTATGGTTGATACCACAAGGCTTTGGCATTCTGAAGGTGGACGAGAAACTGACCAGAAAAATTGTCGGCCCACGAATGTGGTACTTCGGTCCGACGTTGTTCACCTTCCATGTCCTAATACCTGAATCATCTTTGGTCTATTGAGCATAGGCTTGCTTTACTTTCTTATCAGCCAAGGCATTAGGTTGGATTGGAGCGACATAAGAGATATGGAATTAGCATCCTTGGGTTTTAACCAAGGAAGAAAATGTCCGATTTCGACGCCGTTTCGGTGGCCACAGAAACATAAATTTCGACAGATGCATTCCTGGCGTTTCGACGGCCAAATTAACGAATTATTTGATGAAATTTTACCAGAAGCATCTACTAGTCTAGATCTACTCAAATATGCAATAATATTTCATATTGGATATGTTGGGGGGGGTCTCCTCATGAGTGAGTGAAGAAAGCTAAATTGTTTCGATGGGGATTTCGATGTCAATTTTGATAGTGAAATGAATTAGTTAAGTCATTATAGTTTGCAAGCACGATAAATAGACTTAAAGACACAAACATATGCAAAAAAAATATGGTCTAGTATGGTAGGACATCTAGGTGGGATGATAGGCTGTACAGAAGCAATGTTGATCTGAACATCTGATTGTGAGTAAGTATTAAGGAAATCACAGCTTACAAGTTACAACTTCAATTAAAACTTACTAGTTAGTAGTTACTACAAGTCTACAAGTATAGAATCCAAGATTATGAAGTAGAAACTTAAAAGCATGCAATAATAGTAGTATTCCCAATTTCCCATACATTTTTGTAGTACACTACACTCCATACCTACACTAGTTGAAGCTTGAGTGTCTTGGTGGTGGTTGTTGTAGTTGTCCGTACATAAATTCATTAATCCGATCTACATAATCCTTCCAGCTCAAATGATGCCTATAGACGCGATTGTATGTCTCAACATGGTCCAAATATATTTGACCATACACATTCTTCAACATCCCATGTTTTGGAAAAAATTCCATAAGATCTTTCTCCTGATTGTCAATACTAGGAACTGTAGGAGGCAATGATGATGATGCACTAGATTCGCCACCATAGACATAGCCACAGGCTGGGAAAACATAACCACCACTAGCACCTTCAGTAGGTAAAACATAACCATAGGCTGGGAAAACATAACCACCACTAGCATCATATCTTGAAGGAGTATAAGCAACACCAGATTCTCCATAGCCATAGGAACCATAAGGAGGTTGTTGTGGTGGTAGGGGTTGTGGTTGTGGTTGTGGTTGTGAAGGTCCAAATCCAAAAATACTATTAGCAAGAGTAGAGGACGGTTCCTTATCAGAAATACTCATACTCGATATTGATTCATTTAAGTCAGAAAAATAACCACTTTGGTATTGAGGAGCTGGTGCTGGTCCAGGGGGAGGTTGTGTTGGTACTAGTGCACCACTATACTCTTTTTGACCTCGAGTATTCCTTTTGTTATATATCTTTTGAGCTGTTGGGTATTGAGTTTGAGTAGGGTCAGGTGGTGCAAATTCAGCCCTTGGGCCAGTGAGATAAGGGCGATCATAATCTTCATTTGTATATCCTTCCCATCCTTCAATGCCACCACTACAACCACCACCACCTCCACCTCCTTGACCATCGTCATTGTCGTCGTCATTATCATCATCATTACTAGTAGAAGGAGACTTTGATGATGAAGATTTGCTTTTGGAACTAGATCTGGTAGCAACACCACCAAGTTCAGCATTCACATCACTTTCAATGTCCATGTCATCATTTAAATGTGCATCATCTTCCTCTAGTCTTTGAACGGGGCTGCGGTCTTAGTGTGCTTCTTGTTGATCTTCAACACGAGCAGGTTCAAAAGTTTCTTCAACTGTTGCATCTGGCATACCCGTAGCTCCATCTAAAACTGGGGCACTGCCAATCTCATTCATCCATTATTGCAATGGATCTTCTTCATCATTATTATCGGCGCCGACAATGGTGTACCCAACATCAATGGGATCATGCACAACTGAGAGATCCATTTCTCTGAACTCTGGTTCTCTAAGATCTTTTGCCCTCAATCTCATATTGTAGTGGACGAAGACCAAGTCGTTTAAACGAGCAACCCCAAGTCTATTCCTTCTTTTACTGTGAATAAGGTTGAACGTGGACCAATTCCTCTCACATCCACCAGCAACAGCTGTTTGTGATAGAATTTTCAAAGCCATTCTTCGTAGCTCGGGACAACCTGTGCCATTCCACAACCACAACTCACAAGGAATGCTTTTATCCCTATCTTGAACAACATTTGGATGCGCAAAACAACCCAACCCTTCTCTGAATTGTCTTAGCTGCATATAAGGAAAATAAGCTGAATTTTAGGATGCAATTCTAATTACATAATAAAATTATGTATTACATAATAAAATGATGTAAGGTCTGAATTAAACCTGATTCATTATAGTCAGTCTCTCCTCAGATGTTGTAACAAGTCTATTTGTCACATCCTTTATTGCTGAAATGAAGACACTATTTGAACCCAATTTGTATTTGTACTGGAATCGTGGATTCAAATAATGTGTTGTAAAGATGCATAAGCATGCATTTAGAGAGAGAGCAACATAATTATTCCAATATAATGAATAACAAGTTATAAGTCACAAATAACTCACCAGCTTTGTGCAAAGGATGCATTAACATGTTGTCCCATCTTTCTTTAATAATATACAGATATTGTGCATGAGATCTGGGAGCCACTAATTTTATGGTCTCTTTTAATTTTACCATGGCCTCATACAACCATGGAATGGTGGGTGACTTATCTCCATCTACTAACCTCAACACTTTGACAATTGGCTCCATTATTTTCAACAAATTTGTTATCTTATCCCAAAAACTCCTATTATTTACAAGTTCTTCTATCTTTGCTCCCAGAGTTGTTCTACTTTCCTTCATTGAACTCCACTCAACACCAACAAATAACTTCTTCAATCCATCTCTCTTGGCCTTAAGGCTCTGAAGTGCTAAAAAATGAGTAGCAAATCTTGTGACTCCAGGCCTAATCAAGTCACCACCACAATATTCCTTCCTCCTCATTCCTGCCAATAAGAATGAGTGGTTGTAGATAAAACCTGTAATGGTTCTAGCTTCAGTAACCACTGCTTTCACATGACTCAGCCCCCCTACAATAATTCAAACATGGAAATGATGGTTAAATCTTAAGTGATTATATTAATAGAGTCATAGATATATCTTGAAGGTATAAGTAATAGAATTTGAAATTTTGAATTACCTATATCTTTCAGTATCAGGTCGATGCAATGGGCTGCACAAGGTGTCCAATATATTGGATATTGCTTCATTAACTCTTTCCCAACTTTCTTGAAGTTTGGCCCATTATCTGTCATTATTTGGACAACATTTTCCACCCCGACATTTTTCAGAAATGTCTTCATCTGCTTCTTGATGTACT
Organism: Alisma plantago-aquatica; assembly: GCA_963693085.1. Lineage (NCBI taxonomy): Eukaryota > Viridiplantae > Streptophyta > Magnoliopsida > Alismatales > Alismataceae > Alisma > Alisma plantago-aquatica. The sequence goes on from OY856409.1 coordinate 1,329,541,957, forward strand.
TACTATCCCGAACTTGATCAGATGCATCAACGGAACCAAGGAAAATTGTGGAACCATTGCAGTATGCTAAAAAGTTGATTATTTGCTTTCTGTTACCCGATGTCCACCCATCACACATCAACGTAACTCTGTATTCAGACCACCTACAATTTGTAATGCAATAAATAAATGAATCTCAAATTCTCAATACTAATTTTCATATAATAAAAAATATCATAAGATATATCATTCATACCTCTCCTTTTTTCATCAATCCACTTCTGGATCTCTTCTTAAACATTCATCAACTCATATGCAGTTGGGGCTTTCACACCCGGGCCAGCTGCCCCCGCAGTCCTCAAGAGGTGTTGCAAGTATGGCTCAGAAGCCACTTGTGCTGGGATGCCATGTGCAAAGAAAAACTTTCCCACAACTTTTCCAACTTTATTCTTTGCTCCAGAGAACATATCCTTCAACCTCTGTTGAGCTGGTTGAGATTTTCTAATACCTGACTCTTAAACATCTAAGCCCAACCTTCCTCTTGCAGTACTAGCAGATCTGAACAATGAAGGAATGCCTCCCTTCTTTCTTTTCACCTGACCAGATGGCATGTCATCCTCAGTTAAATCAACTACAGTTCTCCCTGAACCCCGACTACCACCACCAACTTCATAAGCAGACGGTCCAATTCCTCTTCTGTACTCATCATGTTGTTGTTTTTCCCATGCAGACCTCTTAGAATCTCTCAGGCCCCTCCTAAATATGCATCGGGCTTGGGGGGTGTCATAATCTGGGGGATATTCCACATCAGGGTCCTCCTCAGCAGACGAACCATGTCCTCCCCTATAACCAAATAAGGTATCCACATACAGCTGGTCTAATTGTTTCTGTTGCTGACATGCTTCTTTCTTAGCTTTCATCATTTCAATAAAGTCATCCCTCACTCCCTGAGGGCATTTCTTGCACTTGGCCACATTCTTATCCCCACCAACAATGTGTACCTTGAACCTAGTAATTCCTCCACCTCCAATCTTTTTGTCACAGTAGTTGCAAACCACTTGTTGTCTATTGTCACCCATAGGTTGGCAATGCCCCCATGCAAAATCAGGATTTGGACCCTTTTTACCAGCTTGGTTCTTACCCCTCCCAGCACCCACATCTCTGTCACCATCAGATGAACCATTGCTAGAAGAATTCGCCATCACCTACAAAATATAAAGAATAAAGAAAAACACTCATGAGTCATGTCATTACATTTAAATCATGAATTATGTAACATATTTACAAACATGTACAAGTAGAGTAGAACTAGAAGACAATTGCATCATTTTAGTGTCTCTTAATATTTTAGAATATAATTTATTTTACCATTTTAAGTTCTGAAATTATCTTTTAATGATATTAAATAGACTAATAGAGTAAACTCAATTTTATAATATGTTTGCGTTACTTCAATGATTTATGATACTAAATAAGTAGAGTATAAATGTATAATCAATTAATCATGCTAAGACATTTTATTGAATTATTTTTTAATAAATGTATTTTTTTCTTTTTTTAATTACTGAAAATAATTTTTAATCATATAAAAAGACTTGAACTTTATTATAAACACATTTAACTTATTTTAAGTATTTTATTATACAAATATTAGGTTATTATAGTATTATTTATGCAATTTCTATTATTTGGAAATCATTTTATACAACTAAAATAGAAAAATAAAATAAAATTTTAAGTCTGATTTTTCGAAAATAATAAAAAGTACATTGTGTTTGACCTCCAAAATGCATTTTTGACCTTAATCTAAGTTAATATTAGTACATATTGTTCATATAAGCATGAATCTAGGCAATTCCATGTTAAAAAATGTTTTTTAAGCAAAAAAGATTAGATTTAAGTAGTAATACGGGTTTAGGTTATGGATTTAGTGATATTTAGTAGGATTCATGTTTAGATCGACACCATTTAAGGATTTAATGCATATATCCACCATTTTCGGTAGATCTAGTACCTTAGATCTAAGAGAATAGAGAGAGAAATATGGTAGGAGGAGAGATTAGAGAGAGAGAATAGGTAGAACATTAGATGGGGGGAGAAGAAGAAAAGGATTAGAGAAAACATACCTCAAAATAGCCTTTGGAACCTTCAAAATCGCCCAAGCAACAAATCTGCAGCAGTCGTCTTCTTTTTCGGTGGCACAGTACAACATCCCGACCCGTGCCGGCGAAATAATAGCCATAAGTGGCTAATTTGCAGCGAAACCCCCCTGTTTCGGCGAAATTTGAAAAAACCATCAATTTTTTTTTTGTCGGCGAAATTACGTACGTAATAAGAGGTACTGCTGTTTCTATGTCCGATTGCCATCGACATCGAAATAATTGGCGAAATTTTGCCAATTTCGACGAAATTTTGAAGATTGATGTCTTTCCTACTTGCTACTTCTTCTGATCACTCGGTCCTTGCGGTCCGATCCCATGACTCTAGTCCAGGACGTGGATGTGGCCGCGGTCGTGGTTGTTGTGGTTCTGTTACTCCTGGACGTGGTCCTCCTGGACCTGGAGGACAACCTCAACTTCCTCCTGCCAACCGTTTCTGCAACTTCTGTTTGCGCACAAAGCGCAATGAGGACTGTGGCTGGGAAAAACATGGTGCACCTGCATGGGCAAGCCAGGTTACCTCAGATGCCTATGAAGATTTGATTGCTGCTACCTCTAGTTCAATTCAGCCTACATTTGAGTGGATTCACTCGGAGTTTGAAGAAGTTCATGCTCGTCTCTCCTTGCAAACACGTGCTCCAGACGGAGGTTCTTCTGCTTTACTTGCATCTCCTGCTACTTACAATAAAAATAAATGGGTCATCGATTCAGGAGCCTCCGCTCATATCTTTGGCTGTTATGCCCTTTTTACCGTCTTATCTTAAACGACTGCATCCCTCTTGTGACAGTGGCTGACGAGACTCATTATGCAATACATGATATTGGAACTATATCTTTATCTTAAAGTCTGCCATTAAAATCTATCTTATACGTTCCAAACTTTCCACTTAATCTATTATTTGTTAGTAGAACTGTTAAGAGCCTTCAATGATCAATTACTTTTGATCCCAAGGATTGTGTGTTTCAAGATCTCTACATGAAGACGAGAATCGGTTCGGGCCATGAGGGACTTGATGGACTGTACTACCTAGATGTGCCACAATCTACTACGGCTCTACTATCATTTCTGTGACTGGTCTACAATGACACTATTGTCTGGAACATCCTTCTGCTACTAAACTGCGATGTCTATTTTCTGAAATTTTTGATAAACAATTTTTTGTGAATCTTGCCGATTTAACAAACAGACTTGGGCTGTATTTCATAAGAAAAAAGCGATTAGTTCTAAAAGTCTATTTGATATTGTTCATGCTGATATCTGGGGACCTTGTTAAGTTACTAGCTGCCCGAATTTTGCTACTTTATGACTTTTATTGATCACTATTCTAGGGCAACTTGGTTGTTTCTTATAAGGATTACAATAATATTTTGAACACTATCACCACCTTTTTCATTGAGATCCAAACCCAATTCAATACAACTATTAAAATCTTTAGAATTGATAATTCCTTAGGATTCATGCAAAAATCAGTGGATTAATGTTTTACTGCTCGGGGTACCATTCATCAGATTTCTTGCTCTTATACACCACAACTAAATGGTGTGGCATAGAGGAAGAATCACCATTTTCTGAAGTAGCACACACTATTCTTCTTCACTTTCATGTTCCTACAAAGTTTTGGCCTGAAGCTGTTTCTACTACCAACTACATAATTAGATGTACACCTTCTCCTATTCAACACAATCAAGTCCCTTTCTCTCTTCTGTATCCTAATGCACCTTTGTTTTCTATACCGCCACACATGTTTGACAATACTTGTTTTGTTAAGAATCTCCACCCGAGATATCTAAACTTGACCCCCGCTCCACTAAGTGTGTTTTTCTGGGATATTCACAAACTTAAAAAGGACATCACGATCCTGCCAAAAGACAATGGTTTGTTAGCGCGGATGTCATCTTTTTGAACACATGCCGTACTACTCTGACAAGGGATTTGCTTTATCGAGTGATCTGTTGGATTCCACTCCCCTGCCTCAAGTGGTAGTACATGATCCCACTACTGCAATTGAATCTCTTCTCCTTCGATCAAGGTGTGCAAGAGAAGACTCAAGGTTACAGTCTCCCCTTCATGGCCCCTCAACAACCAACTCCTTTGTTGGTAGATCACAACACCTCCCAGGTAACTGCTGACCTACATCTTCCCATTAGTCAAAGAAAAGATGTTCGTTCATGCACTAAACATCCGATTAGTAATTTCTGCTCTACAACTAATCTGGGTGTTAGTTTTGCCTATTTGACTGTTGCTATTTCTGCTTTTTCCTATACCAAAGACTGCTATGCTACACAAGCTCCTAAGCATCCTGCCTGGCGTCAAGCTGTGGAAATTGAGATGGCTGCCTTCATGATCGCCAGACTTGGGAACTGGCTGATCGCCTTGAAAACTTTCGTACTGTTGGATGTTGTTGGATTTTCATTGTGAATACCAATCAAATGGTTCGATTGAAAGGCTCAAAGGCTCGTCTTTAGCAAACCGTTATACTCAAATCTATGGGGTTGACTATTTTGAAACATTTTCCCCTATTGTCATACTTAATTATGTATGGGTGCTTATATTTATTGTTGTGAATAATGATTGACTCCTTTTCAACATGATGTTAAAAACGCCTTCCTATGTGGTGACTTGCATGAGGAAGTCTACATGGAGCAACCACATGAATTTGTTACTCAAGGGAGTGTTCCAAAGTCTAAAGAAAACGATTTATGGTTTGAAACAAAGCCTACGAGCTTTGTTTGATAGATTGAGCTAGATTCTTCTAAAGTTTTAATTTTGACGCTCACATTCATGATGACTCTGTTTTCATTAAAAAACCAATTCTGAACTTGTTATTCTTATTGTCTATGTGGATGATATAATTTTGTCTGGTAGTGATACTGTTGGTGTTTGCACTACAAAAGATATCTAGAACAACACTTTGTTACTAAAAGATCTTGGCAAACTTAGGTACTTCTTAGAAATTGAAGTTTCCAGATCTTGGTCTGGCGTCTCTCTTTCACAGTGCAAATATGTTCTTGATATACTATCAAAAATAGGCATGCTTGGTACTAAACCTGCTAGCACTCCTCTGGATCCCAATACCATTTGGGATGATGAATCTTCACCACCCTACCCTGGTAACCACCAATACAAAAGATTGGTTGGTAATCTAGTTTTTCTTATTGTGACTAGAGTTTATTACTGCTAATGTTGGACTAGTCAGTAGATATCTGGATAAACTTCAAGAATGTCATTGGGATGTTGTCTGTCATACCCTTAAATATCTGAAAACTTATGCAGGAAAAGGGCTATTGTATTGTGATCGTGGACATGGGCACTGCAAGCTCACTGGATATTCTAATAGTGATTATGCCGCTAATAGATGCGACAAGAAATCTACCTCTGGCTACTGCACTTTTGTTGGAGGGAATCTAGTTAAATGGCACAGTAAGAAGCAGACCGTGGTTGCTCGGTGTAGTGTTGATGCAGAATATAGAGCTATGGCTCATACTGCTTGCGAATTAATGTGGGTCCAAGGACTCTTTAAGGAATTTGATATCCCTGATTTTGCTCCTATTCCCATGCACTGTGACAATAAAGCCTCCATTTTTTTATTGCCAGCAATCCCACTTTTCATGAGCGCACTAATCATATCGAGGTGGATTGCCATTTTGTTCTATTCTCTCTGGTGGCATATGAACTCCTTATCTCTTGATAGAAGACCAGGTTGCTGACATCTCTACCAAGATACTTGCCAAGACTCGCTTTGCTACACTGGTGGACAAGTTGGGCATGTTTGAATTCTATGCTCCAGTTTGAGGAGAGTATTAGTATATATGCTTTCTGCTTTATGTTTTATTGTGTTCTTTACACTTGTCTTGTCTTTAATTTCTCTTTTATCCCATATTGCCTAATTCAGTTTCTCACTTACTCTCTTATCCTATAAAAGCGAGTGTCTTGTATTTGTTTTAAGCATATCAAATACATGTTTTCTTATTCTATAGCTAGTAACCTACTGGTAGTAATTTATTGATAGGCATATATTTTATCTATATCCGTGCTTCATAGGTCGTCATATAGCATGGATGATTGTGAAGCCTTAAATTTAAGGATTGTTCCAATACAGATTGATCTTAAAAGAGAGGATGATTAGTATGAGGGGCTTCTAATGCTTGTCGCAAGATAGAAGACAAGGTGAAGAACAAGTGGGACAAGGTTCGTCAAATGGGCGTTGAGGTCTTTGTATGCTGGCCCACGACTAGCTTATTGGCTAGAGCTTTGGCTACCTGGATGATGCAATACTCCATACATGGGGTGAGGTGAGACTAGAGGAGCAAGGAATAGCAGGACCAGTGTTATACAGGCGCCCGCCTGGGCGGTGCCGGGGCGACGCCTAGGCTTAAGTCAACCTGCCTCAAACTGGGCGCCCAGCCTCCTAATTGACCTAAGTTGTTGCCTAAGGCTTTTTGAGGCCCAAATTAAGCCAATTCAAGGCTAATTTAGCATAAATTATATCTGAATTTGATCAAATTGAGTCATTTTATGGTTAAATTGGGTCTGATTTATCCCAAACGGGGTCAATTTAGGGCAAATTTGGTCTGATTTGGGGGGAAACATGCCTGATTTGGGGGAATTAGGTCTAGTTCAAGGGAATTAGGTCTGATTTGGTCATGTAAGGCCTTATTTAGATCAACATGGGGAAATTTTGGGTTAGTTAGGTTTGATTTGGTCATGTTATGCAAATTAGGTTTGATTTTAGGCCAAATTATGCCAAATTTGAGCAGATTAGGTCTGATTTTGCTGAAAACAAGTCTGATTTTGGGGAAATGGTATGATATGGTGACATTTGGTCTAATTTGGCCAAAATAGATATTCTTAAGGTCCAATGTTTTGAAAAACGTTAAGCGGTAAGCGTGCGGACCACACCTTGTAACTGATTAAGCGGTAAGCGGCTGAATTTTGAAAAAATGGGTTTCAATTTTCTATGTACTTTTATGCAAAATTACACATATATGTATACACATTATATCTTAGGAAATTTTATATATATCTAAACGCCTACAGAATAATATAAAACACTCAAATTGTTTATAACGCAAGTAAAAAATTATGATTGAACAAATACAAATAAATTAATAAATTTAAGACATTAAACAATATATTTATCGTATGTTTACATAGCTCAACATTAAACAATAGACTTATTGTATCAGTAGATACAAGCTACAACAGTATTCTGATCATCTAAATCAGAAGTAAGATAGTAGGTTATTGATGAACATAAACGTAGTTAGAATGTTACACAGTCATTCAGAGCATAACTCATTACATATAGTCTCTCTCAAAAACAAAATACAAACTTGTAGAAGATATAGATTATGCAAACAACAAATAATGACATACATAAATATATACAACCAGGGATATAACCATTATACCTCGTTTTACAGACTTTAGCATACATATAGAGATGTATAAAAGTCTATTAGGAACAAGTCCAATAAATTATGGCCCTTTTTGGGGTCCAACTGGACGTTTTTACCAAAAAAAGGGGTTAAAGCGGGCAATTTTTGTCCACTCTAAGCGGCCGATGAATTGCGAAAATCGGGCATTAAGCAGGCGATTTATTCTAAAACGTCTAACCAACGATTTTGGGGAAAATCAAGCGGCTGGAGTGCTGGGCCAATTAAGCGGCCGCTCAAGCCGATTTTTATTTCACTGTTTAGGTCAATATAGGGAAAATTTGGGAAAATTAGGCCTGATTGGATCATAACATAATATACAAAATTAGGTTTTATTTAGGCCAAAACATGTCAAAATTGGGCAAATTAGGTCTAATTCAGGGGAAACTAGTATGATTTGGGGGAAATTGTACTAAATTGGATGACTAAGTCTTATTTGGCCAAATTTTGTCTCATTTAGGTGAATATATGAAAAATTTATGGAAATTGGGGTTGATTAGGTCATGGTATACAAAATTAGGTCTGGCTTAGGCAAAAATTAGGGCAAATTAGGTCAAATTTGATCAAATTTGGATGAAATGAGTTCAAATTAGGGCCAATCAGTTCTAGTTTAGGTCTTGTTAGTTTTGATTTAGCCTAAATTCTATATAATAGTATTATACATGTTTTGGCTACAAACATAATACATCTTTAGCTTTCTGATTTCTATATGAATTTTGTTTAGGTAAAACTTCCACGACTCAATCCATATCTGATGATTTTGTTGCTTTCTTCATACGATGCTAGTACATTGATTGCATATTTATCATGTATATTTATGTGTAAGGATCGTATTTTTCAAGAATTTTACATATGTCTGTTATAAAAAATATATAAAAACTCCTGGAAACGCCTGGGCCACCCCCTAGGTGGCTAGGCTGTCTGGGCATCCCCCTGGAACGCTTGCTGCAGGGGTGATCGTCTCTTACTTTGTTACAGTGTACATGGGTTATATGTTTTGAGACTTGAGAATTGAGATACCATTTTGAGTGTTGGGTTATTTGATTTTCTTTTGGCCCATGGGCTGTTGGTTTTAATGCTTCCTCCAAACCTTGTAATATTGGTAAAGTTGCATGTTGGCCTGCTGTGGGGGTAGGATAAATGGATACCTTTGCCATCTCAAAAAAGATATGGGTCTGCAGGAAACAATTAGGCTCCCAAATCTCATTTCTTATATAATATATAAAAAGAGACCCTGCTTAAAAGAAAATCTTCTTCCAAATTTGAGGTTTTGCCTAGATCTGAAATCTAAATCAGAACTGTAACAGTTGAAGGACATTGTAAAGCGTGAAATCAATACATATTACTGCTGATTGAAACCAAAACAGGGATCTACACTTTATTTCTAAGCTCTAAAAACTCCTTTTCTCTTACTGTATCTAACATTTAACTCTAGATCCACTCTTCTACTTTTCCGCTTGTTAAATTATTTGGTTGTGAACAATTGTGTTCTCTAATAAAAGATTGAGTACCAACCTCAGAAAAAAAATACTTCTCTCCAATTCAAAGACAATCTGGATCTAAGATTAACTTGGTAACAGTTGGCGGCATGGCGCAGCATCAAATAAACACAGATTTACAAATTGCAAGCAACTAATATAAGTTTAATAAAGTTTTATAGATCGGTTTCTGATATGAAAATACCTTTTTAGATAATGTTATTATGAATTGTCTCGGTTGTCATGATTGGAATACAATTTGGCATGAAGATATAAGGGAACCCATGGGGACAGTTCATGCGGCCATCCGTTGGGATGCGAAGCTTTAATGACGGATAAATTAGCTGAATCCTGGCCAATTAAGGAGCATGAATCAACTGGAAGAAACAGTTTATGGGTGTCAGATATGCTCAATGTAATGAGGAATGTAATTTCAAAAAGTTAAAAAATATGCTTTTATTCAGATTTTCTACAACTATTGAGTAAGGTTGTAGAGTACCAAGCCCGAAAAGTAGGAACGTTAAAAGGAAGTGAAATGTTGCAATATACATAAAGTGAAGCTTACTTGCTTATATTATATAGTTTACTTGAATTGGAAGGTTAGATTTTGTTCAAATAATATGTATTTCCATCTGATTGCCACTGGAACTTTTAACATGGTTTAAATATCTTTGGGTAACAGACAAAGCAGTTAAACCAGTTAGAATATAATAAATGGTTTTATGCAAATGGCCTCATGTTCATATCAAGATTCTGTTCAATTTCGTCAATTTATTAAGCTGCTGCTGATGCATTTGAGTTTATGGTATTATATGATGTTTTTTTTTTCTTTCTATTCTAGGATTCTGCCTTCCACCATCGCCCACATTTTATCAAAACGTGAAGGTAGACAACGTGTAATTTCAATTTGTGATGCCTCAGATGTCCTTAGAGATGCCTTCTCACAAACCGAGCTTGCCATGGATCATCAATATGAGGTCTCATTCTGGACTTTGGCTCCTACATAGTATATTATGGTAGTCAATTTCACTTTTCTAATGAAATATGTGGTGAAATACAATTTCTTGTCTCTTCAATGCTCGTGATTCATGTCACTATAATTATGGAATTGCTATGTCAATTTGAATTTCCGTATACATAAGGTGCTTGAGTAATCAATCTGGCTCTGTTTCGGCTTGCCAAGTGAGGGTTAATGAAATGCAGTGGAATTTCATCCATGACCGTCAATGTGATATGGGGCTAATTTCTCATGAAGATGGTGTTGGGTTGTGGGAAAATCAAAGGAACTCATCTGATGATGCTATAAATATACATGCTACTTGTAGTATTTAAAAACAAAAGAATGGCACACTAGTATGAACCATTTCTTATCCCCAGTTCGGTACAGATCTCTCAAAACTGTGCTAAAATGCTGAAGACACGGTTGATTTTAACAGAGTTATAGTTTCAGGAGGGTAGGAATCATATATAAAGGCTAGATTGTTTAATAACACGGAAGCATGGACACATCTCTAGACACGGACACAGATACTGACACGGAAATTTTCCAAAATATAGGACAAGGACACGGACACGGACACGGCATTGGATGAGGGAATTTTTTAATATACATATATGTAGGCATACTGGATGAATTAAAGTTCTTTGAAAACTGGACTGAAGTTATATATTTATGTACAAAAGTATAATATCATATGAATATCAAAGTATATGTTTGTGAGTGTAATGGAAACAGTACGAAGTAAAAAGTGAAAAACCACGTTTTTTCCAGTAATTGCATAAGATTTTTCAGACGATATACATGAGTTCTCATTACTGAACTAACCGATGTTTTAGGCTTTGATATGTTTCGTGGTATATAATTTAGCTTAGATTTTACATTTTGCTTGTTTTAAACAGATCTATTTGCATCCTTAATCAGATCTCAGGTTAATGTTACATCTCCTCAATGACAAGATATAAACAATGACTAGCATAGGAAAAAAAACAGTGGCTGTAATTCAGAATCTGCACTCTAAGTCAAGGAAATTGCAGCTGTTGCTGCTGCACTAATGTGTCCAGGGAATGTCCGGGCAGTGCCCTGCTGTATCCGGGCTGCAAAAAATGACCAAAATGGTCAAGACATGTCTTGGCTGTGTCCAAAACGTTTTGGGCCATGTCCGAGAAGTGTCCGTGTTCAAAACATGTCCAACATGGACACGGGGGCTTCCTAGAAGTGTCCGTGCTTCCTAGTTTAATAACTAATTAGGTCTGGACAATCTTGAATTTAAGTAAAAAATTAGGTGAGATTTTGTGGTTTTAGTTTCAAAAGGAAAAATGAAGAAACCAAACATCTCGTGTGGTATGCCTCTTCTGTCTAGCTCCCACAAACAAGAAGGGCAAACAACCATAATGAATAATAGATTCATGTTGAATTCATTTTTGATTTGTCAGAAAAATTTGCTCTAGTGAATGCCGACGATGTTTGGACCTAACCCTTTTTATGGGGCTAAACATCAATGATATAGGTAAATTATTTGTACAACTTTTGGGCGACAAGATTTGCGTTTCAAGACAAACACCCTTTAAAAACTAAATAAATGAGGAAGTTTAGCCTAATTTTTCCAAGATTCAAATTCAATATTGAAATAGTAGTATGTTTAGCATCAAGATTTCTCTTTCCCCTATTTCATTTGCTTTACTTGGTTGAGTAACTCTTGAGGCAAATTTTCATTTCTTTTTTTGTTTTATTTGTAGTAACTCTTGAGGCAAATTCAGATTCCCTTTTCATACAAACTTCATTTCCTTATGTTGAGAGTTATTTAATTAGTGTTTTATTATTAGTTTGTAATATGGGCCTAAGTGTCTTGGCCCATTAGGGTTGTCTTATGTCCTGTACGCTTCCCTGTTCTCCTATTTATAGGAGCAGGGTTTCTCCTATCTATAATATCGACTAGCCGTCTTTTACTGTTTAACATGGTATCAGAGCAGTGATCCAACCCTAACACAAACAAAAGGAAGACAGAAGAATTTCCGCATGTGGGCGGCTGTAGCCACTTCTTGGCTTGGCTGCCCGCTGGGCATCTCCCCTGCCTCTGTTGGCTGCTGCAAAGAACTGCCACCCGCCGCGTTGTCACCTCTATTCCATAAGCTTTGTTGTCATCCACCACTCAATTAGTCTATACGCACTGCTATCCCTGCTGCTGTGCCTCCGTTTATGCCTCGCTGTCTATAAGATTTCTCGTATTGCTGTTGCTTCTCTCCCAAGGCGATGAAATTACTATTGAAAATCTGCCGCTTGTCATCACGTGGATGCCCAGTACGACCGATTCTCTGTATATGCAGTTTCTGATTGCCCATTCAATGCTATCGGGGTCCTTATATGTCGTTACGACACTTTTTAATACTTGCTGCCATTTTTTTGGGTGCACCGCCTTAACAAATGTCATCGTCTCTGTTGCTTATTCTATTGCGGAAGTATAAAGGGAATGCAGATATACAAGGAAGAGGAGAGTGCTACCGGTCAGCAGTTGAATAAAAAAAGTAGTATTTTTCTGACCTTGAATGGAATACAGCTGTAGACAAATGTATGCGTCAAGTGGAGCAATTCTATTATTTTTTTATTCTCAAGCCAATCATAACAGTGCTGCTGTTCAGAATTTTTTTTAAAAATCAGCCTCTGGTCTTTGCGATATGTTCTGTACTACCTCCTGTTCTAACAGCCGATGCTTGCTACTTTCTGTCCTCTATCCAGGCTACCTAATTCTTTTTTTTATCTAAACGATTTGTCCTTTTCTGGGCAATTATTATCTCAATCACTTTACGTAGCCTGACTTCCTTTTATGTTGCTGACTATTCAAACTATCCTTATTCACTGAGTTTATCGACGACACCTGCGTTCAAATGTCAGGACTCCATTGCTGTTTTTTTTTACTGATTTTGAAATCAGTCAAGTAACACCATTATTAAGTGTTGCAACATACTTTTTCATCTTGTAGTATTTCCTCTACAATTATTTTTTTTGACTCTTCACGCCAACTACTCTCTTCATCTTTTTCGTGGTTGGCGTGAGGGGGAGAATAGAGGATGAAGAGTAGAGGAAGATATGAGATGGAGGAGAGATGAGGAAGACTGGAAGATATATATGCTGCTGTGTATTTGGATCTTCATGCTACCTTTATTGTTGATATATGGATCATTTTGCTGCTATTGTTGCCTATTCATCATCTACCTCGACTGCTATGAAGTTACATACTTGGACGTCATTGATACTACTGCCTGCTTCTTGGAGTTTTTCACATCTGGAGTTTATTTATGCTGCCTATTTAGTTGATGTCTTCTATCTGGCTACGTCTTCTACTGCTGTGTTGCCAACACTCTTTGGCTTGTCCATGCTTTGTGCATGTCGACTCGTCTGTGCTCTGTTTTGCACGTCGACTTCTACTGCCTACTGCTGTGTGCCAGCACTCTCTGGACTTTGCTGCCTGTGACCCGACACTCTCTGGGATGCGATGTTAGCCACTATGTTGAAGACCATGTTGTTGTGATGCTTACTACTGCTCCAGATTCTAATATGATGATCAAGAAGCTTCTGTGACCTCTTGCCTGCTTGCTTGGAGTATCTACTTGAGGGGGAGTGTCTGAGTGTTTGAGTGCTTTAATGTAATATTAAGGGGGAGACAGTTTTTGTATGAACCTGGTTTATCTTTTTATTCTGTTTCTTTGTTTTCTTAGTCCAACTATCTGTTTGCAAGCTGATTTGGGATTCTCCCAACTTCAGCTTGAGGGGGAGTGTTGAGAGTTATTTAATTAGTTATTATTATTAGTTTGTAATATGGGCCTAAGTGTCTTGGCCCATTAGGGCTGTCTTATGTCCTGTACGCTTCCCTGTTCTCCTATTTATAGGAGCAGGGTTTCTCCTATCTATAATATCGACTAGCCGTCTTTTACTATTTAACACCTTAAACTTTAGAGGGTTGGTAGGTTGATGCTAGAATTCATCACACATTGTAACCATCCTGGTAATGGTATTTATGGAGACTTCAATGTATTTTAAGGTATATTTCATTTTTCATTGTAAACTATGCTCCAAATTCAACATCATCATTATCATCACTTCCAACTAAGCCTCATTCCCAACTATGTTGGGATGGATTACATGGATCCTTTTTCCATTCAACTATGTTCTGGAAGATATTAAGACGTAAACATTTTACATCTATCCTTGAGTTAATTTAGGAGCGAAGCTCGTCTCCATGACATTCCTTTGAATTGGTGCATTTGTCATCTGCACCATGCCATATGAGATGGGCCTCATTATAGCTTGTCCTCAATACTCGCCAACCCCACTTCACTCCATATAGTTATTTCTCATGTGATCTATCCTTGCTTCCCACACATCAATCTTAAGTCACATTTTTGTCGCATTCATCTTGGTAACACCTTGTTTCTTCATGGCCCAACATTCACATCCATACAACATGGATGGGTGATTAGCTGTTCTGTAGGGACTTTGATGAACTATTCTAGTTGCATTCTATTCTTTTGATTGTAATCTTGTGACAAATCATCTTGAACATCACCATCATAAGAATAACTGAATTTCTCGTCATGATATGAATAATTGAATTTAAGTAATGGAAAAATGATCACATTTCGGTAAATCCATTCCACTCCATCCAATTGAGCACTACCATTCACAATAGTAGACTAGTTGAAATTACAATGCATCAATACTCATTTTTATTTATATAGATCTTGAACAAATAAATACACCAAGGGTGTAATCCTGAACGTGCTCTGTCAACTCAGTTCTAAAAGAATGAATATATATGGGGGGCTTAAAACCGACCCTTGATGTACTGAAACTGTATTTGAAAATTTTAGAGTCTCCCCTGTTGGGGCCCAACAATCACAAATGGAATCAAATTACAGGTATTTGGATTCACACACCTTTTATTTACCATAACCCACGAAAGCACATCCCTTGGTACATTTGACCATAAGCTCTTTTCAAATAAATGAAAGCATGTGGTGATGTCTTTCTTTCGCTAGAATTGAACAAACCGTCGAAATTGTGGAACTTCAATACTAACATGTAATTCAACATGAAATGTTGGATATTGTTAGCTACACATAGAAGTATCTTTGTAACCAATAGATTTCATGAAAAAATGGCACAAAATTCTATTACTAATAGAATAAGGGAGTTACTTGCATGCTTGCAGCCTATTCTGCCTATAGGTAGTGGCTACTATAGTGATAGATTAGTTACTAAACTAGTGATATTAAATGATTTTTTTTAGCTGAAGCAAAATACAACCAAACAATTTTGTGGCTACATCCTTTGAAAAATAAGACATACATGCTAATTAGGACAACATTTACTATATAGTACTCCCATACCTCATGTTTTTCAGAGTTGAAGCTAATTTTGAAGACACCCATAGGAGAGAATCAAAATTTTAATATACTTAAAATGCCATCCATATGCGATGATGCATGCATAGCTGGTGAAAATAATGGTGAAATGATGTTGCTCACCTTGTGAAAGTTCTATTGCCGTCACCATTCTTTGATATAATCAAGGCTATTATAACCGAACTAGTGAGTGAAACGTCGAGGCTTTAAGTTGCAGTTCTCTGGTTCAACTAGTGGTTGGGCCTGTGAAATTAGTGACATCAGCATGATGCCATTAATTATTCAAAAATGCTATAATATATGAAAATAAAATAAAAGCAAACTTGTGAAGGAGAATATCAAAAAATAGTGTAGAAATGATAATATTCACTCCAACACTACATTTTCTATGCCAAATTATGGCGAAAGAGCAAAGGGGGTGAGAACATGAAGGAGTAGGTGGGAATCAACATAAAATTGGGTCTGGGGGGTTTAGGTATACACACGGCCAAGACTCTGCCGATAAAAAATCATCACTAGTTCAACCGGTAAATGGACCGATTTTGGCCAGTTTGAAGTCATTTTTGGGTTTGTGAGTAAATTGAACCGTTCCAACCACCAGTTCCTCGTTCCACTGTTTTAGCAAATCGGACCAGTTCATTCTTGACAACCTTGGATATAATCTTCCCGTATCTTCATTTCTAATGGGACAATAGTACAAATCATCAATGGACTCTGATGGGCATCTCATTGGGCGATGACCCTGTAGTAGGCCTTCTCAAGTAAGAAAATGTCTGATTTCGATGTCGTTTTGGTGGTAGCAGAAACAGAAATTTACTGAATTTTTGACAAAATTTCGACAAATGTGTTCTTGGCATTTCGACAAAAAATTTAAAGAGTTGATTTCTGAAATTTTACCCGAATTATCTACTTCTGTATATCTTCTCAAATGTGCAATAATATTTCATATTGGATATGTGGGGGGTGGGGTCTCCTCATTTGTGAGTGAAGGACCCTAAACTGTTTCCATGGGGATTTCGATGGAGAATTTTGATGCAATTTTCAATGGTGAAAAAAATGAATCAAGTCAGTATAGTTTGCAAGCACAATATATAGACTTAAAAGACACAAAACTATGCAAGAAATATGCTCTAGGTAGTCCATAATTCCATATAGTACATTAAAAGGAAAGACAAGTTTTGATGGTTAGTGCGATTCGACAGTGCATTTCGATGTCCGATAGCCATCAGTATGGAAATAGTTGCTGAAATTTCAATAATTTTGCCAAAATTTTAAACTGTGGGCCTTCCTAAGGAGGTGTGTGTTGCACTCATATTCCCTATGATTCAACAAGATTATCCCATCCGCAATGAGGTGGATTATTTGTATATAAATGAAAATTTAAATTTGGGAAGGCTTAGACTTATGTCTTGAAACATGAATTTTGCTCTAGCTACCTTACACATCTTATTTAAAAGAAGAAGCAATACACTTGTGCTCTTGTTAGGGAGGTATCACACTGGCATTTCCAAAAATACTTAGATATACCAAGCTCCGATTGCCAACCATCTCAACCTTGTTAGAAACAACGTAGTTGTCAGACGACGGGAACAACTGCTTATGTTACCTCCTCTAGCACCAGGAATTGAAATGTTATGTCATCTTTATGTACTCAGGTAACCTTTTAGTAGCATGAGTTGAAATGTCACAATGATCTCTTGCTCATTTTGTTCTCAGATATGTCTAATTTTTAATCCTTTGTTGTTGATCTAGGAACTTCTTCAATCTTTGGAAATTCGTTGATAAACTTCACTTAATTGATACCGAGGTGCATTTTAATTTGTAAGAGGAATAAAGGTACTACCATCTCATAATCATCATCATCAACTTTTCCTAATGGACCTGAAGGAGAAAATCTTAGTGCTTGAGCAGTTGGAAGATTTCAATTGTTTAACAATAACTGCATATGGTCTTCCTTCTAGTGCATATAATACTGAAGAATACCCAATAGCATTCATCCAAACCTAAGTGATTTGAGATTCTCTGGATATCACTAGTCCACCCATAGAAAAAATGTAAGCAATACCATGAGATCATGGTAACAAGCCTTGAAATGTCACTAGGTCTACTTGGCTCTTTTTATTGGCTTGAGTTGTAGTGCAAAGAAACCTACAATGATTGTTTAGGATAGGATCTTTATTGCTAGTATTTTAGTGCATGTAGAATAACCGTGCACTACCCTCCATTTGGTTGTTTTGGTGTTTCTTTAGAACTAAGCGCAATTTCAAACTCTCAGGACATCCCTAAAAACTTCCACTTGTAACTTGACACACATTTAAAAACTTCCACTTGTAACTAGACACACATTTAACTTAATCATGTTAGACAAACTTTAAACATAATATATGCACAGTGAACATAATTACTGTAATGGATCTTAGTTCATTACATAATTTTGTTTGATGTCTTAGGGAGGAGCTTGTATAGTACTTCTTTCAATGGCTTAAGGAAATCAAGGTTCATCCGCAATTAGTGCTTATATAGTTACCATTGTTTCAAATAATGAGTTTGACAAAGTCATCGAGTTAGGTTTAGATACATGAATAATGGAGAATCTACATATCAAAGTAGCATATGACTTGTAGTTAAAATTCACAATGAGCAACATTACCTGCAAAAAGACAAACATTGAAAGTAAACCAAATTAGACAAACTATACGCACAATATGCACGTAATTAACATCTTAGTTTTGAAAAGTTAGAAGTGGGTGACCAAATCCTTGGGCGTTAGAAGTGAGTGACCAAATCCTTGGGCGCTTTAGCGTGAAGTAGCTTATTGGGCATGCGCTTTTTGATAAAAAGTGGCCAATGTAGAGATTGTTGCAAATACTTGCATTTTAGCAATGCGCTAATACTAGATTACTAATATTGAATAACCACTCAATTACCAAGCAATATGAATAATATTAATTAGATTAGAGTAGGATGAAGTAAATATGTAAAATATAGAAATTATTATTGTTATACAGACTTATAATGTGACTGTTGCTATTCCGACATCAAACCAAACCCGGGCTAGTTGTTGTCGCTATTTTGCTTCTTTAACGGGTGGTGTGGTTCCATTATGGTAACACGATATCTAGAAGTCATGATTACTAGCGTTCCTTGCCAAGAAGACGACAACTCTTTGTCCACTTGGACTTGATCATTCTACAGGGTCCATCACAATTTCCTATCCGTTGTCCATCGATCTATGTAGTCCACCTCCTTGCCAGCCAACAATTCGTCAATGTATTTGTAAGAAAAAAAACATTTACTTACCTTTTTATGCTTTTCCTAGTGGCGGACTGGATGATATCAGCAACACAGTTGTTGACAATGGGGGGTTGTACTCACAAGCTACTACCGCCCTTAGATGGGAAAGTGATGGATCCTACGGGGAGAGGAGACTATGGACTGGGCAACTGAGGAGGGAGGAAAGGGTGAGGCAGTGTGTATATCTCCCTCCCTAGCAAATGCATGGTGAGTGGGAAACGAAATGGGCGGGCTGCCCTTCGTTTTTCTTCCATGTAGGCTTTACTATCCCTGTGGGAGGTGCTGTTAATAAGGATCAAATTCTGCAAAAGGGTCAACGACTCCATAGTGATGATATTTATGGATCTCATGGAGGTGTGACAGACATAATTGTAGACGAGTAGGGTTAAGGGGGGATTTCTAGTGCATTTGTGGGATTTGGTGGCATCCCGTTTGCCATCTAAGGTGCATAGGGTTATCTAGCATGGAGTGTATTTGCATGGCTAATGGCAAGAATCTCAGTTCTGCCATATATTTTGATTTGCACAATGATGTTAACAAAATTTTCTTTTGCCCCCCCTATAGCATCGGAGAAATATGGAGTGGTCTCATGGAAGTTAACATCCCTAGACACAAACATGCAACGAAGATTAGGACAGTAACACTTGTATCCTTTGCTAGTACTAGAATAACCAAAGAATAAGGTTTTAATAGACCTAGGAGAAAGTTTGTCAGCCTTAGGGTCAAAATTATGGACAAAAGAAGTGCACCCAAACACTCTACGGGGAACTGAGAAGGGCTGATCCGTGGGTCGTAACACAGAGAAAGGAGTTTGTCCTTTAAGAACAGAGGATGGTTGTCTATTAATTAAGAAGCAAGCAGTTAAAAGAGCTTCAGACCAGAATTTCTTAGGCACATTGGACTGAAACATGATCGAACGAGTAATATCAAGAAGATGGCGATTCTTCCTCTCAGCCACCCCATTTTGCTGAGGGGTGTGAGGACAAGACGTGCGATGGATCATGCCCACAGAACTACAAAAATCAGACATAGCCTTTTGAACATCCTCTAAAGCATTATCAGATTGGAGAGTTTTTATATTACAGTCAAACTGAACCTTTATTTCTTTATGAAAATGTTTCACAATAGATAACACAGACTCTCGACTTTTGAGAAGGTAGATCCATGTCATGCGGGAAAAATCATCCACAAAGGAAATAAAATAACGGAAACCATTATAACTCTGGTCTTTAACAGGACCCCATACATCACTGCGGACTAACTCAAAAGGAAAAGATGCTCGCTTATTGACACGACTGGGATAAGACAACTTATGATATTTTCCCAGCTGACATGACTGACACTCTAAAGATGACACTTGGGACAACTCATGTTCCAACTTCCGCAGGCTTTCTAACGACGGATGTCCATATCTGCAATGCCATAGTAAGGGGGAACCACTCAACAGGATGGATGGAGCTGGAACAGATATTGGGCAAGGCAGACTGTCACCGTGGAAAAGGTAGAGATCACCTTTCCTAGGCCCCCCACCAATCGTCCTCATACTCTTGAGATCCTGTAATACAAAACAAGAAGGCCCAAATGTTACCGTACATTTTACAGTGTCAATCAATTTTGCAACAGAAAGAAGATTAAAAGGAAACTCAGGCACAAAGTGTACAAATTTAAGATCAATCTTGGGTGTTAGAGAGACAGATCCACTAGCTAACACTCTCCTCACTGAACCATCTGCCAGTGCGACAGATTGGTGAGGGATATATGAGTCAATAGAGTGGAGCAATCTCCTCATACCAGTCATGTGCTGTGACGCGCCAGAGGCAACCACCCAAGATAAAGTAGAGCCAGAAGCTATGAGAGATGTAGCCTGATTACCCGCAGTAGATGCCAGGTTTGCTGACGATGATGATGACGATCCCATACTCGTGTGCTGTGTAGCCTGAATGAACCGATCATACTCCTCTTGAGTGAGAGTGATACCGGTACCAGAAGTAGTTCCCACAACAGAAGAAGAAGAGGTATCTGTAGTAGTGGCATAATGTGCTGCCCCCACAGGTGGTGCAACAGGTCTCCCATATTTCTTCCAACACTTCTCCACTGTATGTCCCAGTTTGTCATAGAAAGTGCATTTAGGACGTGTCCCACATCCTCTGGCCATACCAGGTCGTCCCCCTCTTACCGCAACAGCAACAGATGCATGAGACTCCCCAGAAGGTATAACAGAACCAGGATTAGTAGACTCAAAAATAGATTGTTGTATTCTCGAATAGGCTTCCACAAAGCTCGATAATTTATCAGAAGCCAGAATAACACTCCTGGTGGAACCGCACGCAAGATTAAGCCCAGATAAGAATTTAGTAGTAACCAGATCGTCTCTGTCTTTGACCTATTCAGCAACTGTCACTAGATGATAGTAGCTCAGCTCTTGAGCAAGTGCCTGAATAGCTCCAAAGTACTCCTCAAGAGATCTGTCACCCCGCCTCTCAACAAACAGACGGTCATAGATCATGAATTGGCGAAGAGCATTTTTCTCCTGGGAATAATGCTGCTTCACTGCACCCCATATTTCCTTAGCTGTAGAATAGAACACGGACCTCGCCGCAAAATTGCAGGTTCCATGATGTTCCACAACCAAGTCTTCACCAGACTGTCATGACGCTTCCATTCAGCATATCCTTTGTCAGTAGAGGCCAGAGGACCAGAGTCAACATGTCCCGCCTTGTCACGAGACTCCAGGACAGTGTGAACAACGTTCATCCATAGAAGAAAGTTCTTCCCGTTGAGCTTGATGGAGGCGACACCTCGTTGTAGATAGTAGGCGTCTTGGTGTCCTCCATTGTAGAACGGGACTGTGTGACGGATTGATACACGCCACAAGGATGGCTGAGGTGATAGAGAGATACACGTCACACAAGAAACAAAGAGAAATGCGTTACTAACGCATTCACAGCCTCCAGACGATTTTCCTAATCACACATGGAGGAGGTGTGACTAGGATAATAACCGTATAGAGACTAGTCCTCCGGTTTAGATTTTAGATGGCCGTCGGATCACCCGAAGATTCTCAAACAGCGATAGCAATTTCCGACGGATTGACCGGTGGCTGTGTGAAAAACGTCGAGGAAAAGAACGTTGCCCTCGACCTTCGAGACTGAGCCTACGACAACAGTGGAGAGCTACTAAGGGCCCAACGTGATGGAGGGGAGGAGCCGCTTGATGACGGCTTCACGCCCGACGACGGATCATGGCTGCACGTCGTATGACGGCTCTGCCGCAACCGCCGCTACCGGTGCCGCGGTGAAGGAGATCCGACTGAAGGAGAAGATCCGGCGGAGGAAGAGGAAGAAGAAGGAAGAAGAGAGGAAAGGACTGCCGGTGGGGAGAGACGACGACCTAGAACAAACCTTGCTCTGATACCATGTGAACGAGAGGGAAAGGAGACGAACGATGTTTGCGACTACTAGGTGCAGCTTGCGTGAGAGGGCTATAGTCGTCTCTATTCTTCTTTTTATATATTAGGTGTAAGATACATTTTGGTACAAAGGAGAAAATAATAGAAAAACAATAAAACAAATAATATAACAAAGATAGAACCAAGAGGCAGATTCCCGATTTTTGCCGCTGTTCGACTGTCGATACCATCGACAGGACTGTCGATGGTATCGACAGAATGATGTTCTGTTGTTGTGACTCTGTCGATACCATCGACCTCCTGTCGATAGTATCGACGGGGATGCAGGCTATTTCACACCTCCCTACCATCTTTCTTCCGCCGCCAACCCCTCCTTCCCTCCTATAACCCGCCGCTTAGCCTTCCTGCTCCTGCCGCCACCCACCAGGCCACCGCCCCCCCCTCGCCGCCTTCTTGCCGCTGCCGCCACCCTCCACCACCAACACACAACCACCCCTTCACACCTCCACATCCGTCCACCCACCTCCAAACCCCTAAACCCCTCCATCCTTGTGGCCTAATCCACCACAGGTCCCTCCGTCTAACTCCGTTTCACTTTCCGAAATCTCCGGACAACCTCGGTGATTTTCCAGTTGTGGCACGTTGACGGCGTAACGGGCTTCATCTTGTCTGTCTGCTTGCGCCTCATGATGGAGTGACTGATCCTTCATGTTGGCGTAGGTTTTTCTCTTTCTCTGCTGCCCCTACGTGGGTTTTTCTAAGATCCATGCGTGGATCTTCTACCTTCTACTACTAGTCCATGTGATGGACTCCTGCCTCTGACTGCTGCTCTCTGCGCCCGTGCTTTTGCCTCTGACTGCACCTTCTGATGGCTACTCCACATCTTCTACGTAATCTGTGTGTTACTACTGTAAAGTTGGATGGCTCCAACTATCACCTTTGGGCAACTTCCTTTGAACTCTGTTAAAGCACAAGGGCGCTACTCTCATCTATCGATTAAGGGACCAGCCGCTCCCACTGTTGATGCTGATGACAAGACCAAGCAGGCCTATGATCTCTGGTCCAAGGAGGACTATGGTGTTATGACCTGGATGGTCAACATCGCCGAATCGAAGATCAACTAGTCTCTCCTTCGTCTAAAGACTGCAAAGAATATGTGGGACCAGCTCTCCCACATATATTCTCACCAGCAGAATCCAAAGAAGGTGTTTCAGATCTTCAAGCAACTGACCAAGCAAGAGTTTTCTACTATTGATTCTATCGAGGACTACTACAACAACTGCTGCACTCTCTGGGATGAATTTCAGGTGTACCATCCCCTTTCTGCCGACATCACTGAAATCCAGCGTCAACATAACAAACTTTAGCTTGTCCAGTTCCTCACTGGTCTACCCTCCTCCTTCGCCAAAGTTGTTGATCAGATTCTCTTGAGTGATCCTCTACCTACACTGCGAGACGTTCTGAAACGTGTTCAACGTCTCCCTTCTGTATCTCAGTCTCTACCTGACACTTCTGATGGAGCAGCCCTTGCTGTTCGCACCGGTGACTCCTCTCATGGCTGCAGTCGTGGTCGGGCCCGTGGTCGCGAGCGCTCCTCTGCACCTGGACGTGAATTTGGTATTTAGACTACTGAACCATGCTTCTGTACTTTCTGCAAGCGCACGAATCACAATGAAGACCACTGCTGCATCAAGTATGGCAAGCCAGCCTGGGCGAACCAAGTCACTACGGATCAGCCTGAGACTACCACTACCTCTGCTCCTGCTGATTGGATCTGGTCGGAGTTCGAGAAACTTCTTCCGGCACGCCTTGCTTCTTCTGTTGAAGTTTCTACTGATGGGAGGCTGCACTTCTGACCCAGTCTGGTAAAAATTCATGGGTGATTGATTTGGGTGCGACATCCCATATTTTTAGAAATCCTGCGTTATTTTCTCACTTACATAATACTTCTGTTATACCTCATGTTACACTGGCTGATGGCTCTAAGACACCTGTTACTGGCATTGGTGATATCTGCATTCCTGGTTGCCTGCCTCTGCGGTCTACTCTTTATGTTCCTAAATTTCCTATAAATCTGTTATCTGTTAATAGAACTGTAAAAAGCCTTCGTTGCTCTATTACTTTTGACCCGAATGGTGTTGTGTTTCAGGATCTGCGCGCGAGGACGACGATTGGTTCAGGCCTTGAGGGACCAGATGGGCTATATTACTTGGACGTTTCGAAGACCACAACATATCTGACATCCTCTGTGACATGCATCTAGTGGTACTACTGTCTGGGACATCCTTCTGCAGCGAAATTGAAACATTTACTTCCTGATGTTTTAGATTCTGTTTTTCATTGTGAGACTTGTCAATTGGGCAAACAGACGCGAGCATCTTTTTCTAAGAAATCATGTATTAGTTCAAAACAACCATTTGATATTATTCATGCTGATGTTTGGGGACCTTGTTCTGTGTCCAGTACTTCTGGATTTTGCTACTTTTTGAATTTTATTGATGATTTTTCTAGAACTACCTAGATTTTCTTGCTCAAGGACAGGTCTACTATACTTGATACCATTACTGCTTATTTTGCTGAGATCCGTACCCAGTTTGCAAAACCTATCAAAAATTTTCGCATTGATAATGCCCTTGAATTCGTGCTAGCCTCTGTCAGCAATTTTTGTCGCAAACAAGGTACCATACACCAAACTTCTTGTGCCTACACCCCACAACAAAATGGAGTCGCCGAATGCAAAAATCGACACCTGCTTGAAGTTACCCGCACTTTACTGTTTCCACTGCATGTTACCTTATTAACCGCATGCCTTCTTCTGTACTTGGGAATCAAGTCCCTTATCAAATCTTGTACCCAGATGCGCCCCTCTTTTCTGTTCCTCGTATCTTTGGGAGCACCTATTTTGTCAAAAATCTTCGTCCTAGTCTCACCAAACTTGATCCCAGAGCAATAAAGTGTGTCTTTTTAGGGTACTCTCGTACTCAGAAAGGGTACCGCTGTGATGATCCCGTGTCTAAGAAATGGTTTGTATCTGCTGATGTTGTTTTCTTTGAGCACATGCCTTTCTACTCCTCTGTCGGATCTGCCCTTACATCAGATTTATTAATGGAGATACCTTTACCTATGATTGATGATGATGCTACTGCTCCTGCTGAAAGTCCTCCTCTGAAAGTTTATCAACGAAGACAGAAGACAACAACTCCCTCTATGGCCCCTCCAGAGTCTTTGTCCTCCGTGCCAGCTCAAACACCACCACAGGTATACTCTGACCTAGATGTTCCTATCAGTTTAAGGAAAGGAACTAGAGCTTGTACTAAACATCCTATTGGCAATTTTTGTACTTCTGCTCATTTGGAGACTAATTTTGCAAATTTGACTGCTGCTCTTTCTGCTGTTTCTATTCCTAAAAATGCTTCTCAGGCTGTTAAACATCCAGCTTGGCGTCAGGCCATGGAAGTGGAAATGCAGGCTCTTACTGATCGCAACACTTGGCAGTTGGTCGATCCTCCTACTGACTGTTCTCCAGTTGGCTGTCGTTGGGTGTTTACTGTTAAATATCAACCGGATGGCACGGTTGAGCGCCTCAAGGCTAGACTTGTTGCTAAGGGCTACACGCAGACTTATGGGGTCGACTACTTTGAGACTTTTTCACCAGTGGCTCGGTTGAATTCCGTACGCATTCTTATTTCTGTTGCTATTAATTCTGATTGGCCCTTGTACCAGTTGGATGTGAAAAATGCGTTTTTGTATGGGGATTTACATGAGGAAGTCTGTATGGAACAACCTCCAGGATTTGTGCTTCAGGGGGAGTCCTCCAAAGTCTGCAGGCTGCGGAAAGCTATCTATGGTTTAAATCAGAGTCCCCGTGCTTGGTTTGATAAACTAAGTACCATTCTTCAGAAGTTTTTTTTTCGGCGCTCCCAGTCTGATCATTCTGTCTTCATTAAAAACACTACTGTTGGCATTGTTATTCTGATTGTATATGTTGATGACATTATTCTCTCAGGGAGTGATCTTGATGGCATTCAGGCTACTAAGTGTTATCTGGAGAAACACTTTGTCACCAAAGACCTTGGCACTTTGCGTTACTTTCTTGGGATTGAAGTCTCTAGGTCTACTTCTGGATTATGCTTGTCTCAACGTAAGTATGTTTTGGATCCTCTTTCTGACACAAGACTTCTTGATGCTAAACCTGCTAGTACTCCTCTGGATCCAAATCCTAACTGGGACGATGAGAACTCTCCTGCCTATCCTGATCATCATCAATATCGCCGCATGGTTGGCAAGCTTATTTATCTTACTGTTACTCGTGCTGATATTACTTCTGCTGTCGGGCTTGTTAGTAGATATCTGGATAAACCCCGTCAATGTCACTGGGATGCCGTTTGTTACATTCTCAAATGTTTGAAGAGTTCCCCTGGGAAAGGTTTGCTATATAAAAAATGGTCACTATAAGATTGTTGGATATTCTGACTCTGACTATGCTGGGAGTAAAATCGACCGGCGCTCCACCTCTGGCTACTGTACCTTTGTAGGAGGAAATCTTGTTACTTGGCGAAGCAAGAAACAGACTGTGGTTGCTCGCTCAAGTGCTGAAGCAGAATATCGCGCCATGGCACATACTACTTGTGGGCTGTTCTGGATTCGGAGCCTGCTGAAAGATTTTGGCATTTCTGACTCTTCTCCTATTCTGATGTGCTGTGACAACAAAGCTGCCACCTTTATTGCCAGTAATCCTACTTTTCATGAGCAAACAAAACATGTTGAGGTTGACTGTCATTTTGTTCGCGAAGCTGTCTTATCTGGCCAGATATCTACTCCATACATACATACTTCTGATTAGGTGGCTGACATCTTCACCAAGATTCTTCCGAAGATGAGATTCACTGCTATGACATCCAAGCTGGGCATGATTGACATCTACGCTCCAGCTTGAGGGGGTGTATTAGTATATATACTTTACTGCTTTTTTTTACTTAGTATTTTCTCTTTATTCTCTTATTCTCTTTATCCTATATTGCTCATCTCTAAATACTGTACACTCTCTTGTCTTATAAAAGAGAGACCATTGTATTCTTTTTTGATCATCCAATAATAAGCAATCCTTTCCGCTTTCTAGAATTCTCATTCATCAAGTGTGTCTAAACAATTGACTCAATATAGCCTTTATATCTGCTTCTAAAAGAAAGACAAAATTGCCAGTAGCCAATGTGAGACTAAAAACTTGGCATTACAAAAGCCCAAAACAAGGAAAAGGCCTAATAAACTAACACAAGCTAATAAAGCCTAGCTAACGATGCGATGATGTCTGCGCTCATAAGTGCATAGAGGCGGAGCCTATCCTACAACATTTCTGTAATTTCAACAACTTACTATTGATTAGAAAAATCTACATCTTTCATTGCATGTTCTATGAATGTCAGATTGACATGATTTTCTATGTACATATAATCTAATGGGTACACATCAAATCTATATGGTTGGGTTATTCTGGAGAATTGAAAACATGTTAAGGTGGTACATAAAAGCTACATGTACTCAGATATACAATTCTTTTAGTCATATATATACACTTGGATACCTTCTTAGTACAACAATCTTCCTCATTGAGACCAAAGCATTGACACTAAGCACATTGGGGATGTTGGCCACATCCTCATTCATGTAGCGAGTGCCACTAGGGCCTTTGAAGGATCTGTGGAAATGGTAAGATAATGGCATGTATGACCAGGAGAGTAGGCTTGTTGCATGTAGGGTAAAGGTATCCCTCCTAGGAGCAGTTGGCAGCCTGCAACATAGTGGATGAAGGCAGTTTAGGAACCTGCTGGTGAGAATAGCATCCTGCTGTTTGGGAACCCGTGCCCACATGGTCTGAGAGAAATAGTGATGCTGATTTTCCAATGCCTTGATAGCACCAGGGTAGACATCAAGAGGCAGATCTCACTACTGCTAAGAGAAAAGTTTGTCAATGATATTATATAAGTGGAGACAGTTTTGTTCATGACTGTAGAACTCCCTTCATTTTGTCCCACATGGCTTTCACATTACAGTGAAACATGCATTTCTCGACGACTTGAGTCTCTTTGATGTCCAAAAGCTATTTAAGAATCTGATTGTTGCAACTAGCACAGGTGGGGTCATCTTCAGATTTCACTGGTGGGGCATCGATGATGTACTCGAGCATGCTTTCAGATTCTAGGAATGTATAGGTCACATCCATCCATAGCAAATAATTGCTGCCATTCAGTTTAAAGAATGACATTGTGGGCATGTCATCATAAATGACTATGGGGTTGGGGACAACTTTATCAGTAGACATTATAGCAAAAATGGATTTATTGTAGCAGGGTAGAGAGAAAAGCAGGCTACCGAAGTAGAAGCACAAGTTGATGAACGAACTAATATGTTTAGAAATACCATATGAAGCACGATACGAGAAGTAAAGAGAGAAAACACTACCGGTAGAGATTGCATGGTAGGAGTATATAATAGGAATATTTCCCTGTGGATTTCATAAGATGCTCCCCTAATTAGAACATAAACACATGGGGAGGAAAGAACAATGCAATTGCCCCTTTGTGTATAGTAAATATGGATTTATAGGAATGTAGCGGGTATAGAGATAACCAGGGTACCAGAGTACAAGTACAAGTTGATGAATGAAGTAATAAGTGTAGCAATATCATAAGAAGCACAATACTAGAAGTAATGAGAGAAAGCACTATCAGTAGAAATCACACGATAGTAGTAGATGACTGGAGTATTGTCCTGTGGATTTCAAACATGGTCCCCTAATTAGAAGATAAAATGGTCACCCATGGACTTAAGGGGAAGCACATGGGGAGAACAATGCAATTGCACCTTTGTGATTTTTTGGGGCCTTTTACAGGAGTAGCAATCACTTGTATTTTTTCTGTTTTTGTAGAAATCAAAGAAGAGATAGTACATTAGAAGAATAATGAAGGAGAATCACAAAGAGAATCCGTAAGAGAAGACGGATAAATATCGAAGGAATGGACGTGTCAGAATTGATGGTGCGGGGGGTAAAGACTGCTGCTCCAGGGTCTTAGGGTTGACGATAGCCTGGAGGCAAGGGATGAGGTTTCGGCAAAATTGGCGAAATTTTGCCAATTTTTTTTGATTTCGATGGGATCTGGTATTGAAACGTGCGACTGTGTTGATTTCGATGAATTTCACCAAATTTTGATGATTTCAATGAATTTCGCCAAATTTCGACAAAAATTTTGATAATTGCAGTCCTTGTTGTTATTGTTGTTTTTTGAAGAGGAGCAAAGGGGGATTGGGGTTATTTCACCATTTAGTACTCATACATAGTATATACTTATAGTATATCACAATTGCATTGCATTTCCCTAATATTTGCTATTCAAATGATTAAATACTTATGCAATGCTTTTTTAGTTTCTGCAATGTGGATGACATGTATCCTAGTGGTGGTTCATTAGACAATGAGGGTGCTAGGAAGCCAACCACAAGAACAAATAATGATTTAGCTTGGAAACGTTGCACTAGTGTTCTTGGGACCAATGAAATGATTGACTATTGAGTCAATATCAACAACAAACTATCAACCCAAGTAAAATGTGTGGGGATTCCCTACACATCCAATATTTGATATTATAACACAAATAAGTACATGCATGTATATAGCTCATACTTGAAAAATTGCATAACTTAATTCCTACATTTTCTCATCGAAACCCGTCATCGAAATCCTCAAGAAACAGGACAGTGCCCTTACCTCCCACATGAAGGCCACCCCTCAACCTAGCCCCACAATTTATTGCATAAAAACAATGCATTTAGGTGTAGAGATCACACCTGTTCCAGGCTGTCGAAACGGCATCAAAATCGGATACCTTGTTCCTTGCCTGGAGGTCAGTGGCTTCATGCCACTGGAGGCGGCTGGCTACCTGCGTGCTGCTGCTGCTCTGAGTCTAGGGCCTTGGGCCGTCTGCTACAAGGGCAGAAACGACCGTAAAGGAGGGGTGGCACAAGGGGAGATAGAGCTCTTTTCTAAGAACATGTGGAATCCGACTCATTAACCAAGAAGTGTTTACAAGAGACTCCTATATATAAGAGTATTAGGGAGAAGAGAAGTTAAACGGCTATTTAAGTGGTATATGGGTTTCTTTTAAGTATATACATAATAAGTAGAGAAAATATAGTGGGCCTAAGCCCAGTATTTAATAACTAATGCCAATGCAAACTAATATGTGAGGAAACTAGCATGGTATAAAAAAAGTAGCCACCTAGCTGGAGACACAAGTGTTTTTTCACCTTGTTGCTTCAACAAGTATGAACTACATGTACATTTGTAAAACCGTGATTTGTGTGATCCAATTGTTAATATCTTTTACAATTGTGAACTAGAGCGCAGGGCTTGTTTATTTCTATACTCAGTTTCCTGCATACTCCCATTGCTTCAAAAATGTATCCAAAGTTTTGAACTATATATCTATCTCTAGATTACTATGTTAATTTCAACCTAATGTTTGCATCATATTTTCCAAACTCGCTACAACTTAAAAAGCTAATCTATGCTACAAAAGGTGATTGGTAGTATTGGCAACTGTTGATTCCAATGTGATTCTAATGTTAGAATGTTTTATTGATGGTCTAGCCATTTGTTTACAGTCTGTTGTACATCGACTTGTAATCTTCCCACAATATCTGGGCTTAAACTAGTTATATATACGAGTTTCGTGTTAACTTAGATAATTATCATTCTAGTAAAACGACAAGGTGTTTGTTTGGGTTTTCTATGAATTCCTCCTACCACTAATTGGACTGACAACACGAATTATATCTATAATGGAACAACGCGACTAATAGTAGACCTGTGATCGTACTAGTATCTTGCTATTCTGAATAAAAGTTGTGCAGGGATGCACTGCCACCGTTCTATTGGTTTGGGCTGATCTTGGAAATCAAATTTTTGTTCAATGTGCTAATGTTGGTGATTCAGCCTGCTTGATCAGGTACAAGTGCTATTCCACTTTGTTTTCTTTCTCAACCAGCTTTAAAGTGACTGACTTTTTAACTTACCGACTATCCAACCGGTGTAAATGCATGCACTTGCTTATTGACTTTAGACACTTAAAACGTGATTGCTTCAAAAATGTATCCAAAGTTTCGAACTATATATCTATCTCTAGATTACTATGTTAATTTCAACCTAATGTTTGCATCATATTTTCCAAACTCGCTACAACTTAAAAAGCTAATCTATGCTACAAAAGGTGATTGGTAGTATTGGCAACTGTTGACTCCAATGCTCTTTATCTTTTATTCTTTTGTGATCTTTTGATTATCCTACAGCAAATAGCTTGTGGCACAGTCACAATATTGTTTGAATGTAAAAATAACCTAAACTACTACACACAAAAGGATCTATCACTTCATTTCCACCCTAGATAGAGTGGATTCATCATTTGAATTGTATATAATATTGTAGACTCCCTTGAGCTGTTAATGTTAACTTACCTCATATACTCTGCAAAACTTCTTTTGATACTCCAGTTTAGGCATTGATGTCTTTATTCTTTTTCCCATGTCTAATGCTTATTAACCTAAAAGATAAACCCTCTGGCTAGAAACTAGCAAAAATTCTGCTACCAGCCTCTAAATAATGTTAGTGGTGACCATAGTAGCAAAATTCCTCTTGTTTTTGCAATATTTTGTTTGTGATTCTTTTATTTGTTGTGGGCCATACCTTACAGGTGTATTTCATGATTTCAATATAATCTGCAAAATTTACATTTTACCAGGCACCGTATTCGTATGAATCTCAAAATCTATATTGGTCGCAATGTTTTGAAAAACATAATGCGGTAAGGGTGCACATATCACCTTGTAACTGCTTAAGCGCTAAGCGGGAGCTCTTTGAAAAAATGGGTATTAATTCCTGTATACTTTTATGCAAAATTACACATGTATATAAATAATATATTTTTTGGAACTTTTATACATATCTTGATACACAATAATATAAAACACCCAAATAATTTATGATACAACTATAAAACAATGATTATAGCTATACAACTATAAAACAATTAGTGTATACTTGATACAACAACAATTTGCATCACATGTTTAGTAGCTCAACAATAAACAATAAACTAATCATAGTTACCTTATTGTTACATTTATGTATCATCAATTAGTCATATATTACAATAGTACATCTAATCAAAGTGATAATATGTTCATTTCATTTAGTTATTTTGTGCTCTCTTTAGTGTCTTGTCTTTTATCCCATATTGGTGAACTCTGTAATGAGTGAATCCTATCCTATATAGGGAGGGTGCCTATGCTTGTATTAGTTATCTCAATAATACGAATCTATTCTGTTCACATGGTATCAGAGCAACTTTTTGATCAGCCGTAATCCTCCTCTCCTTCCCATCCTAGCCGCCACCCTCTCATTCCGCTCTCTGTCCACGAAGCCGCTCACTGTCCGCTACCCCTCTTCCCCCCACCTCCCGTTCCACCTGTGCGCCTTCCTCTCCCGCAACCCCTCTCCACCAACCTTCCTCCAACCTCTACATCTGCAATCCCTATTCTCCACCCGTTGCCAACTCCCAACACGGCACCATCTTCCCGCCAGCCGCATCCACCCCGCCACCAACCCTCTGCCCTGCCGCCACCTACACCACTTTGCTTGGCTGCTTGCCAGGCACCTTCATGTCCGTCAATAGTCATCCCTTGATTCTTCTGCGCATATTTCTCCTAGCCATTGCTACCTCTATTCTGATGCACCTACCATTATTAACACCTTGCTACCATTGTTGCCTCCCTGTTGTCGTCGTCTGTGCTGCCTTGCATCTGTTTTACGTGCCACCGTCGTGACATCCTGCTACCTCCCTAGAGGTCACCAATGTTGCTTTTGTCTCCCTTGGCATTTCCACTACTATTGTCGCCACCCCTATTGGCTCTGATGTTGCTCCCCGTTTTTCCTATAGGCGCACCCTACTCACCTCCCAACCAACTCCTTCGTCCACCACCCTACTATCTTGTCATTGTTGCCCAACCACCCTTACTCCATTGTTCTCTACCCCCATCCTAACCTCTACCCTCCTGCTTGCCTCCCTCTCTCCTACCTTGTCGCAACCTAGTTGACCGCTGCTGCCTCCTCTCCTTCCTGCTGCCTCACCCGTAGTCCATGTAGCCGAAAACACCTATCGTTGCAAACATGTTAACCACTACCACTCCCTAGGTTCCGAACAACCCTACATACGTATAACTTCCCTCAATACTTGTGTTTCCTCCATATACACACTACACACATTGCTAATCAAGTTTTTAATCGAATCTCATTTTTGCCCGTGGGCCAAAAAAATCTACTTTTTCAGGTGGTGCAAAGATCCATTTATATTTCTATATGTATATGTCTAATCAGGTCATGTGGCACATCGAATTGCATTCTTGACATCTAACTGGATAAGGGCCCAATCCAGGTTAATAGCAACAGAGAGAAGAACCCGCACAGAATTAAGCCTGGCAACAGGAGAAAAAGTTTCAAAATAATCAATGCCATAAGTTTGAGTGTACTCCTTTGCAACTAGGCGGTCCTTTCAGTCTTTCAATAGTCCCATCAGGATGATATTTGACAGCATACACCCAACGACAGCCAACAGGCTTGCAATTAGAGGGAGGATCAACTAAATCCCACATCCCTCTGTCAGTAAGAGCAGTCATCTCCTCATTCATAGCATGTGTCCAAGCAGTACTTTGTAAAGCATCAATAATATTTTTAGGAACGGCAACAGCAAAAAGGGCAGCAACAAAGTTACTAACATGAACACTAAGATGAGCAGCAGAAACATAGTCAGCAATGCTAAGAGATGTGCATGAGTGAATGCCTTTTCGCAGTGCAATAGGCAGATGCAGATCAGAAGTTACATAGTTGGCGTAGGACCTTCTAGAGGAGAAGATTGGTTGATTTTGTGTGTGGGGGGGGCTTCAGGAGGAGTAGAATGTGGTTGTCGATTCCTGCGTTGACAAACAATAAGAGGTGGATCAACTAAACAATGCAAGAAGAGTTGGGTAGCACAAGTTCTTTTTCAAAAACTACATCTGGGTCCAAATCTAAGTTTGACGATGATGGCAATGTTGGAGGCGGTGGTGAGCACTCTCCAGAATGCCCAACTATTGATCTTGAGAATGATGATCGTCCTTATGTTCCTAGGGTTGCACCTCCTCTGATTGAAAAAGAATATCCCATGACTGAAAAAAAATTTTAAATGAGGAAAACTCAAACTGGGAAAGGCTTAAGCAGTGAATTACCACCTGCGACTACAAGCTCTTAGTAGTGATATTAATCTGATATTGCTTATTCATTTGGGAACATGAGCAAATCTAATTCTCAATCTCAAAAATCATTAGGCGCAACAATATGCTATTTGAGCAAACACATGCACAACCCTACCCATCTCATTCTCAATATTAGTATGGGTATTCTAGATATCAAAAACCACCAGCACAACCAAAACATATTGGAAATTCATATACACAAATAGTGTTTTTAAAAGCAAATATGCATTGTGTTTGGAGTTGGCACCGAATAGAGTATATATGGTATGCGGGAGTTTATGCGGTTTTGGAATTTTTTATTAATTATTTATCTATATAAATATATGTTGATCATGGATTTAGATATTTCGTTTGTACAATTGTGTGTCTAATCAGTACAATTACAAGAATGAAGGATGCAATCATGCAAATATGCAATAATCACAACTTAAATAAATACAAACATGCATCTATGATCTAAATCTAAACAAAACATAGATGAATGTAAATATAAAATAAGAAATAGAAATATGTCCATCTAAAAATCAAGGATTAATCAGCCTTTTATGCGGTTGTGCGGCCTTGTATGCGGCCCTAGTCTGCTTTGTGGGAGATTTGTAGTATGTGGAGCGGTAGTGAGTTCGAACCTTGTATGCCGCCCCATCGACTGATTTTTGAAACACTGTACACAAATGTCTCGTGCCCACATGGAATATTAGTACAACTCCCTAGCATACTCTGATGATAGTGGGCAAATATGAAGTGGCAGTCGTTCAACTGTTCATGTTCCTCCAATACTAATAGTTCATGTAGATGTGGTTGCGGATATTCCTTAAGGTCGTCAACCTTCTCGAGCTCCTCCAGGTCTATCTAAAGCAGTGTTTTCAAAAGCAATAATCGGTGTGTGGGCAAATAGGACACCAAGTAGAGAATATACGGAATGCGGGAGAATAATCGGTTTTATTTTTAAAAAATATTAGTATATATATATATATATAAACCATATACAAGTTTTGTATTAGTCATATATTAGAATTGTACAACTTATATTAGAGTAGAATCTTATTGTAATATGAGATTGATCATGTCCAAAAAAGTTGGAAATTAAACTTCTTTTGGATTGTAACTATCGTAGATACAAACAAAACGTACTACATCTAAGTAATCAATATATGGAATATGCATCTATTAATATTCGATATGGAGTAGCTTATAGTAACAAATAGTCATAGACTAATATTGTTGTAAATAAGTAATTAGAAACATTGATGATATTGGAGAAGGCAACATCAACAATGAGAGGAAATTCAGTTCGAATCAATTCAATAAACACTAAACTAAATACTCATCGAGAAAACATGGGGACAAGACCAAATATGTGAAGAGGGGGGAGAGAATGTATTTGTAATGACCAATAAGCCACACCAAGTGTGGTGCGCGGCATGTAGTAGGAGATTCTCGGTAAAAAAGTAGCACCTAGATCAATATTAAGTAGCCCCAGATAGGTGTCAAAGTCTTCATCACAATCGCTATCGTTGCAGCCCAAACAGTGTTCGGTCACAGCAATAGTAGTCAACGTGCATAAAAAGCGCAGACAAGTCAATGTGCAAATAGAGCACAAAAAAGTCCAGAGTGTTGGAACACGGTAGTCAAGGGAATTTGGATCACAGTAGCAGAAAAAAGAGACGACGTAGCCAAATAAAGGACCACAGTATGTAGTAGAAATGAAGCCCCAAATACCAAGTTCCCCAAGAAGCACATAGAAACATAAAGATCCACATAACAACAAAATTAGCATGACGATCCATGTAGATAGAAATAGAAGCAAATTCTTCATGTCTCCTCCATATCATCTCTTCCCTCAACTCATCTTCCCCCATTCTCCCCCTCACTCTAACCATGAAAGGAGTGTGGAGAGTGGGTGGGGTGGAAAGTCAAAAACAATATAGAGGTAATTTATATGTAGGCAAAAAAGTGGAGAGTAATCTATAATGCAATTCGACAACCACATTCTACTCCTCCTGAAGGGCCCCCCCCCCCCCACACACAAAATCAACCAATCTTCTCCTCTAGAAGGTTCTACGCCAACTATGTAACTTCTGATCTGCATCTGCCTATTGCACTTCGAAAAGGCATTCACTCATGCACATCTCTTAGCATTGCTGACTATGTTTCTACTGTTCATCTTAGTGTTCATGTTAGTAACTTTGTTGCTGCCCTTTTTGCTGTTGCCGTTCCTAAAAATATTATTGATGCTTTACAAAGTACTGCTTGGACACATGCTATGAATGAGGAGATGACTGCTCTTACTGACAGAGGGATGTGGGATTTAGTTGATCCTCCCTCTAATTGCAAGCCTGTTGGCTGTCGTTGGGTGTATGCTGTCAAATATCATCCTGATGGGACTATTGAAAGACTGAAAGGACCGCCTAGTTGCAAAGGAGTACACTCAAACTTATGGCATTGATTATTTTGAAACTTTTTCTCCTGTTGCCAGGCTTAATTCTGTGCGGGTTCTTCTCTCTGTTGCTATTAACCTGGATTGGGCCCTTATCCAGTTAGATGTCAAGAATGCCTTTCTTTATGGTGATCTCCAGGAGGAAGTCTATATGGAGCAACCACCTGGGTTTGTTGCTCATGGGGAGTCACATAAGGTATGTTGTCTCAAGAAGTTTGTTTATGGACTCAAGCAGAGTCCACATGCCTGGTTTGACAAGCTGAGCAAGATTTTGACTAATGGCTTCCTGAGATCTCATGTTGATCACTCTGTCTTTATTAAGAAGACTTCCTCTGGTATAGTTGTTCTGATTGTGTATGTTCATGATATTATTTTATCTGGCAGTTATCTTTTTGAAATTCACGCTACCAAGGCCTATTTATGCAAGTACTTTATCACTAAAGATTTGGGAAAGCTAAGGTATTTTTTGGGAATCAAAGTCTCCAGGACCTCTATGCTCTTGTTTTGTCCCAAGGAAGTATGTTCTAGATCATATATAGGAGACATGGATGCTTGGAGCTCGAGCTGCTGATACACCCTAATGTAAATTGGGATGATGATGAATCTCCCTTGTATCATGACAGTAAACGCTATAGGAGACTGGTTTGAAAGTTAATCTATTTGATTATTACTAGAGCTGATATTTCTACTGCAGTTGGCCTTTTTAGCAAGTATCTTGACAAAGCTAGACAGTGTTACTGGGAAGCACTGTGTCATATTCTGAGGTATTTGAAGAAATCTCCTGGTAAAGGCCTTTTCTATAGGAAACATGACAATTGCTCTCTTTAAGGCTATTCTGATTCTTACTATGCTGGAAGTAAGATTGACAGAAAATCCACTTTTGGCTACTGCACATTTGCTGGTGGCAATCTTGTTACTTGGAGGAGCAAGCATAGAATTTAAATGTCTGATTTCTACGTCGTGTCCGATGGCCCAGAAACAGAAATTTTTTGAAGTTTCGCATGAAACTTCGATATTTACGACCCTAACGATTTCGACGACCAAATAAGCAAATTAAATTATGAAAATTTACCAGGACGATCTAAACGCCAAGATCTACTCAAATATGCAGTAATATTTCATATTGGATATGTTGGGGGGGTCTCCCACATTTGTAAGTGAAGGAAGCTGAACAATTTCGACAAAATTTTGATGGCAAAAGGAAGGAATTAACTTATGAAATTTTGTAAACACAATGTGGAGACATAAACACACTAGACTATATAATACATCTATATGTTTAGAGGTTAGGGTGGAATACATGTCTTGATGAGTGAGTGCACAAATGAACAAAAATGTCAAGTCTGCTAGACAGTTAGTCTGTTACAAACGTGCAAACTTCAAGTTAAAACAACTAGAGCAATAGACTTCATAGCTTAGAGTTATAACTTACAAGTTACAATATTGTAGGTCAGTATATTTATTGTATAAATCTACTATTATAATATATTTAGGGTTACATAATTGAATACTAAAAAAATATTTAGGGTTACAAGTTACAACTTACACATCATTTTGTATAAGGATACTATTATAGTATATATAGGGTTACATAAGTGAAAAATACAAAAATATAAGAACTTCCATTAAAAAAGCTTTTGTAGCCATTTTGTGAATAAATATGAAATATATTGATTAGATTTTCAAAATAAGTATAGATATACATATTTCACACTATTGTTTCTTAGATTTACAAGTTCACTTCAAGATCTTGAGAATTTTAAGAGAAATGTCACTTAGAAATTTAGGATTTTTGGAGTATTTATTAAGATATGTCTAACAGGGAATAAAAAAAAGTAGTAGTAGATGGGCTAGGGAGGGGGTTTACATACCTTAGAATCAAGTAAAGCAGCCTTAGAGAGTTTGTTGGGACTTTGATCAAGTAAAGCAAGATATCACAAAAAAATTGCTAAAAGATCAAAGTCCCAACAAACCCAGTCGATGGAACACTATTTCGCGAAATAGGTGCTGCATTTCGCACTGATTTCACAATATTGAGGCCCAAACTGGGTTGTTTTGCACTAAAAAACCCCATGTTTTGTGAAATTTTGTAGCTGCGAAATTTTCATGAAATTGCTGACCAGTTCATGTAAACTGATGTTTCAATGTCCGATTGAAAAGAAACGAAATTGTGCAAAATTTCGGATTTTCGATCGAAATTTTGTTCCATGGGAGCAAGAAGCAGAATGTTGTTGCTAGATCTAGTGCTGAGGCCGAGTACCGTGCCATGGCTTACACAACTTGTGAACTTCAATGGGTACAGTCTCTCCTAAAAGACCTTGGTGTGAGCTCTTCTGATCCTTATGATCCTATTCCCATGCGTTGTGATAATAAAGCAGCTATTTTTATTGCCAATAATCCTGTTTATTATGAGAGGACCAAGCACATTGAAGTTGACTGTCACTTTATCAGAGAAGCTATCCTGACTGGTCGTATTTGCACTCGCTCAAAAGATTAGATTACTGATATCTTTACAAAGCTGTTGGCCAAGAAACTCTTCTACTCTCTTATGGACAAGTTGGGCATGATTGGTATCTATGATCCAACTTGAGGGGGAGTGTTAAATATTAGCCTTTATTTGTCCTTTATATTTCTCTTGTTATTTCTTTACTCTATGTGGACCTACATGTAATTGTTCTCTTAACCTTTTATATAAATATATGAGGGACACACATTGTGTCTTCAACGATTTTCCAAAAACCCTCGTAAGAGTTTTATTGGAAACTCGGATTTAGATAGTAAGCTTTCACCAATTCCAAATAAGGAAATAAGATTTAGATTTTAAACTATAATTTAGAAAAATAACTTAGAAGTTAAATCTTAGAAGAAAATAGTTGAGTTGTATATCTGCTTCATGCAATGAATGCAAAAGCATATCGGTCCAACGCTTGTCTATAATTGACAAGTATGGTGAATTGGAAATAGGAGCTACTTTTTAATATTCTCTACCATTAGTTGCATTGCATCATACAAGTAAGACATTTTTGCAACTTTGTTACCATCTACTAGCTTCAATACCTTGACAACATGTTCAATTATTCGCATCACTTTTCTAGTCTTATCCCTTAAAACTCGAATGGTAATCATTTCTTCAATCCCAGGGTGTTGTGCTTCTTCATGGAGGTCCACTCTATGCCATTGAAGAGCTTCCTAAGTCCACCCCGTTTGAACTTTAATGAACAAGGCCAAATAATTTGTTGCAAATCTAGTTACCGCTGGTCTATGTAGATGGCCTTCGCAATACTCAGGTCGCCTCACTACATTTAGCAAAATGGAATGTTTGTAAATGAAACCCGTGATCAACCTACCACTAGTTTTCATGGATTTGATGTAATCAATTGTGCCCATGTCTTTAAGAATCAAATCAATGTAGTGGCCATCACATGATGTCCAGGAGACCAAATATCTCTTCATTATACAGTCATTGACTTTCTTGAAGTTAGAGCCATTATCAGTCACCCATCTGAACCACATTCTCAACCCAACATGTCTGATGTATGTTTTCATTAACTTCTTGATGTACTTGTAATTCCTAACATCACCAGAAGCATCAACTGAATCTAGAAAATTAGTCGATCCAATTTGTAAGAAAGTTAATAATTTACTTTTTGTTTCCTCTAGTCCACCCATCTGAACTACATTCTCAACCCAACATGTTTGATATATGTTTTCAATAACTTCTTGATGTACTTGTAATTCTTGACATCACCGGAAGCATCAATAGAGTTTAGAAAAATAGTCGATCCACGACAATGTGCAAGAAAGTTAATAATTTGCTTTCTGTTTCCACTAATCCACCCATCACAGAAGTGTGATGCCATATTCAGACCACCATTGTTTCTAGTCTTAAATGCATGCTTGTAGATCTTTCTTCTCTTGGGGAAGATACTCATTTATTAATTCATATACTGTGGGGCCTTTATGCCCCTACCGGATTCTATCACATCTACCATATGTCGGAGATAGGGTTCAGTTGCAACATGTGTGGGTATACCATTAGTAAAGAAGACCTTATTCATTGCCTTGCCAACCTTCTCTTTCGCACCATTAATAGGTTTTTTTTGCATAGCATCAGACTTCCTAACCCCTGGATAATCAAAATGCTTCAAAATCTCAAACTAGCAGAATGGAAAAATGTATCAATGGTGTCTTTCTCTCTTTGATGTTGAGCAGGTTGATCTTCATCATCATCTAGGTCGACATCAGAAACATGTGCAGCCACACTGCCTCCACTTGCACCAAATGGCCCATATCTCCTCATAATTCCAGCTGCATCCTCCTATCCCACTCAGTTTGGCGAGATTCTATGAAAACATGCCTATACAAATGACATGTATAAGTTGTCACACCCTGGGAGCAAGGAAGCACAGACACGTTTCTAGACACGGACACAGACATGTGACACGGAAAATTTCTAAAATGTAGGACACGGACACGACATTGGATGAGTGAATAATATTTTTTTAATATATAAATATATGTGGGTGTATGATGTATGAACTAGAATTTATTTTAAAATTTATCCAGAATAATGTATCTATGTATGTATAATCTTTATGCATAAAGAGGTGTCTTCCTGTGTAATAAAAACAATATGAAGAGAAAGCAAAACATGTGATTTTTGTAAATATAGTAGATCTGAGAATATACATGTGGGCTCTGATCTCCAAAACACAAGATAAACATAGCGGAAGCGATTCGATTAACAGCGGAATACGAAAATCATCGGAAATTAAAACTTTTTGAGACAAGATCCTGAAATCATGAAACTCCTTTTATAAGAAACAAGGTAAACAGATTACATCTCTGTTAGATCACTTCATGAGTGATTATACACAACCAGATACAAAATCTCAAGATTTAAAACCCAAAATCTCAGACCAAAAGACTCCAAGGACCTGAGAGTACAGAGACGACATAAGACTTTCTAACTACATGACTTAGCAGTCAGTATCTCCACCTGAGATTCACTGCTGCCCCTGGTGCTCTTGCTGCTGATTCTGATCACCTGCAGACTGGCTCCTTCGTCCTCGACGACCACCTAAAAAGTTGAAATCTACGGGGTGAGACAATTTTAAATAATTGTCCCAGCGAGAGTTATAACTCTCCGCCAGAAGCTTTATTATAGCAATCAAAGAGCAACATAAACAATAAAAGCTTTAAGGTGATCGGCAGCAGATTGTTATCAATTAGAACAACAACATTTAAGGAATATGAAGAACATGTATACTAAGTAATGTAACTTCAACCAATGTATCTCGTAGTTCAACCTAAGCAGATATGCTACGCGGTTGATTATGTTTTACAAACATTATTATGCCCTGCGGAGATGAGGTATACCGCTCATACTCCAACCGATCACTATTAAGTCACATCGGTATCGTACATAGGTCATCAAAAGAGCCGGATTCTTATGACCTCATCTTCCTCAGTCGGTGTGAGGGTTAACATGCAGGACATCTAGTGTCTCTGCTACTATAGCTTACCAGGGTATTCTGGTACTTCGCTATTAGAGTCACAGTGGCATTCTGTACTCTCTTCGCCATCGAAAGATTTCTTATTTATCTCTCATCGATGCGGTATAAAAGATTTCCTCGGGAGAATAGTGTTACATCACCCGGTATAAACACATAGTGAAGGATTGATAGATTAAAGTACATCTACATCAATTCCTACACTAGGATGTAAGGGTATTCACATCCATATTCCCCACATACTCAAAAGTATGTGATCCAGGAGTTCCCTTAGGAAAACCTGTTTTACCATCATTTAACTCCTGACAATGATGGATCTATGATCAGGGCTCTACGTGGTATGATTATACTTGATTAGTTAGGTACATTTCAGTATTCTTTTAACATCATACATGTTCTCATACATTAATCATTAGAACAGCAGCTATGAAAGTAGAATACTAAATGTATCAAGTCTAACTCTCATCAATTATCATTTCTCAATCATCTCATCACAAGTCATCTGACAAGCATGACCTTGATGATACTCATGGCTCTCACAGCCTATCATTCTCATAAGATGCCACTTACTAGGCATCAGCAAATGTCATTATTCATAAAGCTAATAACATGCTTTCAATGAATATGAAATCATAATCCTTACCTGGATATGATCATCATCATGTATAAGAACCTGCATGGTTAATTCAACTGATAATAGTAAGCAATTCATATCAAAAGTTGTACCGGTTAGGTTCCCTGATTTTCACCAATTAGGGTTTACTATTCACATTACATGTCATCATCCTAGAATTAGGGTTCACTATTCACCTCATGGTGAATTGATCTCATAATATCACCATGTATGAGGAACATCATCATTAAAGCCCTCAGATAAGATTAAGATTCACCAATTATCATATTTAGGGTTTCCATGATCTCACATAAGTGGATCATACCTAATCTTGCATATTCGAGTACATTGAAGGTATTTTACTTGAGTTTTGAACATAAATGGTACTTTCTCTCTCCTCTCACTAGTAGATGGTGATTACACCACTCTAGATAGGTTGGGTCAAGTCATCCTTAATTAACATAAACCAAATCATCACTATCAAGTGATTAGGGTTTGATTAGAACAAGGTATCACTCAAATTAATCCCTCAAGGGCATTTTGGTAATTTACCCATGGATCATCATCATGGGTCAATTCATTAGTCACTTAGTCCCTTAATGTCTTAAGTTATCATTA
Organism: Alisma plantago-aquatica; assembly: GCA_963693085.1. Classification (NCBI taxonomy): domain Eukaryota; kingdom Viridiplantae; phylum Streptophyta; class Magnoliopsida; order Alismatales; family Alismataceae; genus Alisma; species Alisma plantago-aquatica. The sequence goes on from OY856409.1 coordinate 1,329,585,631, forward strand.
GAGTTTAGATTAGATCATCATTGAACCATTTACACCTTCAAATGATTAAGTATACATAAACTTGAAAGTCTCCAATTGGTTTAGGGTTTAACCTTCAACCTTCAACCCATTTAGGTTTTAAACGACCTTGAACTCGTTTAATCTCAAACGACCTTGAACCCATTTGAGCCTTAAACGAGTGTGGACCCACTTGACCTTAAACGAGTGTGAACCCATTTGACCTTAAACGGGTGTGAACCCATTTGACCTTAAACGGGTGTGAACCCATTTGACCTTACACGGGTGTGAACCCGTTTGAGCTTAAACGGGTGTGAACCCGTTTGAGCCTAAACGAGTGTGAACCCATTTGACCTTAAACGAGTGTGGACCCATTTAAGCCTAAACGAGTGTGAACCTGTTTGGGCTTAAACGAGTGTGGACCTACATGGGTTCAAACCGTATGAACATAAAAGGTGACACAAAGGTTATGTTTGAATAGGATTTCCTATGTTGAAGCCTTCAATTGGCCAAAGCCATGTTAACCACTTACAAATTGAGTCAATTAGGATTAGCCTTAACCAATTGGACATCAAATTAACCCTCAATTGAAAGCCAATTAGGGTTAAGTCTATCTCAATTAGGGTTTCAATCGGATAATCATCAATGTTCAACAATGTGAATCAAATCAAGGTTGAACCTATCAATTGACTTCCAATTGGGCCCAAACTTGGCCCAAACGGTCTTGAGATCGTTTGGGTGACCTCCAAACGGTCTTGAGACCGTTTGCCCAAAGTTTGACCAAAAACCAAGTCGGTTGGATAAGGGTTGAACCCTAAATAGATCTAAAATCAGCATTTTTATTAATTCATCAACCTATTGAAATTGGACCCTCAAACCATCAAATTTCCTTAACCCTAGACCTCCAAACGGTCTTGGGGTGTCACTAAACGAGTGTGAGACCGTTTGGATGAACCCCCAAACGGTTTTGAACCCGTTTGGGTCCTTCAACCCAAAACTCAACAAGATCTATACTTGAAATCAGCAATTTCAACCCGATTAGGGTTAGGGTGTTGAAGTGCCTTCAACTCTCAATTGGTTAGGAATTAGATTATAATTCTTTGTAGGAATGAAATTCAATATATTATGAACAGACCGTCAAACGGTCGTCCCTTGGTCAACCCTATCAAACGGTCTTGAGACCGTTTTGATCCAAACGATCTTGCAAGATCGTTTGAGATCAAACGGGTTGAAACCGTTTGACCTTAAACGGGTTGCAACCGTTTGGACCAAAAGGGTCCAAGGTCGTTTAATAAAGTTACCTAGGAATCCACGCCCATCATCCTCAACCTCTGTTCAGGTTGGTTACACCACCGTTTTGCTTGCAAAAGTGCAAGGAAGAAGGGAGGTAGAAGAAGAACTAAGCACTAAAAGTAAGAACAAATATATGCATAATAAAGCTAGGAGTTTAGAGTTATAGAACCCGCCTTAAACGTGGTTCCTAGAGCTCCAAGCTTCCAAGCTTCAAGCCTTTAATGGCGTCTTGAGCTCCACAGGTCATCCAAGGTTGTTTCTTCAAGGAAAAGATGGGAATGGTCGGCTAAAACAAAGAATCTAAGTGAGTTAACCATAGAACCAACCTTTTAAGAAAAATTCCTCCATGAATTCGAGCTTGAAGATGGTTCCTACTCACCTTAGCACTAGTTGGTCGTCTCCCTGAGGTCCAGAGCTCTGCCTTGGCCGTTTTGAGAAAGATGAGAAATGAAGAGGATAAAGGATACGTTCACTTGGTTTGCAAGGGTGAAGGCTTATATACTCTAGGCCATTTACCACCATAAGGACCTCTAAAACATGAAATTCTCATCTAAGTCCCCCCTTGTTTCTAAGGCACGCCCAAGCTATCAAAACTTATGTAAAGCTCATCAAAACTCTAGATCTAAGGGTAAAGAAAACCAACTTTCAACTAGAGTTCATATATGACAAGTCTCCATCCTCATACTTAGTGAATTTTATGTACAAAGATCATTTTTCTTATCTGATCACTCATTCATGTGTCCCTTTCATCATTTTTACTCTAAATGACGTCAAGAGTCATAAAAGATGTTCTAGATGGTGTATTTTATAAGTTGCACCCCACATTTGAGTAAATTGCACTTTAATCCAAATTAGGGTTTTTAAGCATAAGGATCATTCCACAAGCTGCATCTTGATGCCCAAGCTTGGGAAATCCATCTTACCTCATCATGTCCACTCATATGATATCTCATCATCAGAGGAACATCTTAACTTGTGAAATTTGCAAGTTAAACCCCTTAACTGGATAATTTGCACATAGGTCCCTATATTACCAGACAATACTACAATCATTGTTTAAAAGGGACAGAAATGAAAATGTATGTTCCTTAGGAACTTAATTACATGCCAAAAGATAATCACAAGAGTTTAATTACATATTTAGGCAAAACACCTAGGGTTAGTTTATAACCCAGGTCAGGGATGTTACAATACATATGAATTTGTAATACTTATTTAACCAACTTATTAGACTATAATTTGATTCATAGTATTTGATTCAGCTTAGACTTTACATATTGGTTCTTTTCAACATATTTGTTTGCAATTGTGATTAGATGTCAGCTCTATGAAACATTATCTCAGTAATAAGACATAAACAGTAGATGTACGTTCAACATTTGCACTCTGAAATAGGCTAGACTGCAGCAACAGCCACTGCAATGATGTGTCCAAGAAGTGTCTGTGCAGTGTCCAGCTGTGTCCGAGGTGTAGAAAAAGACCAAAATGAAGTGGACACGTCCCAGCCGTGTCCAAAACATTTTGGGCGTGTTCGGGAAGTGTCCGCGTCCAAAATGTGTCCGACACGGATACGGGGGCTGTCTAGAAGTGTCTGTGCTTCCTGGCCAGGAAGATATACCATATTATCATCTGGTTTAGCACTAGAACGTGTGGTCGTAACATCAAAGAGTATGTGTGTAATCCTTCTCAACCTCCTTCAACTTATTTGTCTCTTTGCACCCATCAGCTTCTTGAAGTCATCCCTAACACTTTGGGGCCTCTTCGGGTATATTGCCACATTTTTGTCATCACCAGTAATGTGGCGCTTGAATTTAGTGATTCTCCCTCCACTTGTTTTCTTACAATAGTTGCAAATAATGCTTTTCTGTTTCCAGGAACATGCTTGCAATGACTCCATGTGAAATCCAATCGTTTGCTTCAAATTGACCGCCCCAACACCCTCAACATCGCTTGAAGTAAAAGACATCATCTCAAACAAGCAAAGCAAATGATGTATTAGTATTTAAACAAAAGTACTACAAATGTACAATACTAATATGAAATAAATAGCCGATTAAATGAACAAAATAATTTTATTTTATGTATTATAGATTCAAACACTATTTTAAGTGTATTATACCTTTATGTATTTATAAATCAAGCATAATATTTGTTTAGATTTTATTTTGAAGAAAAAAAGGTTTTAAAATAAAAAAAAAACTAAAATTATTTTGAAAATTATAAAACATGGTATTTACTTATTAAAAATAAAAGTGATATGTTACCAAATACTAATTTCATCTTATACAACACTAACACGCAAAATTTATAGAAAAAGCAAAATATTCATTTTTATTTTCTTTTTTTAATTAATAAAAACGAAATATACAAATATTTTGATTATATTTTTGTCTATATATGTTCATGTTAGTTTTTGGTAGAACTTCTACTAAACCTAAATAAAATTCATATTATTTGTAGTACTCATTGTATTATTACTATTAGTTAGTAAAATTACATGGTAATGGTAATTATTAGTGTGTTGATTAGGTATATGTAGTGATAAATTAGTAGGTCTACATAATATAGTTATAGATCTAGTGATAAATAAGATTGATCATAAATCTTTTGGAGTACATTTAGGATTTGGGGGTATTCAGTGAACTTTTATGGTGAATATAAGAGGAAATAGAGGGGGGTGGAAATGACGGGAAATACAAGAAATTAAGTAAACATACCTTGATTAGTGTTGATTTGAGGTTCAATCTAACAAATAGCCCAAAATCACCATGCTTTTCCACTCCAAACAATCGCAATAGTAGTGACTCACAAATGTCGGTGTATCAGGTAGTATACCGCCGACATCGCCCCATATCGATGGGTAAGTGGTCCATTTTGCAAAGGCATTCTTGATATTTGGTGATATCGGTGGTAGGACCACCAAAATTTTTGTGATCCAAACAATATACATGCCTTTTTTTAGTTGAACCCGTCAATATCGGTATTTGGGGTGAAATATCGACGATATCTTGTTCCTTGCTTCGACTGACCTGACTTTGACATGTTTCTCTTCTTCTTCCTTATATCCTTGGGGTCTTTGTCACACGAACGCTCATGACCTCTAGTGGTTGACTCTTAACTTGCAACTTTCATGAAATAAGATCACAATGAAACATAGCTTGAGACGTCAAGGCCGTTTTGACTTTTTGGAGTGAGATAGTTTTCTCTCTTAGAAAATCTTCATATCTCGGGAAATTCTTGTAGAACGGTGGAAGGGTGCAAAGTAACAACACAACTTAATCCTTTTCTTCTGTCTTCATATCAATCTATCTGAGTCATGGATGACTTCATAGATTTCATTGAGAGCCATCAAGGAATTACTTTCTTACATGTGAAGCATGAAGAGACATTTCTTTAGCACATGCTCGATGGTGATGGACTCCTTCATGTAGAGTGATTCAAGTTCATTCCAAACTTCTTTGGCGGTCTTCAGATGAATGACCTCGCAAAGGACTTTATCCTCCACGTAAAGGAAGATGCATGTACAAGCCTTTTGATTAATCTCCTCCCACTAGTCACCCATCATGGATTGTAGTTTCATCTCCTTTTCTAGAAGAGCTTTGTGGACTCCTTCCCGTCGAGGTAAGATGCACACTTACTTGCTAAAGAGGAGCACTTGAACTTCTTGATGTTGTACCTCAACGTCGTGGTGAAGACCTGGTGAGGTGGTGATAGAACTTGCTATGATACTACTTTTTGGGAATTAGAATGGAGAGAGACACAAATAACAAGAGGCTACTAACTTGTTGTGGGGTGTTGAAGCATGGGATTGCATGAGTCAATCAAATACATACAATGAGTAACGAAGAAACTAGCAAGCAACGACAAAACCCTATTTATATTTTATTAGGCCGGTTCCCAATGTAGGAGCCTCTATCCATTGGTAGAGATGATATTGCTGATGGAGAGGATTATAGAGATGATGATTGTCAAAGAGAGAAAGAAGCACTCAAAAACCAACAATAGTAGAAGGTGATGGCTTAAAGAGGAGCTCAAAGAGGCTTGAAGCTCTAGTGGAAACCCTAGGTCGTGAGACACGAAAACCAACCATACTAGAAGGCGATTGCTTGGATAGGAGCTCAAAGAGGCTTGAAACTCTAGGAGAAACATGGTATGTCCTTGGCTTTAGGAGCTCAAAGAGGCTTGAGGCTCTAGTAGAAACCCTAGGTCGTGACACTCGAAAACCAACCATAGTAGAAGGTGATTGCTTGGAGAAAAGCTCAAAGAGGCTTGAAACTCTAGGAGAAACCTGGTATGTCCTTGGCTTTAGGTCTTGGTATTAGTTATATCTTGATTTTTTCTTTATGTCTAGATGAGGTTAGGGAGTTTGTTTATAAGACTAGGACCCAGAACTCACATTTTAAATGGATTGAGACTCATCCAGGACTGCTATACAGTCAAACTGGACACATATTACCAAGTACCCTGACCATATAAGTGGCTATTGCCAGTAAATGCAGTCATTATGGACCTTATTTCTTGTGTTCAGCAATAAATCTTCTTGTGAATGATGACCATATCTTGCCTGGATATGTCGATTCGCCTCTCGATACTGTCGAGGCTTGGTGTAGACATACGATCATCAAGGGAAGCAATACTGGGAGGCACTCCATCGACAAAATTAATGATTAAAGAAATTGTGAAATTAACAAGAAAAATAACAATAGCAAAACAAACGTCTACATGAATACAGAAGAAGAGAAGAAAAGGAATCTGATCGTTGGAGTTGGTAGAAGAGGAAGAGGACAACTCAATATGGGAGGGGGCGAGCGAAGAGGAAGCGGAGAATCTATCGCTTGGAGGAGGTGGAGGAAGAGGAAGGATGTGATTAATGGTGGAATGAGGTAGGAGAAGAGGAAGAGGAGATTCACACATGGGATGAGGTGGAAGAAGATGAAATGAGATGTTAAGAGGACTTGAAAGAAGAGTATGAGAAGAAAATTTGATAACCGGAGGAGGTAGATGAAGATGACGAAGAAGAAGTTAGACAGACGAGGTGGAAAAAGAGAATGAGTACGAAGGATTGACCGTTGTCGGCATGGACCTCGTTGTGAGCTGTCTCTGTTGCTGTGGCAACAACGCTTTTCTTTTCTTAGGCCGTGTTTGGTTGACTGGATAACAAATAGATAGGATATAAGGACGGATGGGAAGACGATGTATAACGAGCGAAAAGGAATCTGATTCCGTACCCACGTTTGATTAAGTGACTAAGTATGTGATATCGAATTGGAATTACGAGAGCTCGTGTTCACGAAATATTTTCACGTTGCAGAAATTCCTATTGTAATTCAAAATAGCATGTTCTGTGGTTGCATTGTACTGGAGAAGAGTGCTTACGACGCCATGAACAAGGTTGGGAAGTGGGAAGCACTCAAACACATCACAGGTTTGTGTGAAACTCCTTCCGGAGCAGCAGCAACAACAGACTACCAAGTCGACTGCACCATGAGATCATGGGCATGTATCACTGAAGTTTTGATCCTTTGAAAAGGCTGAGAAGAGTTATCATTAGTCACCGGCAATTGGTCGTCAGCTACTCCGTTTGTTCTTTGCGCGATGGGATGTGGAATCCTAGGGGGTAGCGCCCCATTTATTAATGCAATGTATGCCGAAAACAAAACCGTGCCGGATACCAGTTATCCTATCTGTATGCTACACCAAACGCAGGATTACCTTTTTCCTCGGAAATTAATCCTTTCCGATCAAATTATCCGGCGTACCAAACACACCCTTAAAGTTAATTGAGTGCATTCTCATAAGTGATGTATAGGTGACCCCATGCATGGGATGTGCATGTTATTGGTCCAATAGTGTTTTTGGGTCACACAGCCTTATGCATTGCAGCTGGGAGGCCGAATCCCATGTGGATGCATGGGACTAATTTCTTGGACATGGATCACACTTAAAAATGTTGATGGAGCAGACCAACAGAATTTTTTCATGATATTCTTTATATTAGGCAAAGAAGTGATAAAATAAGTGCCACCAAGATTTTATGCAATCTGAATACCACTCAGATTGAAAGCTACATTCAATAAACGAACCTACAAATACAACCATGTTACATGATAGTTAATGTTGAGTCTTGAAAAACAATGTGCTAAAAGGATGGTGGTGGAAATGATGATTCTAAAGTGGGTGTACGGAAATTATCAAAAAAGAGTATTAGACTTGACTATATGAAAATAAAGTGAGAATGGCTAGTATGGAAGATAAACTATGAGGGGGCACCTTAGATGGTTTGGAGATGTGCAACAAAGAAGAACTCATGAACCAGTTTGAACATGTTACTGTGTCAGACAAAAATTTAAAGAGGAAGGGGTAGGCCTAACAAATTAGGGGACAGTTGATAAGGAGAAATCTTAGTCCTTACTGAGAAACAGTAAATGGTGAGAAACAGTAAATGGAGAAAGCGTAGGGTTACACAATGTGTGTACCCTGATATATATACTAGTGGGACAATTACAGGTAGGTCCTTATAGAAAAATAAAATAACATGATAATAAGTAAAGACATATATTAACACTCCCCCTCAAGTTGGAGCATAGGTATCAATCATGCCCAAATATATCCACAAGCGAGTTGAAATGGTTCTTGGCCAGCAACTTTGTAAACATATCAACAACCTGATCTTCTGAGTGGGTGAAAGGAGTGCAGATCTTGCCAGATAAGATAGTCTCTCGAATGAAGTGACAATCGACTTCAATATGTTTTGTGCGCTCATGATATACATGATTATTAGCAATGAAGATAGCAGCTTTATTGTCACAATGCATAGGGATAGCAACAGAAGACTCAACCCCGAAGTCTTTCAAGAGAGATTGTACCCATAGGAGTTCACAAGCAATGTGGGCCATCGCCTTGTATTCAACTTCAACACTGGATCTAGCAACACCATTTTGTTTTTTACTTCTCCAAGTGACCATATTACCTCCAACACAAGTACAGTAGCCTGAAGTAGATTTTCTGTCAATCATACTTCCAACATTATCTGAGTCGGAGTAGCCTTCCAGAGAACAATGTCCATGCTTTCTATAGTAGAGGCCTTTGCCAGGTTTCTTAAGATATCTCAGAATATTACAAAGAGCATCCCAGTGACACTCTCTAGGCTTATCCAAGTACCTGCTAAGAAGACCAACAATAGTAGATATATCAGCTCTCATAACAGTCAGATAGATCATCTTACCAATTAGTCTCCTATATTTTTTACTGTTTGGAAACATAGGAGAAGAATCATCATCCCAATTAATATTGGGATCCAGAGGAGTAACAGCTGGACGTGCACCAAGCATCCCAGTCTCCTGTAACAAGTCAAGAACATACTTCCTCTGAGATAATACAAGAGCATTAGAGGTCGTAGACACCTCAATGCCCAGAAAATATCTTAGCCTCCCCAGATCTTTAGTAGCAAAATGTTTGCACAAGTGTGTTGTAGTAGCCTAAATCTCAGAATGATCACTGCCCGATAGAACGATATCATCAACATAAACAATCAGAATCACAATACCAGAAGAGGTCTTTTTCGTAAAGACCGAGTGATCAACCTGTTATCTCAGAAAACCAAAAGTAGTTAGGATTTTACTCAACTTGTCAAACCATGCCCGAGGATTCTGTTTGAGTCCATAGATAGATTTTTTTAACCTGCAAACTTTATGGGACTCCCCCTGAGCAACAAACCCAGGAGGTTGCTCCATGTAAACCTCTTCTTGAAGATCCCCATACAAAAAGGCATTATTAACATCCAGTTGAATAAGAGGCCAATCTAAATTAGTAGCAACAGAAAGTAGAACTCTGACAGAATTAAGTCTGGCAACAGGCGAGAACGTCTCAAAATAGTCAATGCCATAAGTTTGAGTATATCCTTTTGCTACCAGGCATGCCTTAAGACGTTCCACTGTTCCATCAAGTTGATACTTCACAGCATAGACCCATCTGCAGCCAACAGGTATGCACTCAGGAGGTGGATCCACCAGCTCCCAAGTTCCTCTATCAGCAAGAGCAGTCATCTCTTCTTTCATGGCAGTTGTCCAGGATGAACTTTGTAAGGCATCATGTACAGTCTCGGGAACAACAATAGTAGATAGGGCAGCCACAAAGTTACTAGCGTGAATACTCAGATGTGTAGTAGATATACGATTAGCAATATTATGAGAAGTACAAGAACGAGTGCCTTTTCTGAGAGCAATAGGCAGATCTAAGTCAGAGTTTACACCAGCAGGAGTAGGACCTTCTAGAGGAGAAGATCGGTGCTGCATGGGAGGGTCTTGGTTGTCAAGGCGTCTAGGCGGTGGGTTTTAATCTAAGGGGCGCCTAGCCCGCCTAGGCGCCTAGGTGGGCGCCTAGGCTTTTCTGGTCGTTTTTGTTTTTACTTTTTTTTTCAGTTACATATTTAAATGTTCACACACATGATACTATATGTGATAATGTATTATTTATTCATTAAATGTTATTGTAAGTCTAATTTGAATTGATAACTATAGGAGAATCAGGGACAACAGAATTAACATGAAGAAAATGAAACAACAGTAAGAGGAAGACAAGTACGAATTAGTGAGAGAAAATGGGATAAAAAGAGCATGCAAATGGTAGAAGTTCTGTAGGAAGAAGTCAGAATAAGACAAACCAAGGGCAGTAAAAGGAGATTGAAAGAGGAAGAATCAACAAAACAAAATAAAAAACAGCAGTAGCAGGTGCTGAATTAGAAAATATAGAGGAAGGAATAGGTCAGTGAAAATAAATGGAAACATGCAAACAACAGTGGCTAAGAGAGGAGATTTAGGAGGAAGAAATTAGAAAAAGAAAATTAGATATGTAAATAGTAGTAGTAGATTTCGTAGCAGGATGTATAGGACAAATTTGAAAAAGAAAATATGCACATGCTTGCATAGTAGTAGGAGGGAATATAGGATGAATAACTCAGAAAAAACATAGCAGCAGGACTCAGGAATAAGATGCAGGAGAATGGATAAAAAAAAGAAAAGAGAAAGAAGCAAGAACAATAAACATATGAAAAAATAGAAAAAACTTAACAAACAACGCTATGAGGACATACCAATTTGGCCCAAATCAATCCTCATTTCCCCAAATCAGACCTGATTTTCCTCAGACCAGACCTAATTTGCCAAAATTTGACCTGATTTACTCTAAATCAGACCTATATCAACCATGCAATGACTGAAGGTGATCTAATTTGACCAAATCTAGACTCGATTCATGCTAGTTTAGCCTTTAAATTGCATAATTTGGGCCTAAAATGCCTTAAACGCCCACTTAATGCATTTAATAGGCTGGGCGCCTAGTTTGAGGCGCCTGGCTTAACGCCTAGGGCGCCTAGGCGGGCGCCTTGATAACACTGTCTTGAGCAGGTTGTGACCTGTTCCTGCGTTTATACACAATAAGTGTAGTAGTTGTAGTTTCAGCAGGTGAAGTATCAGATATGCAATCACTAGTGACAGACAATGGTGCTGTGATTATGTCAGAATCCAGGATATTTCCTCCTTTAGCATAATAAAATGGTGTATCCTCCAAAAAGACCGCATCACTACTCGTGAACCATTTTTTCGTAGGACTATAGCACCGATACCCTTTTTGAGTACGAGAATAACCCAAGAAAATACATTTTTCTGCTCTAGGAGATAATTTGTCATAGTTTGGTCCAAGTAACCGTCCAAAACAGGTAGAACCAAATATCTGTGGAGGTACAGAAAACAGAGGTACATTAGGTTGTGGAACTTGTATAAGAATCTTGTTGCCAATAGCAGAAGACGACATTCTATTAATCAGAAAGCAGGCAGTCGGGATAGCTTCTGGCCAGAAAAGTCTAAGTACATTAGAATGCATAATTATAGTTCTAGCAACCTCACGCAAATGCCTTTTTTCCGCTCCGCAACTCCTTTTTGTTGAGGCATATAGGGCATACGATGTCTGATGAATAGTACGAACATATCGACAAAACAATCCAACTTCTTTCTGAACAAACTCTAAAGCATTGTCAGTTCTCAGAATTTTAACATGCATAGAATATTGAGTTTTTATTTCAGCAAAAAAGAATTTTATTGTAGATAGAACTTGAGACTGATTTTTCAGCAGAAACAACCAAGTGGCACGAGAAAAATCATCAATAAACAGAATAAAGTATTTATTGCCAGACGGACTTGGAACAAGACACATACCCCATACATCAGCATGAACAAGATCAAAAATATTTTTACTGTTAATGTGGGATTGTTTAGGATAGACAATCCTAGACTGTTTCCCTAATTGACACGACTCACACTGAAAACCGTGTGTTCCTACACCAGAAATGACATGTTTCAGCTTCTCAGAAGATAAGTGTCCAAGTCTGTAGTGCCACTGCAATGCTGAAACTAATGGAGATAAAGCTGAAGCTAGCGCCAAGTTGTCAGTCCTTTTCAATTCATCCAGATAATATAGGCCATCAGGTCCTTCATGCCCCCACCAATCTTCATCATCGTGCGAAGGTCCTGAAAAATACTAGGAATGAATGCGAGACTACAGTTCAGGCTACGTACAATTTTGCTAACAGATAATAAGTTCAGTGGAAAGCGAGGCACATATAGAGCAGATTTTAACAAAAATTGAGAAACTACGTCTCCAATCCCAGATACAGCAGTCTTGGAGCCAACATCAAGCATAACGGAGGAATTAGAGACCGGTCTAGATAAAGTTTTGAAAAGAGACCGATTTACAGAGATATGAGACGAGGCACCCGAATCAATCACCCATTTTTTATTACCAGTACTAGACGAGGGTGCACTGATGAAAGCAGTATCACAACCAGAATATGAAGCAGCATGAGCTTCAGTGGCAGCTCTAGAGGATGATCCAGTACGCTCAAGCAGTAGACGCTCCACCTCCGAACGGATAAAATCAGCAGTAGTGGAACTGGATGCATCAGTGGTAGTAGGTTGTGACGCTACCTCAGAGGTAGCATGTGTATCAGAAGCCGCATTGGCCCAGACCGGCTTCCCATATTTCTCCCAACATTTTTCTTCAATATGATTAGATCGGTCACAAAAACTGCAGAAACGCTGACCAGTCTGTGGACGAGTAGCGTTGGAAGCTCCAGAGGGTGCTCCACGTCTAGAAGAACTCCTCCCCCTTCCAACTCCAAGAGGGGGGCAATTCTCTTGAAAACGACCACGGTCGCGACCACGACCTCGGCCGGACATAGCAGCAAGGGCAGTAGTATCTCCAATGTCAGAAGGTGACTTAGATATGGATGTCGACAGTACTGAAGACGCCGAAACGCACTCTGTAATGTAGGCAGTGGATCACTGGCAAGAATCTGATCCACAACCCCAACATAGGATTCAGGTAAACCACACAGGAACTGAACCACCTGCAACTCCTGGCATTGATGTTGCATGGTAGCCAAGTCAGTAGACAAGGGATGGTAGGCCTCCAATTCTCCCAAAAGTCCCTTAGAGGCAGAGAAGTAATCAACAATGTCAGATCCCGATAAGTGTAGACAATTCAGCTACTTGTTGATATCAAACACCTTCTTGGGATTCTAGCTGTGAGAGTAAGTACTAGCAAGCTGATCCCACATCTGCTTTGCTGTAGGCAAGTATAGTAAGGTGACACTGATTTTTGTCTCACTGCAGTTGAGAATCCAGGTCATCACGGTGGAATCATCTTTGACCCAGTCATCATAAGCTTTGACATCCTTGGAGTCGGCATCGACAGTAGGCCTAGGAGGCAGATCACTCGTCAGATGAGAATGTTTCCCTTGGGATTTTACATAAATCTGCATAGAACATGCCCAATGCTGGTAGTTGCGCCCATCCAGCTTAAGAGTAGTAACCTGACGACGCAGATCGTCATGTGAGGACGCCATGACAAATAGAGCACCGACACCCAAGGCGAGTAGAACAGGCAGGTACATATAGAAGATGACCGCCTAGGTCCTCAACTAGACAGCAACAGGCACAATAGAAGAAACTGGATGAACCAGTTACATACGGTCTACGTCGAGGCGCAACAAAAGACCCGACGGCTCAACAGTCGACCCGAGCAGGCAGTAGACGGAGCCGAAAGAGGCTCACACAATCACCCGGATGACGTGGGCGCTACGGTGAAGATCACGTCACGGAGAGCAGGTGGCATCAACGACTGACGCGGAGGCAGCTAAGCCAGCCGATCGGCTGGGTGGTGCAGCGGCCGGCCGGGCAGCCTAGGCGTGCTTCCCGCAGCGGTGCGCGGGCGGCGGCGGGTAAGAGAGAGGGTAGGGGAGGGAGGGGAAGGAGAGGCAATGTCCGAATCTAGATCTGCTCTGGTACCATGAGAAACAGTAAATGGAGAAAGCGTAGGGTTACACAATGTATGTACCCTGATATATATACTAGTGGAACAATTATAGGTAGGTCCTTATAGAAAAATAAAATAACAGGACAATAAGTAAAGACATATATTAACACTTACATCATAATGAGAAAATGCTCAATGCGGCGCTGAACGGAACAGAATGATCCATGTAGCTGAGCCAAACACGGTCAGGACTGTGGCTTAACTGACAACAACGCTGAACAACTAAAATCTCACAGCTGGACATGTGTGATTCGTCATTAGTAACTTTCATAAAGAAAAACCAGTATAGGTAGACGGCTTTACATATCTTAGTCATTACTGACAATGTGAACTACATGCTCCTGATTAAGATAATAAGACCACTGTCATAAGAGCCATTGTAATGGACATTGTTAGAAAGTCTTATTGTTTTGTTAATTAAGCTATTGGGTTTATTTGTAATATGGCTCAATTCTGTCTTGGGCCATTTAAGGTTTTGCTTGAGTGACTGAGTCTGTATGCTTTGCCTTCTCCTATATCTAGAAGATGGGTTTTTACCCATCTATCAATACAATATATACAAGGGAACTTTCTCGTTATTCTGGCACCATGGTTAAATGCTTAAGTTTTCCCAGAGACAGATGACATAGCACCAATGTCTCTACCAAAGAGGATTGTCCAATAACGTGATGGAATCTACTGAGCCGGAAGATCAATTATCGTGCTTAAACATTACAGCGTCCTGCTATTGTAGGTGATGTGTGAAGCATTAGTGTGAAACACCTGCTTCCCGGTCGATGGTATCGAGATTATCACAGCTACTGGACAACAGTCCGTCGATACCATCAACATCCATGTCTATGGTATCGACAGAAGGTCAGAGGCGGAAACCGACGATCTGCCTCTTGTGTCTATTTTTATTATATCATTTGTTTTATTGTTTTTCTAGGTTTTTCTCCTTTGTACCTCCTTGTATCTTACCCTAATATATAAAAAAGGAGTGAGACGGCTATTGCCCTCACATACAAGAGCTGCACCTTGCAGCCGCCAACGTTGTTCGTCTTCCTTCTCTCTCGTTAACATGGTATCAGAGCAAGGTTTGCTCTAGGCCGCCGTCTCTCTCCACCGGCTGTTCCTCTCTTCCTCCTTATTCCTTCTTGCCCGCCGAATCTTCCCCTTCCTTCCTCCAGATCTTCTCACCGCGACACCGACAGTAGTAGCTGCGGCTGAGCCGCCGCACGGCGTGCAGCCGTAATCCGCCGCTTTGAGGATCTTCGGGTAATCCAACGACGATCTAAAATTTAAACCAGAGGACTAGTCTCTCTACAGTTATTCTCCTAGTCACACATCCTCCATGTGTGATTAGGAAAATCATCCGGAGGTTGTGAATGCGTCAGTAACACATTGCTCTTTGTTTCTTGGGTGACATGTATCTCTCCGTCACCTCAATCTTCTTTGTGGCGTGTATCAATCCGTCACACAGTTTCGTTCTGTAATGGGGGATATCAAGACACCTATGATCTACAACGAGGTGTCACCTATCACCTCCATCAAGCTCGACGGGAAGAGTTTTCTTCTATGGATGAATGCCGTCCACACTGCCCCGGAGTCTCGTGACAAGGCGGGGCATGTTGACTCAGGTTCTCCGACCTCTATTGACAAAGGATATGCTGAATGGAAGCGTCATGATAGTCTGGTGAAGACTTGGTTGTGGAACAACATGGAACCTACTATTGCGGCAAGGTTCATGTTTTATTCAACAGCTAAGGAGATATGGGATGCAGTGAAACAACATTATTCTCAAGAAAAAAATGCGCTTCGCCAATTCATGATGTATGATCGTTTGTTTGCTGAGAGGCAGGGTGACAAATCTCTTGAGTACTTTGGAGCTATTCAGGCACTTGCTCAAGAGCTGAGCTATTATCATCCAGTGATCGTCGCTGAACAGACCAAGGACAGGGATGATCTAGTTACTGCTAAATTTTTATCCGGGCTTAACCCTTCGTGCGGATCCGCCCGGATTGTCATTTTGGCTTCTGATAAATTACCCGATTTTGTGGAAGCCTATTCAAGAATACAGCAATCTATCTTTGAGTCTGCTACTCTTGATCCTGTTATATCTTCTGGGGAGTCTCATGCATCCGTAGCTGCTGCGGTACGAGGGGGACGAACTGGTATGGGCAGAGGACGTGGGACACATCCTAAGTGCACTTTCTGTGACAAATTGGGACATACAGTGGAGAAGTGCTGGAAGAAACATGGGAGACCTGCTGCACCACCTGTAGGGACAAATCATTATGCCACTACAGATTCCTCTTCTTCTTCTGTTGTGGGAACTATTTCTGGAACCGGTGTCACTCTTACTCAAGAGGAGTATGATCAGTTTATTCAGGCTACACAACACATGAGTATGAGATCATCATCATCATCGTCAACAAACCTGGCATCTACTGCGGGTAATCAGGCTACATCTCTCATGGCTTCTGGCTCTACTTCATTTTGGGTGGTTGATTCTGGTGCGTCACAACACATGACTGGTATGAGGCGATTGCTCCACTTTATTGACTCGTATATCTCTCACAAATCTGTTACACTGACAGATGGTTCAGTGAGGAGAGTGTTAGCTAGTGGATCTGTCCCTCTAACACCCAAGATTGATCTCAAATCTGTACACTTTGTGCCTGAATTTCCTTTTAATCTTCTTTCTGTTGCAAAACTGATTGACACTGTAAAATGTACAATAACTTTTGGTCCTTCTTGTTTTGTATTGCAGGATCTCAAGAGTATGAGGACGATTGGTGGGGGACCTAGGAAAGGTGATCTCTACCTTTTCCATGGTGATAGTCTGCCTCGCCAAGTATCTGCTCCTGCTCCATCCGTCCTGTTGAGTGGTTCCCCCTTACTATGGCATTGCAGATATGGACATCCTTCCTTAGAGAGCCTGCGCAAGTTGGAACCAGAGTTGTCTCAAGTGTCATCTTTAGAGTGTCAGTCGTGTCAGCTGGGAAAGCATCATAGGTTATCTTATCCCAGTTGTATCAATAAACGAGCTTCTTGTCCTTTTGAGTTAGTCCATAGTGATGTGTGGGGTCCTGTCAAAGACCAGAGTTATAATGGTTTTCGTTACTTTATTTCCTTTGTGGATGATTTTTCTCGAATGACATGGATCTATCTTCTCAAAAGTCGAGAGTCTGTACTATCTATTGTGAAACATGTCCACACTGAAATAAAAGTCCAGTTTGACTGCAATATAAAAATTCTTCAATCTGATAATGCTTTTGAGTATGTCCAAAAGGCTATGTCTGATTTTTGCAGCTCTGTAGGTATGATCCATCGCACATCGTGTCCTTACACCCCTCAACAGAATGGGGTGGCTGAGCGAAAAAATCGCCATCTTCTTGATATTGCTCGATCTATTATGTTCCAATCCAATGTACCTAAGAAATTCTTGCCTGAAGCTCTTTTAACTGCTTGTTTCTTAATTAATAGACAACCATCCTCCGTTCTTAAAGGACATACTCCCTTCTCTGTGTTGCGACCCACGAACCAACCTTTTTCTCTTCCCCTTAGTGTGTTTGGTTGCACTTCCTTTGTCCATCATGTTGACCCTAAACCAGACAAGCTTTCTCCTAGGTCTGTTAAAACCTTGTTCCTTGGTTACTCTAGTACTAGCAAAGGATACAAGTGTTACTGTCCTAGTCTTCGTCGGATGTTTGTGTCTAGGGATGTTATCTTCCATGAGACCACTCCATATTTCACTGATGCTATAAGTAAGGGGGAGCAATTGAGAGAGGGAGTGTCACCAATTTTGCAGAGTGAGGGAGAGCCACCCATCATTCCTGATTATACTTTTATTCCGGATGAGCAAGCAACAAACAAGCCTGTTATTGAGCATTACCCACATGTTTATAGTAGGCGAGGCAGACCAGAACCAGAAATGGTAGCGACACCAGTCTCTGAGCCTTCATCTTCGTCTTCTACTCATGGGATTCCTGCAGAAGCATCAGATCTTGACCTTCCTATTGCTGTTAGGAAAGGTATTCGTTCTTGTACTATTAGACATCCTATTACAAATGTGTGTTGTCTGTCCCACTTATCTAAGCAGGCCCGCGCATTTGCTATTGGGATTGATTCTGTTGATATACCAAGGAATCACTATGATGCTATGAAGGACAGTGGCTGGAAACAGGCAATGCAGATTGAAATGTCAGCTCTTTTGCATAATGACATATGGGATCTTGTTGAATTACCTACAGGGAAGAAAGCTATGGGTTACAGATGGGTTTTCACCATCAAACATAATCCGGATGGCTCTGTTGAGAGGTTGAAGGCCAGATTGGTGGCAAAAGGCTACACACAGACCTATGGAGTTGATTTCTTTGAGACTTTTTCTCCAGTAGCTCGTCTAAATTCTATGCGAATTATTATTTCTTTGGCTACTACTTTTGATTGGCCCCTATTTCAGCTTGATGTTAAGAATGCCTTTCTACATGGTGACCTCCAGGAAGAGGTATATATGGAGCAACCTCCTGGGTTTGTTGCTCAGGGGGAGCGTCAGAAGGTTTGTAAATTGAAGAAAGCCATATATGGTTTGAAACAGTCTCCTCGAGCGTGGTTTGACAAGTTCAGTGAGGTTGTACTCCAGATGGACTTTTCTCGCTCTATGACTGATCACTCTTTATTCTACTCTAGCTCTTCATGTGGCTCTATCATTATGGAAGTATATGTTGATGCCATAGTAATTAGTGGAAGTGATTCTGCAGGCATATCTCGTGTGAAGGAAGGGTTGCAGAGACACTTCCAAACGAAGGATCTGGGTAAACTGAGATATTTTCTGGGCATTGAGGTGCTTCGATCTCTTGCAGGTGTCAATCTATCTCAGAGAAAATATGTGTTGGACTTACTACAGGAGACAGGCATGACTGGATCTAAACCAGTATCTACTCCTATGGATTATCACACCAAGGAGACGGTTGATGATGTTGAGTACTTAGATCCAGGATATTACAGGAGAATAGTTGGCAAGCTAATATATTTGATTGTTACACGACCTGACATTTCTTTTGCTGTGGGAGTTGTGAGTCAACATATGCACTCACCATGACAGTCACACTGGACAGCAGTTTGTCGGATTCTGAGATATCTGAAGAGTGCTCCGGGTAAAGGGATCACATATTCCAAACCTAAGGTGCCTCTATCTACTTTGACTCTCACTGGGTACTCCGATGCAGATTGGGCTGGTGATCATATTGATAGAAGATCTACATCACGCTATTGTACTTTTCTAGGTGACCATTTGATTACTTGGAAAAGCAAAAAGCAGAATGTGGTAGCCATATCCAGCACTGAGGTTGAATACCGTGCTATGGCCCATGCATGTTGTGAACTACAATGGGTCAAATCCATTCTCTCTGAGTTAAAAATCACTATTATGCCTTCTATGGAGCTCAAGTGTGGCAACCAGTTTGCTATACACATTGCCAGGAATCCTATCTTTCATGAGCGTACAAAGCATATAGAAGTTGATTGTCATTTTATTCGTGATCAAATCAAAGATGGTATTATTGTGACGCCATATGTCAAGTCTGAAGATCAACTGGCGGATATCTTGACAAAGTCTTTGGGTCCGGCAGCTTTTTAGAAATTATGTGGCAAACTGGGCATACACGATGTGTACTCTCCAGGTTGAGGGGGAGTGTGAAACACCTGCTTCCCGGTCGATACCATCGACAGGAGGTCGATGGTATCGAGACAACAGTCCGTCAATACCATCGACATCCATGTCGATGGTATCGACAGAAGGTCAGAGGCGGAAACTGACGATCTGCCTCTTGTGTCTATTTTTATTATATCATCTGTTTTATTGTTTTTCTAGGTTTTTCTCCTTTGTACCACCTTGTATCTTACCATAATATATAAAAAAGGAGTGAGACGGCTATTGCCCTCACACACAAGAGCTGCACCTTGCAGCCGCCAACGTTGTTCGTCTTCCTTCTCTCTCGTTAACAATTTGAAAACAACATAGAGAAGTTAATAATATGATATAAGCATGGGGTTAATGGAAAACCTGGAAATCTGCAATAAAAAAGAAGAGTTGATACTTACTAAAGGCTTGTACTTCCGTAACAGAAACCATATACTAGTCATATATTAAGCTGCTCATGAGTTAACTATCCAGGAGGACGAGGGATGAGATGCCTTAAAGGAAGTCAAATTACTCGAGATAGATGCTAGATTTGTAACGTGTTACAGACCTTCAAATGGATACGCCTCCAGGAAGACTAGGGGCGTAAATCAGCTTATAACAGACCTAATTGGCAATATTTTATAGATGATCGTCTCATAGATGCAGTTAAACTAGTATAATGAGCAGCTCCTTCAGGGATGGTAGTACCCAACCAACCATGCATCTTATAACTGTCCACAATATGACCCAGGTTAGAAATACACTTGGGATAAGATCCCGTACTCTGCTCTGAAACATCTCCAATATTTCCTCTAATTGCAACAAGAATAGAGGCTGAAACGTCTGAACGATCTAGGAAGCACCCCACGTGAGAGATAGGCTCATTTGGGATAAGATCCCCTACTCTGCTCTGAAACATCTCCAAGATTTCCTCTAATTGCAACAAGAATAGAGGCTGAAACGTCTGAACAATCTGAGAATTACCACGTGAGAGATAGGCTCAGAGGCAGTGTACAGGATACAAGCATAAGCCTCCAGGTTTGGTAGTTTATGAGCATTATGATTAAAATATCATCAGGTGCAAACACAAGATTTGTGGAAGCATCAGTTGGCGTTCGCCAATACGGCTATGAGATGAATGGGAGATTTTTCTGCTATTAAAGAGAGTTAAAAGATGCGAAAGCAATGCAATTACTACCACTTTCCTCCATGAGAGCACTGACATATGCATAAGTTTTGTGAGTTAACATAATATTTGTGCAAGCTTTTGATGAATCATGCTTTAACACTTTCCTAACTTGCCCGCTTGTCATTTATTTGTTTCATCAACCAGTTTGTTTAAGGAATAAGGAAACCTGGCTGATGGTATTTTTATTGCTTGCTTGGGCCATCTATAACTTCTACATATATGCATATATATAGAATCATTCTTCAAGTTCTTATTTATCAGCTGACATAGTTTCTACTAAGCTGCCTCACTGTTTACTCGGAATTGGTTTTCTCTACTAAGCTGACTCACTGTTTACTCGGAATTGGTTTTCTATTTTCTTGAAGAATATTTAAGCAAACGATGCAATGTGCAAACATGTCATAAGAATTGAATTGCGTTGCACTTGTTTATACTGCCTGTATCTGAGGTCTTGCTGAATAGAACAGAATTGGATACATCATTGGCTTTGGTGTTTTAGTTTATAAGACGCTGTACGCTGCTGTGGGTTGTAACAACAACGAGCTTATGAAAACTTGGTAGTGTGACAGTGTAAACTACAGCAGCGAAGTTGTTTGCGTTGCACTCAGCTGTAATCTACATAAGTGAACAATATCTAAGTATACATGTTTCCTGATTACTTGATTTGAATCTATTACCGTGTTCTAATAAGCTAATTTACAAGCAGTATTGGTGAACTGGTGATCCCAATGTCAGAAGATCACAGAGTTACTAGTTTGGCAGAGCAAGTTCGCCTTAGAGAGGCAGGAAGACCAGTGAAAGAGGGGGAGACACGCCTTTGTGGTAACTTCTGTTTCTGTTTCGTTACTTATAATATGCATAATAGATGTAGCAATTCTTTGACAAGCCTCAACTGTTCTCTATTCCTTCATTTTGATATGTGGAAAAAGGTCTAAATCTCGTCCGAATGCTTGGTGACAAGTTCCTCAAGGAGCAAGATCCCAGATTCACTTCCGAGCCATTTGTTAGTCAGGTCGTCCATATTCCAAAAGAAAAAACTGCATTTGCACTTCTAGCGAGGTCTGTCTATTTATGCATTTATTATTCAATTCTCAGCAGCTGTTGCAACTTCAATAATGCAGTGTGTAAAAATTCTTTTCAGTGATGGCCTGTGGGATGTCATTTCTGCTAAGAAAGTGGTTCAGCTTATTATTCAGGTACTATCGCACTGCCATACATATAATTTGTTTTCTTAACCCAGTTTGCCAAATCATACTGCATCGCTCATAGTAGTGGTACCATTCCAGACAAAGGAAAGATACAATGCTCAAGACAACTCAGCTGATCGAATTGCTAGTTATGTACTAAATGAGGCTCGAACATTGCGAACAAAGGACAACACGTCTTTAATTTTTTTAGATTTTGATTCAAAGAGAACAGTTTCCAGCCATTCTGATTTATAAATTGGCATGGGTATATTTCTGTTGTATTCATCCTAGGTCATTTTTGTATATAATGTATAAATTACAGGTTATAAGTTTCATGAAATGCGCGACTGTTTCAACCGACAACAATCTTAATGTTATGTTATATAGAGTACGATACATTTAGCCTGCAAAATATAAAATAAAGTCAGGAAAAAGGGTACCATGTGGATGGGAATGAATTATGCAGCTAAAGAATCTAATCCTGATTCTGTTTTTTTTTTCAAACAGATGGCAACCAATGAGTTTTGACTGTAACATATGACTTTGAGATTATTTATGAGGACGATTTTTTTTTTTGTGACTCAATTTTGGTGGGTTTGTCATTTGTGTCAGTGGATCGAGCTGAATCTTGTCAGGTCCATGTCAAGAATATGCACTATATCTCAATCGCTCACCATCTCGTGGACTTGGATTAGAATCCTGAATAGAAAGTCCAGTGTTAGTATTAGCTCGTTTGGTGGGAAGTTGGTCAGATTTTTTTTTTAATTAAGCCGGGGGACCATCTATTCACCCCACTCCCCTCGTGTGGGCGCAATCAAAAGCAAACATACAGCTCCTGCAGAACAGCAGGTAAAACCCCACAAAAGACACCAACACACACCACAAAAGATACTAGGCCGCACCACTAGCCCATATCCCCTCTTACCTCTCTCTCCGCAACACAATATAAGGCGTCTTGTGTTTCTCAAGAAACACCATGCCCCTAATCCTACCAGGAACATACCTTATATCAGAAACAAGCGGTTCAGTCAAATGCATACCCCATCTCCCTATCTCCTTCGGGATCGAGTTGATAACTTTATGCACTAACGATCCAGCAATGTCCCTCTCCGCAATGATCTCCTTCACCTCTTTGATCAAATTGACGATCTTCCAAGGGGCAACATCATCTCCCCACAACATACCATAGACCGAACGATCATCAATCTCCACACTAGAGATGTGTAAAAACTGATCTTCTGCAAACTTAACACCAACTGCGCACGCTTGTACAAGCGCTATCTGGTAACAATCAGCCGTCAACCAAGCTCTAGTAATCTGACAAACAGCAGCACGATGGTTCCTAACAATCCCAGCCATCCACCATCTATTACGTCCATAGAAATCACGGTTCTGCCCAACCGCAATGTTCAACTTCAGATTAGAAATGTCAGGATTCATCCACTTCACCAAACTAATCTCCTTCAGCATGTACATAGGATCCTCCACCCCATAGGCCTTAATCCTGTTATGGAAAGAAGAATCAGCTATGCGGGTGAATCTTTTCTGCTTCATCAAGGCGTTTATCTGATATATCAGCCAATCCACCTCCCTGTTCCAGAGAATCTTCCTATTATCATATCTAGCCGCACACTTCATCCGCCAAATACAGTAAGGAATAATGGTGGCCATGCACGCCACAAGCCACAACTGCAAATCGTCAGAACTACCAAAAGAGCAAGCCTCAATCAAAGACATCCGATCCGTGGGAGCAGGATAATCCGTAATCTCAGTGAACCTGGTCCAGAAAGACATGGCAATCTGACTATGGAACATAAGATGATCAACATCTTCCACACTTGGCTCATCACAACAATCACACCGGGACGCTAAAGCAATACAACAACTGGCAACGTTCTCATCAGTTGGGATAGCATTCTTCATCATCTTCCAAATGAAAGCACACGCCTTAGGTGAATTGACGTGCCATATCCTGTGAAGTCCATGCGGTCCATCATAACTCGTACTCCCCAAGATCGTCTTGACAGAGCGAACGAAGAACTGTCCTCTCAAATCCGGTATCCAAATGGGATAATCATCTGTGTCTGATACCTGTTGACCCGCCTTCCTAATAAGCTCCACCCCATGCTCGTCGAGGACCTGCTGTAAAGATGGCCAATCCCATCCACTACCATGAATCCAAAAATCATGCACCAAAAAAGGTTGATTGCGATCACTGTTAAACCGTGCGTGATCAAACAACCTCTCATCACACCACAAGAAGTCCCAAAACGGAAAATTTCCCCTCCCAACAATCCACCAGCAGTGAGGATAGATGCTCGGGAACATATTCCAAACTTTCTTCCAATAGGGAGATGCATTTGACCTATACTTCAGATGATGGGGATATAAAGCTGAGCGACCACCCGCTCTATTCGCATACTTGGCGCTGCAGAACTTGACCCATAAAGTGTCTCCAACAATCATCTCCCAACACGCCTTGGCCACAAAAGCGTTGTTAATGTTGCGAGTATTAGACAACCCAAGACCACCTTGTTTCATAGAAACCGCCACTCTGTCCCAGCTGACCCAAGCCTTCCTGTGGACGTTGGCACGATCCGCCCAAAGGAATTTAGAGAACATGGCATCAAGGCGAGAAGCAATACCATCTGGAATACCAATGGCAGTCGCTGCATACACCATAGTAGAAGATAACACATGTGCAATCAAAAGCTTCCTGCCTGCAAAAGATAACAGCCTGGACTTCCACGAAGCAATCTTATGAGAAACCTTCTGAATAAGATAATCAAAGTCAGAAATCACATTCCTTCCAGCTCTAATCGGCACTCCCAAGTAAACAAAATGATCAACCACATTATCCATCTGAATAGTTGCGCCTATATCCATCTTAGTAACCAAGTCTTTGCTGCCAATAACACAAGAAGACTTCAACCTGTTAATCCTCTGGGCCGACGCAGTCTCATACATAGAAAGAAGCACCTGAATCTCATCCATCGTGTTAGGAGTAGCATTCACACAGATCATAATATCATCAGCATAACTCAGAAAGAGAGGAGGGAACCCATTTCCCCTAGTACGAAATCTCGCCACTCTCCTCAAGTCCCCCATAAGCGCAATCCTTCTGCATAGGATTTCTTCAAACAAAATGAACAGAAAGGGAGATATGGCATTACCTTGTTTCATCCCCCTAAGCAAAGGGAAAAAACCGGAGGACTCTTCCCCAATCGTAACCGTCGCCCAAGAATTAGAGAAGAAACTGATACATAACTCGATGAACTCCTTGACAAAACCGAACCTCGCCATGATCCGCTCCAGGACATCCCACTTAATCCGATCATACGCCTTAGACATATCAATCTTTATCATGATATTCAGCCTCTCACCTCCATAGTATATGTCATGCATCAGCTCCTTCACCAACCGGACATGGTGAGTGATCTCCCTCCCTCTAATGAACGCCGCCTGCTCCTCAGAAATCAAAGCCGGCATCAAAGAAACCATCCTGTTACTAATAACACGTGCAAGAATCCTCAGCGCCACATTCTCTACAGAAATCGACCGAAAATCCTTCTCCAGGATCGTCGGATCGTCCTTCTTAGGAATAAGCACAATACGGCAACATAACAAGCTACGGTGACAATTCTGTCTAAGGAAAAACGCTTCAGCGAGCCTCATAAAATCATCTTTTATATACTCCCAGGCAGCCATATAAAACGGAATAGTAAAACCATCAGGACCAGGAGCAGAAAACTTGTCCATTTGGCTCATAGTATCAAACACCTCGGTCGCACTAGGAACAACAGTAAGAGACATATTATCATCCATAGCCACAGCCTCCGGTATACTAGCTAAAAACTCCTCCAAAACATCATCATCATGAGGTACCATCTCGCTGTATGCATTCCTATAGAAATCTGCAGCACACGACGCAATCTCCTGCGGGTCAGTCACCCTGTCCCCCGATGGTAGAGTGATGCATCTAACTCACTTATTCTTTCTACGGGACTTCACAACAACATGGTAGAACTTAGAGTTGCGCTCACCGTCGTTGAACCATTGGATCCGGGACTTTTCTTTCCATACATTCTCCTGCATATCTAAAATCTCTTGAAGCTCAAACTCCGCAATCCTCAAAGCTGTCTCATTGTCCATGCAAGGGTACTCATCAAAGGCAGTTTGGGTAACGTGGACCACATCCTCTAGATCTAGGATCTTTTGGATTACGTCCCCAAAGGTCTTCCTGCTCCAAGACTTTAGAACCTCTCGCATCTTTCTAAGCTTATAGTAAAAAACATTTGACAGGTGCCCCTCTCTGGAATCATCCCAAGTATCCGTAATGATCTTCAGACACTCCTCATGCTACAGCCACATCTGCATGAAAGCAAAAAAACTCTTCTTTCTGACAATAGCCAAATTCCCAGACTTGTACAAAATCGGGCAATGATCCGACACTCTATAGCGAGTAAGATGACTGGTACTGGAATCCGGTCGCAGAGCTGCCCAAGTATCATTCAGCAAAATTCTATCAAGTCTTTCCCAAATAGTAGGCGTATTGTACTGCTTATTGACCCACATGAATCTGCTACCCTCAAACTGCGTCTCCTTAAAGTAACCGCTCTGGATAAAGGCGTTGAAGTCAACAATTTCCTGAAAGCTCCTGTTATTGCCCCCTCTCTTCTCCTGATCACTTCTAATGATATTAAAATCACCTGCTAGAAGCCAACTACTATCGCCAATGACACCCGACATCTCAAGAACGTCTTCCCAAAGAGACCGCCTGTAAATGTAGTTGCAACTTGCGTAGACCGCAGTAACAAAAAATATATTGCCCCTCTCATCAGTATATCTCATCGTCACATGCTGCCTATGACATTTCACAATCTCCGGCTTGAGAGTGCTATCCGCATAGCACCATATTTTACCCCCTTCAGCTGCATTATCAGTCGCCCAATCCAAATTAACAATGTCCAGAAGTTCTTCCGCCACCCGAGCATGTAGAAAAGGCTAAAAAATACACACAATCCTGGGCTTATGCCTCCTGCATAACCTACCCAAGACCCTTATCATTTTATTATTCGCCGCTCCCCTAATATTCCAGAAAAGGTAGTTTGAGTCCATGGACTACACCAACCGACAACAACACTTCCTCCTTTAGAAATTCCTATCTCTGTCCTCCCGAGCATCATAAGCAAACAGAAGCTCACCTTCAGATAATCTTCTTCTATGAGAAGCTCTGTGTGAAGTACCCATACGTCCATGCTGACCCATACGCTCCTCACGGCCGAAATCTTCACGATATCTACCATCTTCCTCATTGCCTATGTGTATGTAGTCACGCAGGCTTCTATCATGCAGCATCTTCCTTGCACCATCTTCATCAAACACAATCCTACGTGGAGCTACCTGCTGTGTTGTACACTCAACTTCCTCACCACATGGTTCAGATTGTGGCGGCATCTGCTGTTCCTTCTCATGTTGTACATTCTCACCATCTCCCCTATCATGCACTATCATCATCTGTCCATCATCACTAGCATATCCCGCTACGCCTCCATTCCGATTAATAGCCAACGCATGCAACAAAATGTCAAGATCACGACCAACCTCCGTCAACGAGAAGAGATTTGAACCAGGTTCCCCCCGAGCTACCATCTGCAAGTGCACGCTAGACCTTCTGTTCCCATATGTCAAAGTAACATATTGAGGTACATCTTCATTGAAAGCTTCAACTAACACCAGTATACCAGCAATGTCATCGGGTCCTCTCATCCATCCAGAGGCCACTACCAATCTCCCAAAGCTATTCACAATGTCATCTATCGCCTTGTCATCCCGACATACAATAGGTAAATCTTCGATCCAGAACCAGATCGCCTCCTTTCTAGCACATTTCTCACCTTCCTCCATGCTATGCAAGCTAATATCAAACCCTTTGAACCCCATCATCTTGGAACTGGCTGCATCCTGTGCTTCCTTCACACTACCGAAAAAAACGACTGCTTTGTGCTTAGAGAATATGTAAAGATCTGTGGCATGCTTCCACACATTCTTCAGGAAAGGAGATAGCTCCGTCCAAGACACATGAGATGGCCAGCGTATCTCCACCGCCTTGCACAAAGCTTGAGCCTTTCTTTTACGTTCCTCATCATCTGGCCCTAGATCAACGACTGTTCTCTTCGGAACATGCTGAGGTGCACCACGCGCCGGGATACCTACGTGCAAGGGTGGGAACACAGTCCTCGACATGATATCCGGGGGGGGGGGGAAGGATGACGGATGCTTAACTCAGCAGTAAATCTTCGAGCAAGGTGACCCGGCCTGCGGCACTTGTAGCACACTTTCTCCCGATTGCATTGTGACTGCCAGTGTCCTTTCTCCAAGCATCTGTAGCACGTGTCCCAAGGGACGCCACTCATCTGTGTGCGTCTATCATTATTGAAATCCTTCCTCATGCTCGGTCGATCTTCTTCAACCCTCCGATTAGGGTGTATCGTCATGCTTCTACTGTCCATAGCATTGCTGCCCCTTCCGTAGTATTGCCGCTCCTCTTCCACGCGTGGGACACGGATAATCGACGCCAACCTATGGTTGTGAGCCGTGTGATTCTCCATCTGCTCTCTCACCGATACTTGTGGAGTCGTGTGCATACGTCTTGGCGTGCTCCCATCCCCCAGCAAATGATCCTGCGCCTCTTCACGAGAAGCCGATCCTTCTCCACGCTCCAACATGTTGCTCGCCGCTGATGGCCTCGACTCGGAATGAACCAGCAGCCTGACGTCAGGAAGGATGTCGTCCACTTGCACGGCTTGCGCCGCCAACGCGGCTCTCCTGTCAGCAACCGCCTCCCTGGCTCTGCTACTTCCCCGCAATCCTTGGCTCCCGCACCCAGGACGGGCATCACTCATCTCCACCGCGTCACAGGCTATGTAGACCACCGGGGGCGGAGTGCCGCACCGGTGATTAGGGCGCGACGACGCCGTCGCCTGATCGCCTCGGGATCGCCCACCCTCGGAAGTTGGTCAGTTGGTCAGATTTTATATAAAAGTTATGATCTGCTCTTATTATTGCTGAAGAACATGGGTAATGTGCTCTTTGGGGTGGTGACTAGGGTTGATAATGGAATGGATGTTACTCCCGAAATATATAGGGACGACCTGAGCTAAAATCACTCAATCACAACACGACATCTAACTCTAGAAAGCGGAGACATATTTGGAACACCACAAAATCGTGGCTAGCTGGTTGTACATATGTACAAAGCATAACGGGAAAACTGTAACCGTTACACCAACTTACACCACTTTTTGTATTCTCATATTGTTATACGTGCTAAACTATATATACAACGGTAATAGTTTGTTAGAAAAGAAATTAATAACAAATAAAGATGCAACAACCATATATGCACATAACTGAACTAAAAGTAGTTTTGTACTGTGAATTCCAGTTGTGCCTTTTTCTTTATGCTGAACCAAAATAGCATTTAACCATAAGGGTCTTCAAAAATATACCATCTCTATGGTATTAACATTCAATGTGGTTTAAAAGTGGTAGCGGCTATGTATGGATGTGATTCTCTCTCTATGCGACTACCTAACCTAAAAGTGACCCTTTGCTGCCCTAAAAACTTAACATAGTTTTATAGCCTCTTTTATAATGTAATTTATAACGTAGCTTATGTTCATAGCTTCTCAAAACATGGCGTATGTACTGTGATAGAATAGTTAAGAGTCTGGTGCAGTCATTCCCATATTTTTCTTGTCTTGAATTCCTTTCTTCCTTACTTGATTTAGCGCTTCACGGATACTTGTCTGTGAAAAAAAATAGTAGATGGGGCATTCAATCAAATCAGAGCCCGCAGAATTTGTAGGCGAGACATCATCTATTGAATTAATGGCAAGGAATTGAACTGTGAGTCAGTATATAAAAAAAAGGTATCCCAATAGGAATCGCCTCGAGAAAGAGTCACGACGGAGGACGAACCTGTTCAAGAATTCCCTCAAGGAGTTCTATCTCACAAATTGAATTGAATTTGAAGCAATCTGTGTGACCTTCCTTTCTTTTCCTTTATTTTCTCGTGATTGGGTCTATCGTCCTCCTCATTATAATCAACCTTACCTAGCCCTAATGTCCCCCTATCTTCTTGTCCTTTCCGTAGTAGGTGGAAAGTTGATACGTAGGGGTCTCTCTTTGAGAGCAGCTTTCCTCTTCTTCCTAACTTGAAGAAACTAGAGAAAGCAAGTGTTGGTGTCTTTACAATGATTGTCAACACTCTTTTTCACATGCCCTCTCCCTATTGGTCTGAGTCACTTTGTACATCTTGACTTTGACTCTTTCCCCGACATGTGGGATTCTCCTCTTGGTGATTCAGACTTTACGTAAGCAGACACTCAAACAAACTTCCTATCCTTGTGAAGAGAAAAGAGAAACTCTACATACCAATTCTCCAGACTAAGGGGGAATCCCAGGCGAAAGGTCAAACAGAGAAGATTCTCTTCCACTACTCTTGGCACGGTAAGACGAGGGGTAGTGTTCTTTGAAATGACTAGGCGTAAAGGGCACATAGGCGGTTCATCGGGTTGAGAGTGAAAGTCGTCAAAAAGTGGCAGAATGCCCTCAAAACCAATGAACTTGAGTGAGATAGAGGAGAGTAATTTTTTTGTGTAGGGGTGAAATCTTTAGATCCACGAAGGAAGGCCAAAAGTGAAGGCATCTCTTTGGGTCCCTATTGACGCTGAGGTGCGAAAGCATGGGGAGCGAACATGAATAGATACCCTGGTAGTCCATGTCGTAAACGATCAGGCTTTGCCCTTGGTCCACGCAAACCAGGAGCCTAGCTAACGTATGAAAGACTCTGCCTGAGGAGTATAGTTTGAAGTGTCACACTAGGATGGTTGACTTGCCTCCTCCGTTGTCGAAAATCCATCAAGTGGAACTACGTGCATGGACCCCCAAGAGACGTACATGGCAGTGTCTCTTCATTCTTGGAAAGTCTTTTAGGAGGACATTCTTTCTTCTGAATTTCTATGTTGCTCATTGCCTTAGGAATCTAAGCGGTAGGCATTTATGAAGCAAAGACATCTGCTCAACCAGGGTGATAAGAAAGTGATCTCGAAAGAAAAAGGTAGTAATATTTCACTCCGTGATACATGTACCATATTGATCTTTTGGCATTATGCTAAAAATATTCACTCTATAATATGCATTATAATAATTTTTTGTCATATCGCTAATAAGTATTTTACTTTGTAATACGTAAGTTGTATTGATTTTTTGTTGTTGTAAAAGTGCTATTTTTTACAATACTTATATTTTCCTCCTCTCTAAGATACTTCGTTCCTCTTTTTTCTACCTCACTTTTTTAATTTTTATACTTTTCTCTTAGGTTGTTTAGTTCTCTCCTCTCTCTTGTTTACTTCCTTTGTCTTTTTTTAATCTTTATATTTGTCTCATAATTCCTTCGCTCTCTTGTATAATTTTTTTATCTTTATATTTGTCTCATAATTCCTCCGCTCTCTTGTATACTTCCCTCTTCTCTTTTATTTCCACTTTCCTTCTTTTGGCACAATGCTACTAAATATTTTTTCTAGATTAGATTATTCTAACCTCCTCTCTCGATTTACTTTCCTTTTTTTTACTTTTCTCCTTTCTCTTGTCCACTTCCGTTCACTTTTTTCTAGCTTTATTTTTTTTTCTCTGCCCTTTTTTCTACCTTTATGATTTTTGACAATACATATATTTTTCTCGCTCTCAAAGATACTTCGTTCCTCTTTTTTCTACCTCTTATTTTTTAAATTTTATACTTTTCTCGTAGGTTGTTTAGTTCTCTCCTCTCTCTCATTTACTTCCTTTGTCCTTTTTTATTTATATATTTGTCTCATAATTTCTTCGCTCTCTTATATACTTCCATCTTCCCTTTTATTTCCACTTTCCTTCTTTTGGCACAATGCTACTAATTATTTTTTCCAGATTAGATTATTCTAACCTCCTCTCTCGATTTACTTTCCTTTTTTACTTTTATGCTTTCTCTTGTCCACCTCCGTCCACTTTTTTCTAGCTTTATTTTTTATTTTATTTTTACTTCTCTCCATTTTTTTCTACCTTTCTCATTGTTTGTATGAAGATAATCAATTACTACATGCAGTTTATATGAAGGGAATAATTTTGTACATGTATGGCAACCTGAGACAAGCCACCAGATGGAGTCCTAGGGAGTGGGTGTATGAACATAGATGAGGGAGAGAATCAAGAAATTTCCTTTTTGATAGTTTTACAACAATTTTCCTATAGATTGTATATCCTGAGAGCTATTATGTGATGGTTGTAACAGGGATACTTTGATTATGATTTGATTATTAATGAAAGGAAATTTCACTTATTATGTATGTTTCAATATTGAGATAATGAATAAGCGTAATAATGTCCTAAGAATGTTTTGACTCGATGACATATGCTTTGGGTTGAAGACCTGAACTTGAGATCATAACATACTTAGAGAACTCATTCTTGTTATGTTCCTAGTTGATTATATATTATGGGACAACAATAATATACAAGACTAGCATGTACGATAAGTGATGACTATGTCTCTTTAGTCATGATAGTGGATATCAGCTCCGATACGTGGGTACTTATTAGAGAACAAGTTGTACCAGGTAGACCCACCTCGAGAATGACGCATGAAAGCATGTAATGACATGTCATAGTCATTTCTCAATGTGATAGTGATGATTGTGATCCTCAAACTTAAGTCATGATAGTAATCACATGTTATTCTATGTACTTTGGCATTAGCCCAACATGACTTCGAATAAGGGTTGCTAAAAAGGTGGTGATTGAGTGCATTGTAACACTTGTGGATTAGTGTGAGTGATATAGATAAATTTTATCCCTCATTTTGTGATATCTCGATCACTTGATAAGTGAGATTATGGAAATGCATGTGTTAGGAATCATGGAGGCGACAAACGTAACGGAAACAACAAAATTTTTCATATTTCCTACTAATCTTTCTCATCAACAACAATGTATCTGGAAAGAGGGTGAGTGAGCTATACTTTTTCATGGAGCAGGTCCAACAACGTCTTCCTTCTACAACATGTGTGGCGCTCCTTGCGTTCACAGATGATTCTTGAAGATGTCTTATGAACGTAGTTGTACGGTCCCTATGTCTCTACGAAGTCCACAAGGATGGACTGGAACTCTCTCGTCGTGTTGTTAGAACCGAGGAGAAGTAGAATGCTATTGCATAGTGACGTGCTAGCATCATGGTCATTCTCCTTCTCTCTCTTTCTCTCAGGGATGACGATGACTTGGGTTCACGCATGGAGCATGTCTTATGATATGATAGTTATGCCCCTTTCACTAGAGAGGAAAGGAAGTAGGGTTTCCAAAAATCCTGGAAAATAAAATGATGGTTGCGTTTAAAGTGGGCCACTCATGGGCAACCAAACATGCACTTAGAATATTTTGGAATCACGTCATTAATTAATAAATCAATAAATCACGTTAACATATTAATGATTTTTTTTCACTCGACTATAAATTCTAATTGATCGCTCAGTGTTAGCCGATCGACTTATCATATAAGTTAATAATTTGAATGCAATCCATTGCTTAAACCTTTTAACCAATTGTCTTGGATTATATTTCAATGTTATTCTAATCGATTGTCTACACATTTTATGACTTAAAAATGTTCAATCATGCCCACAATTATACTTCTATTATAATGCATCCTCTGTGTGTGATCCTAAAGGCCCCAAATTATGTTGATAGGCATTGTTCATAATCAAATTATGACTTCACAAGAAATGATTGGTATCTAGTAAGACTTCATTGCCACCCAAGTAACTAAAAAAGTTGAAGAGTAACTTTGACCTAGTATTTTGACCAGTGTTACAATGATTTTATAGTTCTTTTTGTCTCTGATATCTAGATTGAATCTGAGGCATGAAACGTCATCCTCTTAGTGTTCAACATTTGTTTCTTGATTTAGTGTAAATTGTTTGAGATACACATGAGATCAATATCATACATTGACTCACATGTGTGTGGCCATGCATTTCATAGTCTCAATCATCAAATAACCAAGATATCACTCCAATGGGAGGGACAAATTCCATTTATGTCACTAACAATAAGCCATATGTTTCACAATGCACCTAAGCACTACTTATATAGCAACCCTTTTCAAGGTTACGTTGAGAAGTGTTAAAGCACACTAAATGATATGTAGTCACTGTAGTGACTTCCAAGTCTAAGACCACAATCATCACTGTCACATTAAGATGTAATTCAGACTGTCATTATTGACTTTCATGTATCACATTCAAAGTGGGTTTGTCTATTACACTTGTTCATAATAAGTACATATGTGTTTGATATGATATCTAGTATCAGCTAATGAGACCTAGTCATCAATTAAAACACATACTAGTCTTGATGTATCATTGTTGTCCTAATATCTATAATAATATCCAACTAGGGACTAAGACAAGAATGAATGCTCTTAACATACACATGATATCGTGTGACATGTTATTGAGTCATACATTCATAGGACATTATTGTTGGCTTAAGGCATAAATTGACTAAATCCATGTTTTGATGATGACTAAACCATTCCACTTATTTGTGTCTAATGTCTCTACTTGAGTGATTTCAGATTATGTATAGACACACTCCAAATACCCTAACTTGTGCATCTCAACTTGGAGAAAAGACAAGTCAAAGTCAATACAAGTGTGTGTTTTTGGAATATGATGTAAATCCATTAGAATCATGTTGTAAATTACTTGTAATGATTGTATGACTTGCGATTAAGCTTAAAAAAATCAGGATCACTTAAATTGAGTATTTAAGCACTCAAAATCCATTTTCCAAAAGTTACATCAGGTTGTTCATCGATTGAGTTGCAAACTCGACTGATCCTGATTGGATCTTGAAAATTACTTTTGATCAGTCAAATTTTCATTTCACAGAACTCGACTGATCCCTCTGCAGACCAAAACTGATTTAAGTGAATCGGTCGAGTTACCCCAGGCAAACTCAACCGATGACCTAAATTTGTCTTGTTTCTTAGTGGGATCAGTCAAGTTACCTTTATAGAAACTCGACCGATTACATTGTATGAAAAAGTGCAGAAAAGTGTTTCTAGCCGTTGTGGAGTTGGAAAACTCAAAAATATATTAGTTGTAAGCCAAAAAATGGCTAGTTTTCATCCTTAAGTGTTCCCAAAGGCTAAGAGGCATCTCAAACTATAAATAGGACCCCTTGGGCTTCATTCTAAGGTTGAACATTCAATGCAAAACTCTATATGAGGTTCCTATTCTATAGTTGAGTGTATCCTACAACCTCCTCTCTCTCTCTCTAAGATTAATCACTTGCTACATTCATTAGAGTGAGTAGGAAATCTGTAAGAGAGCTAGTCCTACATGTATATCTTATGAGGCTCTCACTTCCACCACCTCCCTAACTCTCATTTCAACCATAAAGATGAAGGTTCTCTCTCTTGGCTAAGAGAGGTGAAGAAGAGAAAGGAAAGGAGTCCCTTAGTGAAGATCAAGGTTGAAGACTTGGAGCAAGAGTAGGTAAGCCCTTGGTGAAGGCAGAAGACTCCTTTCTGAAGTGGGTAAGTCCTTGGTAGAAGATACTCCGAGTGAAGGTGAAGTCAAAGGATAAATATCTAAGAAGAGTGGGTAATTCCTAGAAGGATGAAGACTTGTGCAAGAGTGGGCAATCCTTGGAAAAGGTCGAAAACTCATTGCAAAGTGGGTAAGTCTTTGGTAAGGTTGAAGACTCTTTGTATTGGATAGGTAAGTCCTTTGGTGGGTCATGTATTGTAAGTCTTATGAATGAATATAAGAGTGCAATGGTTAAGAAATCCTAGAGGTTGACCTCTCTAGGTAGTGAACTGACATGCTCCTAGTTTGGAGTGTGGAACCACTCTACATAGCGTGTCACTTGGTGCTTGTTCAATCTCTCTCCCCCTTTCTATGCATGTTTTAGTTGCACTCAAATTTTCTATTTAGCAAACTTATCTTGTGGTATAACTTGAAGGTCTGATGAATTTTATTAAAGTACTTTCAGCTCTACTAACCCCCCCTAGAGCATCCAATCACCCATCTAGGATCCAACAATTGACATCAGAGTGAGTTTTCCAAGCATACTTCAACATGTAGGAGAAGATGGGTGACTACCAAGGTGGGAGATACTTCATCAACCTTCAAATCTTTGATGGGATTAACTTCCTATACTAGAAAAGAAGCTATATTAGAAAATAAGGCTACAATTCTACATCCAAAGATCAAGTCTTGAGATGTGACAAATGGTGGACCATCCATACAAGCTACCAGTGACAAAAATATAAGAATGGGATGAAGCTACCATGAAGAAAGCCACCTTGAATGCAAGAGCAATCAACATTCTCTATGCCACCATGACCTTCACCGAGTGCAACCAGATTTCTTCTTGTGAGACGGCCTAGAGGTTTGGAGAAAGCTATGCATAACTTATGAGGGGACTCAACAAGTGAAGAAAAGCAAACTCTACATGCTCAATGGGATATTTGAGAACTTCAAGATGGGAAAAGAGGAGAAGATAACCAACATGTAATCAAGGCTCAACATCATTGTGAATGGTCTTTCTATTCTGGGACATCCTATGAGTAGAGGAGAGATCAACTCAAAGATCCTTAAAACTCTCCCCAAGAGATGGGAACCCAAAGTGACTTATATTGAAGAAGTAAGGTCTCTTGATGATATTTCCATTGAAGAGCTCATTGGAAATCTACAAGCCCATGAAGTCACACTTGACAAGAGAGAAGAAGTTGAAAGACAAGAGGATAAAGAGCTAAAGAGAATGAATAAGGCTGAAATCAGGGCTCAAATTGAAATTATTATGGGACAAGCCTCTCTATCCTCTCATGTTGAAAAAGATGCCATGCACTCCAAGGGTAGATTCTACAAAGATAAGAATTCCTCCTCCAATCGGTGCCCCAAGTGTGGAAAGAAGGGTTGCTTCAAGTTAGTTTGTCTATAAGGAAAGAAGACCCATCATCACAAGGAAAGAGAAGAGAAGTACATGAAGAAGGAGAAATGGAACTCAAGATCAAGTGACTCCTCCAACTCAAGCTCAAGTGACTCCTCCAACTCAAGCTCAAGTGAAGATTCAAGTGGAGGATCAAGATCAAGCTCTAGTGATGAAGGAGAATGCCATTTTTCTCTTATGACATCAAAACGTGAAGACTCAAATGAGGTAAATCCAAACTCTTTAGATAAAGAACCTTTAATTGGTATCATTAATGCTACTCGTGCCTCTCTTAAGTCTTCTAAAAAAAAGGAAAAAGCTTGTTAGAATTGTTGATAATATGCATATAGAATTAAATAATCTTGAACATGATAATTCTTATTTGCTTGATGACAAAAATGCTTGTCTTAGCCAAGTAGACTCTCTTAAACTTGAAAATACTAGTTTTCTTGATAAGATTAGATTTCTAGAAGCTCAACCTCTTATGCCTAGTTCTAATGAAGAGCATACTCTAATTGCTGATTCTCTCATGCATGCTATTGATGTTCTTAAATCTGAAATTATGGACAAAGATTTTGTTTTACAAGGATTAGAATCTGAAAGCGGTGTTCATCTTTCTAAGATTGTTGTGTTTGAAAATAAAAATGCTTCCTTGCTTGTCAAAATCAATGCTCTTGAATCTAGTTCTAGTTCTACTAATAGAGATAATAATGTTGCTTCTCTTCATATTGATAGAGATTCTTATTTAGCCAAAGTTCTTTGCCTAGAAAATGATCTTTTTCATGCTAGAGATAAAATAAATCATTGATCTTCTCCTATTTCTTCTCTTATGCATGATAATTATAGTTTGGAATCTTTTTTGTAAAGATTCTTAGTTGGTAAAAAGAATCTTAATGATATCCTACACCATAATACTAAACAAATTGATAGACATGGTTTAGGGTATGATGGTAGTCAAAGGAACAACAAAGGTAAATGACCTACAATCTTCCATGGACTATCCTCTAGTTCCAAGACTATGGGCACATGAAACTATTGTAATGAAATTGATCATTATTCTACTTCTTACCCTTTTAGGAAAGCATCCAAGAGCACTAGGACTTGGGTTGCTAAGCTGACCCTTCCAGACCCAAAACATGATTGGAGACCATTTCATCTTTCTTCTTGTAGGTATTTGTAAGAGGATTGACTTGAGCTATTGAATTGTAAATTGACTTTTCAATCCACATGAAAGAAGAAAGGTGAGATGTACAGAGGGTGACAACACATGGAAAAGAAATGGTAAGCACTTATGTAATGTTATGCTTTCTAATATTCAATCATAGTGTGTTTTTCCAATATAGTGTGCACTATACATATGGTTTTTGAGTCAAAAGTGGTATTTTGTGTTTCTCTTCACACTCTTACACAAAAACTATTTCTAATGCTTTTATAGTGCATTACTAACTTTCTTACACTTGTTTGGAGATGGATTATATTTTAGCATGCCTCTAAACAGGTCTTTATGAAATATATGTGCTTTTAGACAACACATTTGTCGGTCGAGTATGTCCTGATAGAAACTTGACCGATAGGCACCAATGGGTGGCTATCATCAGTCGAGTTGTCAGTACACAGAACTCGACCGACGACACTGTGCACATAATATACAATTGCTTTTTGAATGAGAATTTCCCTCACAACTAGATTTTCTCAACAAAATACTTTATTCTATAGCACTCCCTTGGTACCTTTTATATGTGCTCATTACCATGTTTTAAATTGCATTTCTTGCTTATGAATGTATCTCTATAATTGCTCTAAATTGGTATATCTATATCTTGTAATTACTTGCTTTGAGTTGTTTTGTTGGCTTTGATGTTGATCTCTTTGGATTTTTTAGTTGTGTCTTAAATTGCTTCCGTTGTACTCTAACTTGCTACATCTATCTAGGTGTATATCTTGTGTTGATACAACCTTGATGTTCTTAGTGGTAGTCATCCTTTGGTAATGATGCATATTTGTTAGTGAGTTATATCCTTACTTGCTTCTAAAATTGCTTATCTCCTTGTTTGGATATATCTCTACATCTACCCATAGCTTGCTCTTTAACCTGTGCATCTTTTACTATGATCTAGATCCTACTAGTAGTCCTAACTTGTGATATCATCTACTAGTAATTCATATACATGTTGCTTTAGCCTTGTTCATCAAGTGGTATTTCACTGTATGCTATGCTTGTATCTTGTCTCATACATGCTCAAGCTTGTTCTTTGAATTACATTTCTACTATCTTGAATTTCTTGCATAACTTTGTGATGCAGGATATATAGAGCTACACTGTATGTAGAATTTTGGAGCATACTTGAAATTCTATGCAGATTTTGCTTCAGTTTCAATTTTTAGTACAAGACTAGTGTTTTTATGCTGAAACAACCTTCTGAACAAGGCTCATTGCTGTGCCATGAGCCCTGATTCTTTTTGGGCAAATTATGTCATCTTGAGGGTCAAAATTGTGATTTATTGCTTTCTGTAACACTTTATCTTGCATTTTGGGTTGTTCAAGTGCTTGCTTTAACTTGCTTTTATTTCTATGCTTGGACAAGACCCTATTTGTGATCTTCTACTCTCCTTATATAACTTTTTGTTATCTCCTTTCTTTTAACAAGTGGTGTTTCTCATTTCTTCATACCTCCACTTTTTGAAATGACAAAGGGGGAGAAAGGTATGTCTTCTTTTGGCTAAAGAGGGAGAAGGCATGTCTTACACGAAGAGGAGAAGCATGTTCATGTAAAGGGGAGAAGGTAAAGGGGAGAAGACATATATGTGTAGAACATACATGAAAAGAAAACATAGTGTTCTATAAATGTTATGAAACCTAACCATGCAGGAGAAATATCACCAATTGAGGGGGAGTATGAGAACTCCACTAGCATCAATTGAGGGGGAGCATATGAATTCAATTCTATTGAAACCCTTAGGTTTCTCCAAAGGTATAACTTTTCTTAAATGCTTTCAATACAAATATGAAATGGTTTGTCATCTTCAAAAAAGGGGAGAATGTTGGCTCAAGGTCTAAATTGACTAAACCCTTGTTTTGATGATGACTAAACCATTTCACTTGTTTGTGTCTAATGTTTCTACTTGAGTGATTTCAGATTAGGTATGGACACACTCCAAATGCCCTAACTTGCGCATCTCAACTTGGAGAAAAGACAAGTTAAAGTCAATACAAGTGCATGTTTTTGGAATATGATGTAAATCCATTAGAATCATGTTGTAAATCTCTTATAATGATTGTATGACTTGTAATTAAGCTTAAAAAAATCAGGAGCACTTAGATCGAATATTTAAGCACTCAAAAGCCATTTTCCAAAATTTACATCAGTTCATCGGTCAATTTGCAAACTCGACTGATCCTGATTGGATCTTGAAAATGACTTTTGATTGGTCATGTTTTCATTGCATAGAACTCGACCGATCCCTCTACATACCAAAATTGATTTAAGTGAATCGGTTGAGTTACCCTAAGACAAACTCGATCGATGACCTAAATTGGTCTCGTCGCTTAGTGGGATCGGTCGAGTTACCTTTATAGAAACTTGACCAATTGCACTGTATGAAAAAGTGCAAAAAGTGTTTCCAGTTGTTATGGAGTTGCAACAATAAAAAATATATCTATTACAAGCCACAAAATGGCTAGTTTTCATTCTTATGTGTTCCTAAAGGCTAAGAGGCATCCCCATCTATAAATAGGACCCCTTGGGGTTCATTCCAAGGTTGAGCATTCAATGTAAAACTCTATATGAGGTTCATTTTCTATAGTTGAGTGTATCCTACAACCTCCTCTCTCTCTCTAAGCTAAATCACTTACTACATTTGTTAGAGTGAGTAGAAAATCTATAAGAGAGCTAGTCCTACATGCATATCTTGTGAGGCTCTCACTTCCACCACCTCCCTATCTCTCATTTCAACCATGAAGATGAATGTTCTCTCTCTTAGATAAGAGAGGTGAAGAAGAACAAGGGAAGGAGTCCCTTAGTGAAGATCAAGGCTGAAGACTTGAAGAAAGAGTGGATAAGCCCTTGGTGACGACAGAAGACTCCTTGCTCAAGTGGGTAAGTCCTTGGTGGAAGCTTCTTAGAGTGAAGGTGAAGTCAAATGATGAAGATCTAAGAAGAGTGGGTAATTAATATATGGATTAAGACTTGTGCAAGAGTGGGTAAGTTCTTGGAGAAGGATGAAGACTCATTGCAAAGTGGGTAATTCCTTGGTAAGGTTGAAGACTCTTTGTATTGGATAGGTAAGTCCTTTGGTACGTCATGTATTGTAAGTCTTATGAATGAATATAAGAGTGCAATGGTTAAAAAATCCTAGAGGTTGACCTCTCTAGGCAGCGAACTGACATACTCCTAGTTTTGAGTGTGGAACCACTGTACATAGCTTGTCACTTGGTGCTTGTTCAATCTCTCTCTCCCTTGCTATGCATATTTTAGTTGCACTCAAATTTCCTATTTAGCAACCTTATCTTGTGGTATAACTTGAAGGTCTAATGAATTTTGTTTAAGTGCTTTCAGCTCTATTCATCCCCCTCTAGAGCATCCAATCACCCATCTAAGATCCAACAATTATTATATTTATTTATCATCTCATATTGAAACAAACATAATAATAGGAAGTCCTTTATTAATAATTAAATCAATTACAAGATCTTTCATTACAATCGTCATATGATTGGCTCTCAGAACATATAACCATCATTATGGCCATGCTCATGTGAGTTAATATATGATATTGAGCTCACAGTATATCAAATTGGCTGCTTTAGTTGAAGTATCATAGATCGAATGATAAGAGGCTGACAATTTCATGCTTCAGTTTCAATCTAGATATATGTTATAAAGATATTATACGGCAAAGGTAACATTGATCACTTTACATGTTGGAGTTGTTCTCCATATTACTCTTATTATTTGGGCAGAAATGATGTGTAAACACCAATTTTTGTTAGTGAGGTTTTAAATATTACTACCAATGTAATCAAGAACCTACTGAATCACACACTTGAGGATGCATAAGGAAATTTTAGTTCACAATCAAACATATAATTAGAATGATTCTAATTCATTAGCATGTGAATTTCTAGCCCAGTCGAGCGTTGAATGACTGGTTAGATCAGACAAGGGGATCAAGTGATTGTGAAATGATTGACTATCTTTCACTTTGGGAAAGAGAACAATCAGGCAACTCACTTGGTGTTTCAGGAAATTGAAAACTATTAGGGAAAGTGTCCATATTTGGACTTGGGGTCATATTCGAAAACCAATTTGGCCATGAAGTGACAAGTCAGGTGACTCCTAGCCCATCTTAGTCTCAACAGGGGCCCAGCCGACCATTTGGGATGCCTGTCTAAGTTTTCTATTTTGAGATGACTTTTGCAATTGCGATTAGAAAATGGATTGGAAATAGAAAATTCTAAACTGATGACTTTCCTATATAAAGGGGGTTTGTCCCATAGGATAAGACACACTTGACACAGATTGTGAGCCAATGTGATGACAAAATTTCT
The DNA here is from genome assembly GCA_963693085.1 of Alisma plantago-aquatica. Taxonomy (NCBI): domain Eukaryota; kingdom Viridiplantae; phylum Streptophyta; class Magnoliopsida; order Alismatales; family Alismataceae; genus Alisma; species Alisma plantago-aquatica. Next base: position 1,329,627,909 of record OY856409.1, read on the forward strand.
CTTTAGAAGAGATAGAAAGTTTCCCTAAGGATGACAATCTAGGATAGGAGAAGAAAGAAAGTTTCAGGACCAAGATGCAACCCTAATATAATTTATCATTTGTTACCACTTGAGCTACTTCTTGTTGGTCTTAATACACCCTTTTCAATTGGTTATAATTGTAATGAAGAGGCAAGAACTCATTGCACTAGTGACCTCTACTCTTGGTCAAGATAAGTAGACAACTACTCAAGTTGGGTTTGAATTGATTACCAATTCAACTAGAATTGAGTCATGTTCACACACATCTAGTTTGGTATTGAATACTTACAAAGCTTGAATGCTATATATGTGCAATACAGTGCCCTTATAGTTTTTTGTTGATAAGGTTTTGAGGTCTTGTACCCCACTAGTGTGAGTCCTATGGTGGATACATATGCCTTGCACATGATATACTTTTGTATTCTATGTACGCTTGTAGGGAGTGAAATGTGTGGAGAATGTTTGACTAGTATGTTGAGGCATAATGTGACTGACAACCCCATGGTATGGGGTGGCATGATTTTAGAAGGTTATACCTTTGTTACTCACTTGAGGTATGTAATTATTTGCCTCTTTATACATTCATATAAGCATTATAAAATCTCTCTCTGACTCTATAAGGAGGATATTTTATTTAATAGCAACCACCTTTTCTTCCTTAAAAATGAACAGGGAGGATCACAAACTCCTCCTCTTGTAATTTCATGTATAGACTCACATCCAATTCAAAATATTATGGTGGGATGCGAGCCATGTAGCACACCAAATGGAGTAGTACACACTAGAGATGGATGTAAGCATCAACACAAGGTTGGAGGTTTTACCATCTGATTTAGTTGTCCTACAATTGTTTTGTTAAACAATGATCAAAATATAAGGCATGTATTTTGTATTTAAAATGTTACCAATTTTCTATAATATTCTAGATCCTTTGGAAAGGATCCATTTTGCATTATCTCTAGGGAAAATAGTGTGATCCTCGTGACCTTGGGGCCTAATGCACCTATCCCACCTTGTTGTAGGCCTCTTATTTTCCCCTAAAAGATACCATGTGAAAATTTGTGAGATATTATATCTCAATTAGTAGTCGGTCATCTAACTTATTTTCATATTGATGACCTTATATGGCCTGCCTCAATGATGGTCCTTGCCAAAAAATAAGGTATCATGTATCTATATGCATTGTTAAAGAAGTTAAAATGATAGACAATCATTTGGTGGAAATTTTGGGAGACTTTAAATGAATATATAGCTAATAAAACTACTAGGGGATTAATGCATGTGTCTTTCAAGAAGACAAGAAACCAACAATGCTTATATTGTTGATTCAAAATGATGTTGAATCTCTAGCAGTTTTAGTGTTGTATATGGATTTATTACTTGGATATAAACTATGCTTTCTTTTGCCATCACCATAGGACTTGTACATTTAGGGGTGTTTTGTCAAGATCTACCTATCAAAAGTGAGGATTAGGGAGGTGGCAAAGAAAAAATTATTCAAATGAAAAAGAGTATGACCAAACAAATAAATTGGGGATAAATGAACTACAATATATATATATATATATATATATATATATATATATATATATATATATATATATATATATATATATGTGTGTGTGTGTGTGTTCTTTGGACGACCAAGACGACTAACATAAAACTAGTGGAGTTAGTGATGGATATCAAGGTGAATCTTTGAGTGGAGGCCTTTCTAAGTATTCTTAGTCAACCGGGATAAGTTAAAGGTGATGTTTCTATAATTGTTAGTGGAAATCAAGATTATAGAGGAAGTATGGAAAAAAGGGGATCCAAACCCTACAACTCTGTTGTGTATAGAAACCATGAACTCATAAAATAGTTTTTTTTATCAATTTTGGCCAAATTTATCTCCTTAACCAACTACTTTTGACTAAATGAGAATCCCAATACTCACATATTAAGAGACTGTATATTTCTTTTGTATCACTCACTCATTGTGGAACCCATATTGTTTAAGTGGACTGATTGCCAGTGATTCACATTTCTAGAATGGAGATGGATCAGGGGTAATTAGACTTTAAATCTATACTTGATACTTAGACGTCTGTAATGAAAATATAGAGTCATTGGTAGTAAGAGCAGTCAAACATTAAGACAAGCATGAACATTTTTTTAGGCTTTAAGGCCTTGGCTCATATAAGTCAAATGTAAGGTAAATTTGTTGCCCTTACAGAACAAGGTAACCAACAAGAACAAAGGAAAACATAACGAGTATGCTAAGACCTTGCACAAGGCATGAAGGATTTCTTTTAGCTGGGGATGAAGAACAAAGTGAAGGAAGTTTTTAAGATTTGCATGATTTTTCAACAAAACAAGTATGAGATATTGGTTCCTATGGGATTTCTACAACCATTGCCTCCATCTCAAGCAATTTGAGAAGGAATTTTTATGGATTTCATTGACAATCTGTCAATTATGAGATAGAATCGACCTTCCGATAGTAGTCGATAGGATGTGTAAGTATGACCAATTCATATCTAGTAGGCATCCTTATTGAAAATTGATGTAAAATATTGTGTGTAATAAGTGCATGGTGGTTATGCCATGAAAAAGTGTCTAGATTTGTAGCACGTGCTATTATTAAGAATGTGTTTAAGTTGTGTCATAAGAGATGTTTGGAAGTTATGCATGGAAGTACATGTGAAAAGAAGCAAGGTAGTTATTGTTGGTAGTTAAGTGTGAAAGGTGGGTGGTACTTATTGTGTGTAAGGGTTCTTTTCAATGGTTTTGATATTTTGATAGAACTTTGATTGGATTTCACCAACCAAGCACAATCACCAATATGTAAACATTCATACAACTTGTATACCCTCAGTGTAGTTTATGAGAAATCACCATTAGTGTATATTCCCTCCTCTCTTGAGATGGGTCAGATCTAAATTATAAGGGTGTCTCTCTCTATGTGTGAACATGACAATCAAATAATCAAACATACATACATATGATCTTTAGCACCAACGATCCAACACTTGCATGCATTCACACCATTTCTTAGCTCTAGATCTGATCTAATACTACTCTTTTGATGCATTGGAAATTAAGGATCACAATAATTGGTATCTGGTCATGCAAGTAATTCATTCATGAGAAAGAGTAAGGAGATAAACTTTGCTAACTGTATATACTTTCAAATGGATACAAAATATTTACATGGTGAAATTTCCTTAGTGGATACTCTCATTACAAGTTTATGAGTCTAGATACTCATATTTATAAGTGTAGAATTGATTTACAAGAGAAAAAGTCGATGGCCTAAAAGGCAAAAAATCATGAATATGAATAGAGTGTTAAGAAGGAAGCAATAAAAATAAATCAAAATTTGTAGGGGTACTAAATGTCAATGAAGACCTCCCTTTAGCGTGGATGATGATGCCAGTGAAGATGAAGGCTTCTTCAATTCTACTTCTCTTGAAGATGAAGTGTCGATGCATCAAGCATTGGACATAGATGATGTGGACTCTCATCCTTGACAACTGATGAAGATTAATGCTGAGAGTGGAACTAGACATCACTTCATAATAAGGAAAGATGTGTCTCCTTAGAAGTCTTGGGACTCTAATTTATAGGGAATGATGTATGCCATAGGAACCTAAGTGCTTGCATCCCTTTCTTGTGATCCAAGTATTAGGGCATGTGCCTTGGGGTAGATGCCTAACAAACATAGACAATGTGGGGCTTTGCGAGGGTTTCATTGGTGGGTAATTGAGTTGTTGAATTCTAATCGATGAATAATTGCAGACTGACTACTAGTTATCAATGCACGAAGCATTCCCACCAAAGGATGATGGTAGGGAAGCCATCTTTGGATGTCTAATTATGTGGTCCCATCAGTGAGGGGTAATTTCTCTACCATTAGTTAAAGGCATAATGATTCCATCAGTAGGGGGTGGTAGGGCACCAATTGTTGGCCATCTACCTGGAGCTTTTTCATTTCTTTTCAAAGAAATATTTTTTCAGTTGAAGTCATGGAATTTCCATCGGTGTATGTCCACTGATGGAAAATCTAGGTCTTCTATTTTATTAGTTTCTAGAGTAGGTAAGCCATTGGTTGATGTTAGTAATGTAGATCTAGGTTATAAGACTTGTTTGGCCATCAATTGATGTGTTTGGTCAAATTCCATCATTTTTTGGTGATAAATGGCTTTAGAATTTTCCATCAATGGTGAATCAATGGCTTTCTTGTATGGTGCATCAACATTTCATTTCAGCCATGTGATCCTCAGTCCTCACAACTGATGGAAAATATGTGTGCTTCAACACTTGGTATTTTCTTACAAAAAGATGTAAAATTCTTAATGACAAAGGGGAATATACAATCATGCTAGTAAATATGAGATTTATCATATGAAAACCTAGAATAATTAAAGAAATGAAGGTTCAAATAGGCAAGTAACATACACAAAACTAGATGTTATCACCCCCTCAATCTTGGGGTCTAGCATGTCCTCAAGCTAATAAATAGAAGAGAGTATGAGGTGACATACATGAACTTTTCAAGTTAAGTGGATTAAATCATTGTGATCATGTCTTTATGTGTGCTTTGTGCTAAGATTTCTCATGATTGCTTTGTGTTCTTATTGTGTCCCTAGAACCTCCCTTAAAAACCATAGATGTTTTGACCTGTCACATGTTACTCCCCTTCCCTAATGTTGGTTTCTTCCTCTGTGATATCCACTCTGAGTCCACTTCCTAGTCATACTATACATGAATCTCGTATAAGGTAGCTTACACTCCCAACTTCTATTTTTTGTATAGTCAAGAGAGTGTGTCTGATTGGATAACATTAAGGTGTAACTTGTTTTTCTTTGGGTCACTCAACAAGAGGTGGGGTATAACGACAAGTGGTATGCACAAACATCATTGAAGAACAAGGAGTTATTTTGTATAACTTCTAGGTTTTACAATCAGTCATCACATATCAACATTTATGAGCACTATATACTAGATGCAAAAACCCTTGGCTCATAGTATATAACAAATCCCATGTTTTTATTTTGTTCTCAGGCTTTATTCTCTCTCTTTTTCAAATTTGAGATGTCATTATATTTTTAGGTTTTTGGGTTGCCAAGCCTCTTTGTCTCCTTTTTAGGATTTCTCCGATGAGAAGGGATAGTTTTTTCATTGATACAAGATGTTTGCATTCCAACCCATAGGCGAGGTCTCCGATGATCACTCAGAAGTGTATTAGATTAAATTCCACCCTATTTAAAGAAGCTTTCTTGAGTTAGAAAACATTCTATTTACAACCTATCATATCTTAAGGTAGAGTTTACGTAAAAGCATGATGTCTTAGCAAGTTATGTGGATTTATTGTATGAATTCAGCACTTGATACAATATTTTAGAAATGATGTTGCAACCTTCTTTGCTTATTTACGTTGTTCTTTTCTTGAAGGCTAAACTGTAACATCCCTGACCTGGGTTATGCTTTAACCCTAGGTGTTTTGTTTAAGAAAGATAATTATATGCTTGATATTATCTTTTGAAAAGTGATTAAGGCTCAAGAGAAACTTATATTTCAATTTTAGTCCATTTTGAATAATGTTGAAAATAATGTTTTGCTTGTGTTGGACTAAAGTGCAAATTACCCAAGTTGAGGGGTTAAGTTGCAAATTGTGCATGATAATATGTTCCTCATGTGTTGAAGCATCATGGGAATGAAGATGATGCAGAGGTATGGCTACCACAAGCTTGAGTACCAAGAAAGAGCTGATAAAGCTATGTTTGTGCATTAAAACCTAGTTTTGGTGTAATGTGCAATTTACCCAAAACCTAGGGTTCAATATGAAATTTACCACTTCAAAATTGTCCCTAATAATTCTTGAAATTTTGTAGAGGAAAGAAAATGATAGGGGGCATCTCATTTGTATCACTTTAAAGGAGAGAGAATCTTGATATTAAAATAATCAAGATTTAAGCATAATTGAAACCTTAATTCAATTCAATGCAAAAATAAATAAAATAATTGAAGGGCCTTCAACCAAAAACGAGATGGTTGAATTTTATCAAGTATGAACGTCCTTGTGCCTTGCAAAGGCAAAGGAAATATCTACGTGAGTGGAGAACCCACTCACATTAAGAAAATAAAAAGAAATATCCACTAACTTATGGATAATAATATTATAAAGGTTAAGGTGCTTAATTTCTTTTCCCTTAATTCATGGATAATGGAAGGGAATTCGGAGGTGAGGAAGATATCTTTGCATGCAAGGAAACGAGGGGGAAGAGGTGGAACCAAGTTTGGAATTAAAAGACTTTTATAAGACATTTTCTCTCTCATTGATTTTCTTATAAAAATACCTTTTAAAACTCAAACCAAAGGCTTTTTTTGAATCCACTTCTTCTCTTTGCTTGAAAAACGACCAAGGGAGATAGTAGAAGTAGGAGGACGACCCCCAACCTGTTGGTAAGCTTCTTGACCTTCGTTCACCTTGATTTCATGGTGGAAATCACAAATCAATGCATAATTTCTTCTTATCTCGATCCCTTCTTCAATTCTAGCCAATCCTTTTCACTCAAAAGCTTGAGGAACAAACCTTGTGGTTTGAAAAAGCTTATTCCACCATTTTTGACGTGAAGCTCCAAGCTTTGAAGCCCATTTGGAGGCGGGTTATATAACTTGAACCCCTATTCATTGTTATTGAATTCAATTTCTCAATCAATTATGTTCAATTGCTCTTCTTACAATTCCTTTGATTAGTTGATGCAATTACCATGATAATGGCAGTAGTTTTCGATGGAATAAGGCTTGATGATGATTAAATCATCTTAGGCACACATTCCAACAAGTTTCTATTGCAAACGGTTTTAAGACCTTGGTCCAAACGGTTTCACCAAACCGTTTGGAGACCAAATAGTTTGCAAACAGTTTGGAGGTTTGGATCCCAAACCGTTTAGAAGGGTTGACTATTTTGTTGGGTTTACCGTTTGAGTTCAGGACCCTAGTACATGTTGGATGATGATCTAATCGATCCAATTGATTGATTCAATATATGGACAATCCTCCAATTAGAAACCCTAATCGGGTTAAGTGCTGCAATGTCAATTGGTTGATTTAAAACTTTGGGTTGATTAACCCAAATGGTCTTAAGACCGTTTGGAGGTCAACCAAGACCATTTGGAGGTCTAGGGTTGAGTATGGTTGAGCAATTGAAGATCCAGAGATATCAAATTGAAATGCAATCAATAGCTAATTTGATGATCAATCCAATGATGCAAACCCTAATTGAATTTCACAAATTTTAATGATGGATGGGGCAAACTGTCTCAAGACCGTTTGGAGGTCATCCAAACAACCTCAAGACCGTTTGAGGTCAGGTCATATCATAATTTGATGATGATTCATTGATTTCAATTGAATTAGTTCCACAATGTTAACCATTGAAGGTTCCTCAAATTCAAAACCGTAATTCATGGTTCTTGATTATAAATCCTAGTTCAATTGGGTTCAAAACCCTAATTGATGGTCCAATTGAAGGATGATTCAATAGTTCAATTGATGATTGAATCAAGGATTCAATTGATAGGTGTTTCATTGATGGAAACCTTGAATTTATTAAGTGTTGAAAGACCTTTTTGGTCCATTCTCAAACGGTCTCGAGACCGTTTGGGTCCAAATAGTCTCAAGACCATTTGGGTCCAAACGGTCTCAAGATCATTTGGGTCCAAACAGTCTCAAACCGTTTGGAGATCCAAGTCCATTCAGTTTCAACACATTTCTTGCTTAAACGGTTTCAAGGGCAATTTGCTCAAATAGTTTCAAACCGTTTGAATTTTGAGAGACCAAGACCGTTTAGGGTCTAAGTAATCAAAACCCTTTGAGGTTCAACATGGTTAATCCATTTGGATATCTAATGTAATTGAAGACTCAATTGGTTGATCCACTTGGATACCCAATGTAATTGAAGATTCAATTGGTCAATTCATTTGGATACCTCATGTAATTGAAGGTTCAATTGATCAAATCTTCTGGACACCTAATGTATTTAGATGGTTGATAACCTTAGTGGTATTAATCATTGATGCATAAGGATGCAATAATTCAATACATCATGCTAAACCTAAATGCATGTTTTTGAATCAAGAGTAGGCTCAATCTAATCAAGAATTGAGTAGTGGACATCCTAGAAGAGGATGAGAGAGAGAGATTCATACATGTAAGATAATCATGTAGCAATCAAGCCTAACACATTCAAAATAAGTGTGATATACAATTTAGGGTATGATCCTTGATAAAGAGATCATGAAATCCTAATTGAGTTAATTGATGATATACAATTTAGGGCAATTCTGAGTGAAACCCTAATCTAGGAGGATAATGTGATATGAATTTAGGGTAATGACATGAGTAACCCTAATTCAGGGTATTTTGATGATAAACCCTATTTGGGGTGAATAGTAAACCTTAATTGTGGGTTATTGAATATAAACCCTAATCTAGAGTGATGTGATGTGAATAGTAAACCCTAATTCTAAATAGGGTGAAGGTGTGTGAAACCCTAATTCTGGATTTTACTATATAGCAAGAAACTCTAATCTTGGACAATGAAATGATGAATCATTGGTCCTAATTGAACAAAGGGGATGAGTAACCCTGATTGAAATAAAATGGGAAACCCTAACCCTAGTAAGGGAATAGTAGTATTACCCTTGAATAGCATGGAACTGAAATATGTTTGATATATCTGTTATCATGTGTGCTAACCATGCAGGTATCATGAGATGATGAACATAGCCAGCTATGAGCTATGATGTTTTATTTATTAAAATTGTTATTGGGCCTTATGTGCCATAATATGCCTTGTTGCTTAGTAAGAGGTAACAAGAGAGTTAATGGGCCTCAAGTACCATAAGAGATGCTGGTGTAGTAAGTGTCATGTCTACCTTGGTCAGATGACCCGAAGGTGACAATTACCTGAAAAAGTGGTAACAGTGCTCAGTGATGAGCTGAGGGTTTGAATACCCAGAACCATATGATTATGGCATTGAGTTTGTGAAGGGATGAGTATTCCCAGTATTGAAATGAGGGACTGAGATCCCAATGTCTTATAAAGACTGAGAAGTAGCTGATGAAAACAGTACATGTTTCTTTGTAGAATTTGTCCTAATAAGTTATGTTTGAAAACTTGACTGATGCTAAAAGAATATGATAATGTACTTTATTAATAAAGTGAAATATTTTCATGTAGTGCTCTGACCATAGATCCATCATTGTCAGTAGTTGGTGATGGTGAAATAGGTTTTTCTATGGGATCTCCTGGAGTTTACATATTTTTAATATGTGGGGGTCAATGGGCGAAAATATCCGTATGTCCTAATGGGGGAATTGATGGAAGGTAAACATTAAACCTCTCAATCCTTCATTATATGTTCCGGGATGGATGTATCACAAATCTCTCGATGTTGTTAATGTCGGATCGATGAAGGTAAACACGAAATATCTCGATTGCGAAGAGAGTGCAGCCACCGCTGTATCTCTATAGCGAAGATGCCACTATACCCTGGCAAGCTATGTAGCAGAGACACAAGATGTCCTGCATGTGATCTCGCACTGACCGAGATGTGGGAAGTCATGGAAGCCGACTCTTCCATTGACTTTGTATGGTACCAATTTCGACTTCGCAATGGTCGGTTGGAGTATGAGCGGTATACCTCATCTCCTCAGAGCTTAAGTATGTTTGTAAAATGTAATCAGCCATGTAGAGTATTTGCATAAGATTGAAATACGAGAACCACTGGTTGATGTTATCTTGCTTAGCATATCCTTGATACATAAATGTTACTTATGTTCTTTAATTCTATATTGAATAAGAGACATGTTGCCTTGACAAGTGATAGTTGAAATACTTGAATAAGATTGTTTCTCTAATTTGCATAGATATTGATTTCTCTGCCATTGAAATATATTATTCCACTGTTCAGTTTATTTCTATTAAACTGCAATAATAATGTTTTTAGTGAAGAGTTATATCTCTCACTGGGGAAATCTTATAATTGTCTCACCCCGTGGGATCCAACATTTTTAGGTAGACGCAGACAAAGAGGCAGAAACTCTATAGCAGGGGAAGAGCAGCAACAACAACAACAGGGACAACAGTGATATCCCAGGTGGGGATACTGGCTGTCAAGCTTTGTATATAAAGTCCTATGTTTCGTCTCTGCTCTCTCAGGTCCTAGGAGTCAGTAGTTAGTGCTTTTATAATCGATCTGAGATTTTGGTTTGAATGCCTCGAGGATTTTGTTACTTGTGCTTTTTAGTATAGCAATGATGTATATATATATTCCTAAAAAAGAGATGGTACATGGAATGTACTTTGTGAATCAGTATGTAAATATAATACTGTGGTTCTTGTTTAAAGAGTTTTCCTGAGAATGGATCTCTTTGTAAATGGTTTTAATTTTTAGTGATTTTCGATAATCCGCTACTAGCAAATGCTTCCGCATTAGTTAATCTTGTTTTGTTGTTTAATCATGTTTTTGTGAGTTGGATGCCACATAAAACATTTCTATCATTTGAAGCTCATCAACATCTTTTGGTCTTTTTTTCTTGTATGACTCCCTTTCAGTCGCAACTGGATGCTTCTTAGTACTAGGAGTTTCCTTGGTTTATGGCACTTTGTTTCCTAATTTGTGGAGCTCGATTCTAAGTTTCTCCCTTTTTGTTGGATTTGGAGTTTGTTATGTGGTTTCACTCACCTCGTGGTTGCTCCGTCTTTGGGCCATTGTGCTATATTTTGGTATTTCCACTATGTTTTTGCCCCAGATATCATCTTTAATATCCCATCTATAGAGAAGATGAGCTTGTAATAATCATAGTTGCTAATCCATGGTAGGGGACATAGGTCATTTGTTTTATTGAACCTACAATTATACTTGTCCTCCTTCCTAGAAAGTACTCTTGTGAATAGCAAGTACTTAAGGTTAAAAAATATACCCCACTTGATTTTAGTGAATTTGCACAAGAAGCATGGGTGACCTAGTAGGTTCCATGTCTGAGTTATAAGCTCCTTATGTATAGCTCTTTTGAAACATCTCGACTACTTGCTAATAAAAAATAATCTATTAATAGGCTTCCAGTATTGACCAATTTCTTCTCCATAATGCTCCATGGGATGTGTAAGTGTTCCTTTATCATATTTCTAGTTTCAGATCTTGTGAACACCGTGCACACGACTATCTTGTGAACTACTCACATAATCCATTAGTGCATGGGGGAGGCCTTTGACTACCCTAGTCTATGACATGCCTCACTAGTCAACTTATCATATGCTTTATCTGTGATAGACCCCTGACCTCTCTACCAGTTATGGATTTGTTGGAGTTTGTAGTGTCTTCATCTGTTTCACAAAAGATCTTGTACAACATCCGTTCAGTCAAAATATAACCCATGTGGATCAATCTTACAGTAAGCTTGTATGGTCCCCCAACATTTTTCACCTTTACCGTAAGATCCTCAATTTTGGTGAAACAAGATTTTATAAACATAAGACACAAATTTATAAGTAAATTCATCAATGCTATTATAGATGGAATAATAAAGTAATATTTGTGGCATGGGTACAACCTATGGCTCATAGATAGGAATGAGACTATTTTCTTTGCAAATAGGTCCTTGGGGCACAAGACAAAGAAATAATATATTTTGTAAAAAAATAAATAGTAATGACTTTATGAATAATTAGAAAACTAAAAGAAGATATAATATGTGTGTTTCCAAAAGAAAATAAGATATATGGTGTCAGATAATTAAATGAGTAATTATCTAGCCAAGAATGTAAACACAATGTTTGAGGAGCCAAACAAGAATATTTGATCTGACTTTTGGTATACTTGAAAAATAATAACAAAAAGAAGAGAATTCTAGATTTTGTGAGTGAAAGGACATTTCATGAGATAAAGGTAATTGTTTTAGTGAAATATTTAAAAGATAAAGTTTGGCATATAAAAGATATACCAGTAAATACCAACTTACTATAAATATATTGGAAAAAGCATTAGTAAGTTTCCAAGGAATAGAAATAATTGATATATCAGAGGAGACAAAGAGAAATCTATATTCCAAGTCATAAAGAGTTTTCCAATCATTTCAGGATCAATTTATCCAATATCTGCCATATAGGTAGATTTTTTCCTTTATGACTTTTAGAATGTCAATCAAGTAAAGTTGGTAATTTAAGTAAAGAAATAAATTGAGGACATATGTGTCTCTATTATTGAGAATCTATTGAATGTCTTCCTTTCGGCAACCATGTATACTTTACCGTAACTGCATGGTCATAACCATGAGAGAGAGACTATAAAAGGGAAGTAAAAGGAAATTTTTTGGAGGGGGCATACTTTTTATGTTCATGGAAAGGAGTCAATGGATTTGGAAAGTACTTAAATGGAGAAGGAAATGAGTCAGAAGGGACATGACCAGAGTAAGATTTTGTAAGCATATATACATGGGTGCATATCTTCGTCCTTCTGGTGGAATACTCTATGTTCCCTTCATCATCCTCCTACTCCCAACCCTAGGGTTTTGCCTAAAACCCATGTAAAGAACCATCATAGTCCTCACCTCCATCTGGACTGGTACCATCATGCCTGGGGGACAGATCCACATTTATGGCTGTTACCGAAACTGTCAAATCATCTCCTCACCATCCATGGTAGCGAGGTTAGGTAGATGCCATCCTGGTTTCTGAAAATCCTTTTGGCCAACAATGGGTGGTTGGGTATGAGAAACAAGGCCCTCTGTGAAGCTTGCAGGTTTCCTAGGCTCCATGAGAGAAAAAAGGTGTGTAGCCTCAGTGTTGGCACCACCGAAGCTGTCAGATCAGAGTGAGGATGGCCATGCAGTGCCTTCATACAATAGAAGGAGGTGGTGCCACCTCTTTTTGAGCCAGAAATCCATGAATGGAAGAGGGTATCTAAGAGAGTGAAGAACCGATTTTGCCTTTTTTGAGCAAGAGTTGGAGCTGACACCCTACCATCTAGACAAGCAACGTGTGTACAGTTGCACGACCATCACGAGCGATGGAAGGGAGAGGACGACCGATCGGGTCCCCTTATGAACCAACAACTTATAGTCAGTTTAGAGAAGAACCAAATCATTGAACCGCGCTGAACTCAACAACGTGGCACTAGGTTTTGAGAGAATCAACCATTACCTCCATGTGGCGTGAGGCTTAAGGTATAAATGTTATTTTGTCTATATTATAGTAAATGCTAGGATTGTCCAAAAATTGCAATATGATATATCAATTTTATCAAAAAAATGAGAGGAAAACAAATAAAATATGATTTATGCATAACTCTAATCTCAATTTCATAGGTACAATAGAAACATGTTTAGTAATTAATTAATAAATAAAAACCCTATATCTGAGTTTTATGATATTGAATACATGGAAAACATCTATTTTGTGATAATATTGATATTGTTGTATAAAATGATAATCCAATATGATCATGATCATAATAATGATAATAAGAGCTTTTGACCTGAATAATCATGTGTATGCATAATTAGGGTTAAAGATCATAATTTACTATGTTATTAATAGACATAATTGAATCTAATTGATCATAAGAAAGGGTACGTTGGATATAGTAATTAGGGGTTCATCTAATGCTTAATATGTGATGGAATTAGGTTTTGTACCCTCATTCCTTATCAAAACCCTAAACCCTAGATAAGGACCCAAGTAGGGTTTAATCTAATTAATGTGATTGTGACACTTTAGGATCTAAATACATGTAGATTAACTCTTGAATTGCTTGGATATATTGATTGGATGGATTGAGTATAGTTGAAGTATATTTTGCATGATATTTTCATGGTTCTACAAAAGGTACATGGTTACAATTACAACTACCTAAAATATAGTTTATCGATGTTTTTTGAGGATTTCTCGAGGATTGTTGAAATAATCTTTTGAGTGTTTATTTACATTTTGTTCAATTATAATGCCACTATGAGTATCACATAAATAAAGATATCATGTTTTGAACCCTAGGATGGTGTGCATCGATGTGTGATGCGCACAAGCCTTGGAGGGATAGTGATCACACCAAAGGTAGCACATCAATTATGGGTTAGAATATGTAAAGAAAATGCCAGTTATTATTTGTAAGTAATTGATTGATTTTACATTGTTATGTACTTGTACACTTTTGCATGCACCCCACATACACATTATATTTTGATATGTTGATATGTGCTTTATTTCATTTCGTTATAGGCAAATGCAAGATAAGAAGATATCAAGATATGATAAACCAGATAAAATTACCTAAAGGCATTAAAGCTAAGTAAAGGATGATTAGATACTTGTTCTCATATGTACAGTTCTAATGATAGAAATTCATCTAACTCTTTTGAGGACCATCTTGTACACAATATTTGGATTAATAAAATAATGTTTCTATTACTTGTTAATTGGTTACATTTGGATCCTTGGGAATTTTAGGTAATGAATCTCAACCTTTTGGGTCTTTCCTTAATTGGGAATACTAAAAAGCGAGGTCATTACATTTGGTATCAGAGCCCCATATTTTCAAATAATATTTAATAGTTTATAATTTCAAGTAATATGTAGAAATATAAGGACATTTATTCATGCGCGACCTGATGGTAGTGGTTCCTAGATGGGATCATGGTTTTGGGGGTTGGCAATATTTTCCTCCGCACCATTAAGTTGGTATATGAGGACTCCCTTAGCCAACGTGATACCTACCTGGACAAAACCTAGGGTTTTCCTAAAGTAATGTTTCCTCTAAGTTTTCTCATCTCTTAAATCATCCACTTTTCATCCTCTTGCTTAATAAACCCCAAAAGATACTTCCCTCATCGTCGTAAGTTAGGGTTTTTGTGAAGAAGTAGGATTAAGGCATCCTCCACCAATTAGTGTACATGTAATGTGGAAATAATGATAAAGTCAAGAAAAAAATTGTGGGTTTTTCTTTGCAATGGTAAACCTTAGATGGAGCTAGGGTTGGATTAGGAAAAACCCTAGCGGGTCAAGGAAAATAGAATACCTAAGAGCCATGGTATATTCTCTAACCCTAAAAATGGGTAATGAGAGTGGTGTGAGTGAGATAGAGAGAATACCCACAAGAACCCTAATTAGGGTAAGAGGATAGAGAAAAATGCAATTGATGTTTAGGTGACCTAATCTCCTATATATGCATGTATCTGGAGCAAGGAATTAATGCATTTGGTTTCTAGAAACGTAGGCAACCAATGGTTACATAAATATGGAAGTATGAAACTTTTAAGGTGGATGCCCCGACCTAGGGTGGGTCAACCTAAGAATGGAAAAAGAAACTATGAGAGAGAAAAAACCATAAACCCATGGGGTCAGGATGTGTCTAGAAGACACCCTAGGTTAGCACCTTCCCTAGAAGGGTATGTTGACTAATTAAATCAAGGATTGAGGTAGCCTTGAATGTCACATAACGTGTGAAACATTAAGGATATAAAATATGAAAGACATACATTATTTGAGCCAAGTATGATATTTCTAAGGGACACAAGTGGTCAAGACCCAGATTGGGAAGGCCAGTATGGCACAAGCCCCAGATAGGGAAGGTGGTCTAAGTTTATAGTGTGGATGGCCAAGCCCCATATAGGGAACATGAAGTGGTCAAGCCCCGGATTGGGAAGACAGGTATGGCACCAAGCCCCAGATAGGGAAGGTGACCCATGTCCATGTAGATGATTATGACCAAGCCCTAGACAAGGAAGGTCACAAAAAGGTCAATCCCTAGATAGGGAAGAATGACAAGACACCAAGCCCTAGAGAGGGAAGGTGACCCAAGCCAAATGTTGGGACATAAAGTGATTAATGTGTACCCCAAGATAGATGAGAAAATTAGGGTTAAAGATTACATAAGAAACTAATGTGCTAAAGTTGTGATATCTCAATAAACCCTAGGTAGGGTAGATCCATAATCCAATCCTCTGGTCAAGTAGGGATGTTTAAAAGGTACATAAGACACATGAGATTAGTATGTGATCATGCCCTAAATGCATAAGACCCTAGGGTCAAGAGATAGCCATCCATCTTTGTTTGAGGCCCATGGGTCAGGATATTGGCCACCTTCATGAGTTCATAAGGCCCAAAGGGTAAACATTAGAGGTACTCCCTATGTACATGAGGTCCATGAGGCCAGGAGAAGATCACTCCAAAGATACTTGTACCCCTAGAGACCTTAATGAAATGACTAAGGCTAATGAGACATGAGGTGTAAAATAAATGATACAAGCATTCATGTAATAATGAAATCTTAAGAGGAGTTGTGCACAAACTCAAGAGTGAGAAAGACACTTGACTTTATGAAATATAAGAATATTGGTAATTAAAAAGTATGTATGGTTTATAGTCACGTTGAAAAAGATTCAACCTAAAATATGAAATTTTAGGATATTGTGTGTACACCATCTCTTCTCTTGGAATGGGATGAAATTTGTTTTTGGGATATAGTCAAGTGCTTATTTCATCTTGTTATGAGGGAGAGAGATTGGGTAGACACATTTTATGCTTAAAATTGACATATGAGAATGAATATCTTGAATTGAGTTTTAAAGGCATAATCTAGGTTATTGATGTTTTACCACCCTTATGAGAGAATAATGAATAATGGTATGGAAACCTAGGTGAACAAGGTAGTCACTAAGTGAATTGAAAATCACAAATGAAAATGTAATTACTAGAAGATGATATCATGTAAATACTAAGGATGTGGATATACCTTGAATTGAATTCAGGTACCAATCCTAGTAATAATGTGAGGAACTTGCGCATCAATAAAAGTTGTTAAAGGTAATTTAGGATGGATTGTTAATCCTAAGGTTTTAAGCTACATTGAAATATCATTCACCTTAACCTTACTAGATGTGAATTTTAGGGGAAAAATTCCTTTTAAGAAGGGGTGAATGTAATAACCTCAATTTTAGTGAAAAGGAATTATATAAATATAAGGCATGAATTGATAAGTAAATTCGTCAATGCTATTATTGATGGAATAATAAAGTCATCTTTGTGGCATGGGTGCAACCCATGGCTCATAGATAGGCCCATGAGTCTATTTGCTTTGCAAATAGGTCCTTGGGGCACAATACAATGAAATAAGAGATTTTTGTGCATAAATAAATAGTAATAACTTTATGAATTATCAGAAAACTAAAAGAAGAGATAATATACAATTTTCTCAAAGAAAACAATATATTGGTGTTAAATAATTAAACAAGTATTTATCTAGACAAGAATGGAAACACAATCTTTGAGGCATCAAATAAGAATATTTTGATCTAACTTTTGGTATACTTGAAAATAATAATGAAAATAACAGAATTCTAGATTTTGGGAGTAAAAGGAGATTTCACGAGATAATGGTAATTGTTTTAATGAAATGTTTAGAAGGAAAAGTTGTGTATATAAAAGATATCCCAGTAAATCCCAACTTACTAGAAATATATTAGAAAAGGCATTAGTGAGTTTCCAAGGAATAGGAATAATTGATATATCAAAAGGAGACAAAGAATGATCTAGATCCCAAGTCATAAAGAGTTTTCATATAATTTAAGGATCAAGTTATCCAATATGGGCAAATAGGTAGATGTTTTCCTTTATGGCTTTTAGGGTGTCAATCAAGTAAAGTTGGTAATTTAAGTAAAGAAATAAATTTAGGAAATATGTGTCTCTATATTGGGAATCTATTGAATGTCTTCCTTTTAGCAACAATGTATACTTTCCCATAAGTTCTTGGTCATAACCATGAGAGAGAGTTTAGAAAAGGGAAATGAAAGGAAAATCTTTGGAGGGGCCATGCTTTTCGTGTTCATGGTAAGGAGTCAATGGATTTGGAAAGTACTTAACTAGTGAGGGAAACGAGTCAGAAGGGATAGGACTAGAGTAGGATTATGTAAGCATATATATGGGTATAGGTCTTCATACTTCTAGTGGAATAATCTCTCTCCCCTTCATCATCCTCCTCCTTTCAACCCTAGGGTTTCATCTAAAACCCTTGTAAAAAACTATCAGATCCCTACCTCCATCTGGACTAGTACCATCGTACTTGGGGAGATAGATCTTCATTCAGGGATGTTACTCAGACTGTAAAGTCATCACCCCACCATCCACGGTAGCGGGGTTATGCTGATGGTAGCATGGTTTGTTGTAACTCCTTGTAGTCGATAATGGATGGCTTTGTATAAGAAGCTAGGCCCTCCGTGAAGCTCGTAGGGTTCCTAGGCTCTATGAGAGAAAAAGGTGTGTTGCCTCAATGTTGGCACCGCCACAGTCAAAGGCTCAGAGTGAGGATGGTTGTGTGGTGCCTTCAAAGAGAAAAAGGAGGTGGTGACACCTCTTGCCAAACCAGACATTCGTTAATAGAAGAGGGTATCTAAGAGAGTGAAGAGGTGGGTTTGCCTCACCATAGCAGGAGCTAGAGCTGGCACCCTGCCATCTAAACCAGTAGTGTGTGTACAGTTGCACGACCATTACAAGTGAGGAAAGAGAAAGGATGACCAATCGGGTCTCGTTATGAACCAGTAACTTACGCACAGTTTAGAGTAGAACCAAATAATCTAAGCGAGCCCAACTCAACAAGGCACTAGGTATGATAGCAATGACCAATAAGAAGGTGTGACGTGGCCTCAAGCTTAAGTTATAAATGTTATTTTGTTTAACTACAATAAATTCTAGGATTGTCCAAAAATAGCAATATTATATATCATTTTGACCAAAAAACAAGAGGAATGCAAATAAAACATGATTGAGACATAACTCTGATATCAATTTCAAAGGTACCATGGATACATGTTTAGTAAGTGATTAATGCATAAAAACCCTAGACTGAGTATTAGGATATTGAATACATGGAAAATATCTGTTTTATGATAATAATCAATATTATTGTATAAAATGATAACACAAGATGATCATGATCATAATGATGATAATTAGAGTTTCTAACATGAATAATCATGAAGAATTAGGGTTAAAGATCATAATTTACTATGTTGTTAATGGATACAATCGAATCTGAGTGATCATAAGGAAAGGGTATGTTGGATATAGTAATTAGGGTTTCATCTAATGTTTAATATGCTATGGAATTAGGATTTGTACCCTTATTCCCTTATGCAAATCATAAACCCTAAATTAGGACCAGAGTAGTATTTAATCTAATTAATGTGATGTTGATCATTTATGATTTACATACATGCATATTAACTGTTTAATTGCTTAGATTTTTTGATTGGGATGATTGAGTATACTTGAAGTATATTATACATGATATATGCATGGTTCTACAAATGGTATGTGGTTACGATTATGATTAATTGCAATATAGTTTTTTGGTATTTTCTAAGGATTTCTCGAGGATTATTTAAAAAAACTATTGAGTGTTTATTTACATTTTGTTCAATTATAATGCGAATATGAGTGTAACATAAATAAAAATATCATATTTTGAACCCTCGAATGGCATGCACCGAGGGGTGATGCACACGAGCCTTGGAGAGACAATGGTCACACCCAAGATAGAACATCAAGTGTGGGTTAGAATATGCAAAGAAAATGCAAATTATTATTTGCAAGTGATTGATTGATTATATATTATTATGTACTTGCACATTTTTGCATGCATCCCATGTACACAGTATATTTCATATGTTGATCCATGCTTTGTTTCATGCCATTTTAGGTAAATTCAAGATAAGAAGATATCAAGACACGACAAATCAGATGAAATTACCTAAATGTATTAAAGCTAAGTAGAGGAGGATTAGATAGATACTTCTTTCATATGTACAATTTTGATGATAGAAATTCATGTAACTCTTTAAAGGATTAGCTTGTAAACAATATTTGAATTTATGGAAATTATTTGCTATTATTTGTTATTTGGTTAAATCTAGATCCTTGGAAATTTTAGATAATGGCTCTTTACTTTTTGGGTCTTTCCTAATTGGGGGATGCTGAAAAGTGAGTTCATTAAATTTGGTATTAGAGCCCCAAAATTTTCAAACAATATTTAATAGTGTACAATTTCAAGTAATATGTAGAAATATAAGGAGACTTATTAATGCATGACTTGAAGGTAATGGTTCCTAGAAGGGATCATGGCTTGAGGGATGGTAATATTTTCCTCTGCACCATTAAGTTGGTATACAAGGACTCCCTTAGCCAACATGACACTGGCATGGCCAGAACCTAGGGTTCACTTAAGTATGTTTCCTCTAAGTTTCCTCATCTCTTATTTCATCCACTTCTCATCCTCTTACTTAATAAACCCTAAAAGATACTTCCCTCCTCGTCTCAAGTTAGGGTTTTTGAGAAGAAGTAGGACTAAGGCATCCTCCACCAATTAGTGTACATGTAATGTGGAAATAATGATAAAGTAAATAAAAATGGTTTGTGGGTCTTTCCTTGCAATGGTAAACCTTAGATGAAGCTAGGGTTGGATTAGGAAAAACCCTAGTGGGACAAGGGACATAGAAACCTTAAGAGGCAGGGTTTAGTCACTGACCCAAAAACTCTAATCTTGGGTAATGAGAGTGGTGTGGGTGAGATAGAGTCTCTACCCATCAGAACCCTAATTAGGTTAAGAGTAAAGAGAAACATATAGATGATGTTTTAGGCAACGTAGTCTCCCTCACATGCATGTATGTGGAGAAAGAAATTAATGTAATTGGTTTCAAGAAAGTAAGCAACCAATGTTACATAAAAATGAAAGTATGAACTTTTAGTGTTGGTGTCCCAACCTAGAGTAGGTCAACCCAAGAATGGGAAAAGGAAATATGGAGGAGGAAAAAACCCTAAACTCATGGGGTCAAGATGTGTCTAGAGGGCCTAACCTCCTCATGTGAGTCAAGGAGACACCCTAGGTTAGGACCTTCCCAAGAAGGGTGAGTTGACTAATCAATTCAAGGATTTATGTAGCCTTGAATGTATCCTAATGTCTAAAAGATTAAGGATATAAAACATGAATAAAACTCGAGATGATGCAATGTTTCAAAGATTCAAGCAAGCAAAGATAGAAGCAAAAAAGGCTGTTCAGGAGGCAAGGTCTAGATATTTTAATGATATTTATAAGAAGCTGGATACTAGAGAAGGGGAGAAAGATATATATATATAAAATGGCTCATATAAGAGAAAGGAAAGGAAGAGACTTGAGTCAAGTAAAATGCATCAAGAAAGAAGATGGTAGAGTGCTGGTAAAGGATGATGATATCAAGAACTAATGGAGAAATTACTTCCATAAGCTTTTCAAATGGAGATACCATAAATAATGTTAAAGACTTGTGTGACGGGGATACAAGAGATATCATTTACACACGACGAGTTTCACATTTTGAGGTCAAGAATTCCTTGAAAAAGATGAAAATGAGAAAGGCATGCAGACTAGATGGTATTCCCATTGATGTATGGAAGAGTATGGGGGATGAAGGAGTTATGTGGTTAACAAATTTATTTAACAAAATCATGAAGATAAAGAAGATGCCAGATGAATGGAGAAAAAGTACTATAGTCCCCATCTATAAGAAAAAAGGTGATGTTTAGAGATGCACAAACTACATAGGGTTTAAGTTGATGAGTCACACAATGAATCTTTGGGAGTGGATTATTGAGCAGAGGAACACATATATCAAACAACCAATTTGGTTTCATGCCTAGTAGATCAACAAGAGATGCTATTTTTTTGATAAGGAGAGGCTTATGGAAAACTATAGGGAAAGAAAAAGAGATCATCACATAGTTTTTATCGATTTGGAAAAGGCTTACGATCAAGTACCCAGAGAAGTGTTATGGATGGTTTTGAGGAATAAGGGTGTGCCAATCCAATACAATGACTTTATTAAAGACATGTATGGTAGCTCTACTATAAGTGTGAAGACTCCTGGAGGCGAGACACAAACATTTCCCATCATAGTTGGGGTACACCAAGGATCCACACTTAGCCCATATCTGTTCATTCTTCTTATGGATGAGTTGACAAAGAATGTTTAGGATGATGTTCCTTGGTGTATATTATTTGCTGATGATATTGTATTGATTGACAAAAATAAATATGGTTTGAATGATAAAGTTGAACTTTTGAGAAAGGAACTGGTATCAAAATGGATTGATGATTAGTAGGAGCAAAACTAAGTATATGCATTGCAATTTTAGGGGATCTCATAGTGTGAATGGTGGAGCCAAGTTGGATGGAGTAGATATACCAAAATGTGATAAATTTCATTACTTGGGCTCTATCATTCAAATATATGGCGATGTCTAGAATGACGTTTGTCATAGGATCACTGTAGGATGGTTGAAATGGAGGATTGCAACTAGAGTATTATGTGATCAGAAAATCCCTCTCATACTAAAAAGCAAGTTAATAAAATTGATGTACAACCAACCATGCTCTATGGGAGTGAATGTTGGGTGGTGAAGAAATAAGGACTCAACAAGATGAACGTGGTTGAAATGCGTATGTTGAGATGGATGTGTGGGAAGACAAGAAAAGATCATTTGAGAACTGACTATATTAGGAATAAAGCGGGGTGGCTAGCATTGGGGACAAGTTGCACGAGGGCCAACTTAGATGGTATGGACATGTGCAATGAAGACCGACTAATGCATCTATACGAAGCAATACTATTGAGGCAAGAACAATTAATAGTAGAAGAGGAAGGCCTAAATTAACATGGGAAGAGCTTATAAAGAGAGAATCTCTACATCTCAACCAGAATATGACCTATGATAGAGCTGAATGGAAAAGAAGGATCCATGTACCTGACCCCAACATAGTTGGGATTGAGGCTTAGTTGTTGTTGATGAAGATGATGATAAAACTCCTCTTCTAGGTCAAGACCTGAGTGTGTGACCCTATAGGTCCAATGTCATGTTGATAGTGAATGTCCATAACAAATTTTGACATCACAAACATAGAGTGGTGCCTAGTCTCACATCAGTGCTATCCAAGTGAATGGAAAGTTGGGGAACAACTTCAACCTACAATCTGTGTATGGTGTTGCAGTGTTTGTATAATTCCTTTGTTATTGATGTCCAGGTTGAACTTAAGGCATGGAGTAGTCACCCTCTTCAACATTCAATCTTATTTCTTGAACCAGAGCATACTATCTAGGATATATGAAAAAAAATATCATATATTGACTCACATGTGCATGGCCATGCATTTCTCAGTCTCTCTAATCAAGGGGCTTTGGATATCAATACACCCTTAGGAGGGACAAATCCCATCTCTATCACTCACATTCAGTCCCCATGTGTCACAGTCACCCAATCTTCACCATTATAGCAACCCACATTTTAGGACTACATTTATTGATGTCAAAGCATACCGAACAACATCCGATGAATGTAGTTATTTCAAGTCTAAGAACCACAAACACCACCATCACTATGAGAACTGACTATGACTACCATGGTAATGGTTTCCATGTGTCAGTCTCATGGTGGGTCTGTCCGATGCACTGTTCTCTAACATGTATTTGTGTGATTGATTTGATATAGCCATATCACGACTAATGAGATTTTGTCATCAACAAAGTCACACTCTGATCTTGTGTGTCATTGTTTCCTATCAACCTTCCACAATAACAACCGATCACAGACATAATGAGAATATATATGTACTCTTAACATCCGTCTGATCTCATTTCTCCAAGTCACACAATTGAAGACATACGTCATTGCATAATATAATTCTCTAGACATTTATAATGTTACATCATTATCTCATAACTAAATTAAACATAATAAATTGGAAGCTTGCCTTTATTTATTAATCAAATCAATTACAATTTATGCCATTTCAATCATCACATGATTGGCACTTTGGGCATACATACCAACATATATTATCAACCTAACATGCTAGGAGCTCCCATATTTTGTGATCCATTCCATAGAAATGAAATACTAGAGGGAGAGATGTACAATTAGGGTTTGTATGGAGAAAGTGGTGAAGATGGCGATATAGGATTTTCTCTTCCTAGAGTTTGATGAAATCAAGTAAGTTTGTCATCTCTATATAGATTTTCTTTGTGATTCTTCTCTCACATGTCAAGATTCTATCCCTCCTCTAATTTGATTCAAAATGATATTCAATCCCTCCCTTTTCTCACTCTTTCTTCATAATTCTCCATTCTAAAGGGTTTCTGAGTTGGAAGGAAGAAGAATGTGAATAATTGCTAGGAGTCTGAGATGGATTCCAGAATTTCAGTTCTTGGGATACATCATAAGGTATTTTAACACCTTAGGTGAGTGGGTACTTCTTTCATATAGTAGACTGCATGAAATTGTATTAAATCCTTAATAATCTTCAATTCCTTTGTATGTGACTACAAACCCTAAATCCGCCTTTCAATCTAAGCTTATGCAAGATGTTATAGAAATAGATTATTTTCCTCTTCTAATAATTTTAGATGATAAAATCATTTTTAAAATAGATACAAATCATCTGAAATAGAATTCCTGAAGTTACTACAGAAGTTATAAGAATATACTAAAATCTAGGATTTTTGGTTATGTCTAATTTTTTGTATAATTGAATAAAGAACTTTACCTATTTGGATCTCCTTGTTTATGAATGATTGTTTAATATGAATGTGTAGTATAGACATGTAAGATACTATCTTGAACTTCATTTGATGTTAATAGTGTTTTCTTTATGTGTCAGTAGAGAGGGTGAAACCCTAGATGAATGGAAAGTTGGAAGTTTGCAAATAGACATCATGAAATTCAATTGCTATATTCTTTTATCATTATAAATTCATTTATTCAAGGTTATTCTTGAAGCATGATATTTTTGTGAATGCCGTGAAAACCCTAATTTAGTTCGTTCCAGGGTTTCATATATATATGTTTGGTTATATGTGAACTGTTGAAAGTAGTCATTATTCAGTGAAAATTTATGACACATTATATCCTTATGTGAGTCGTGTGACTGTGGATGAGGCAAATGAGACCCTAAAGATAGTACATTTAGAGAATCAAGTATTTTCATTTACGTGTATCTCAGTATGAGATTTACTGATGCTCAATAGTTTTGTTTGTGGTACATATTGGAAATGATCTATAAAATTGCTTGTTTACAATGTTAAACTAAGAAATGTTGATGTGATGATTGAATTGCAAATTTAAAGAGTGAAATAGACATTTAGATCCCTTGAACAATGTAAAATCATTCACAAGAGGCCTACTTTGTGGGGGAGGAAATGTGCTTCTCGACTAGAGGTATTTTGTCTAGGGCGAGGTAAGGCAGAGCGCACCAGTGGGGTGTAGGGTTCTAGGCCACTTAGGGCAATTCCTTAATGATCAGTATCAAACACCAACTGGGGATTCCAGTGGTACATGAGTTTTCTAGTCACTGAGAATCTTCTATAGATCCAGTGATGTAGAGTTGTGTCGATCAATGGACATTTTTGGTAGGTTCACTGGTGCACAATAAGCTTGAGGGCTTTGATTCTGTACCTAAGTACCCAGGTTGAGAGGATTCGAGATATCTGACAGCTCCCATTAGCCATCAAGATCCAGACGTGGTGAGGCCTCAGACATGGTCTTACTCAAGACATAGGATTAGGAACCTAGGCATGCTTCTAAGCATTGTATAGTGAGATCATAGCTTGCTGCAATGCTTTCACATGTTGTGATACACTTCATGTGGGTTTAGATAATAATAAGATAAATGAAAGATTGATCGTATCTGTGCAATTATACTTTTATTGTTTATAAATTTTAAATTTTCTAGTTCTATTTGTGATTTATCAATTATGGTCAGATATTGATTAACTCTTTGTAGATACCTAGGGTATCATGTTCTATACATGTAATGATTACTTCCTGTATAGCTCATTATTTTTCTAATTTATATTTAGTTGCTCAATATTATATCTTTAGTTATCTATGTGCTTTAAACTATTTCTTCTAAGTACTCATTCACTGAGCAAGTAGGGTCACCCATATATTCACAAATGTTTAGGGTAACCATGTGATTTGAAGATGTTGATGCATAAAAGTACATCTGCCACATGAGTCATGTATTAGGTTAGTCAAGTTTAGTTGTCCTTGTCACTCTAGATCATTATAGAATAATGAGAAAGTTGTAAATGATGATGTGCAACTTTGTTTCTTTATAATTAGAGTATGTATCCAATTTTCAAGTGATGTACATGGATGTGTGAGAAACAACATGATAATTTTAGATATGTACATTCATTGTTGGAAATAGATTACAAGAATCAAGATTTTATTTCCCTTTCAAAGTTAGTCTATGTTATTGAATGTGAGTATTCAAAGAGTTTTTAATCAAACAAAAAGTTAGGAGTAATCTTTGTATTATGTTAATTCCTCAACTTATGCCCTAATATCATTATTAGAGGTTATCATGAGATGTGGGTGTAATAAATTGGTATTAGATCTTAGGATGAGTTGTTAGGGGCCATTATGATAGAAAATCAGAGTCATAAGTGTGGTATTTAGGATGTGAAGTGTCAATTTCTCTAGGAAGTCTGTGTATTTGGATGCCCTGACCCGATATCTATATACTTATGTTGACCAGTATCTAGTACTATGTCAATTCTTCTTTGGATGCTCTGGCCAGGTATGTAGAGGGAGAATGGGAAAATAGGAACCCAAGATATATTAGGGTTAGAAGACTAGAAAGTAATGAAGGAATAAGAGTATAGAGATATAATGTGATATATATTTTGATTTATATTGTTGTTTTTACTTGAAATGAATATAAATGCTCTTATATATTTGAATTCAGATATTTTGGTTTTAGAAATATATATTATTCTTTAAGATTGTCATACACTATGAAATTACTTCAGTTAATTTTGACATTATTTGTATTAAGTAGACAAGAAAATAATCTTTAAATGAGTTTTCCCTAAGTGGATATTCTTTCCACATGTTTTAGATAAATATGAGTTTGTTAGTCCTAAGTAGCTCTTGGCTTCAGGACTGCAGGTTGAACCTGGTCCGACTGGAAATATGGGTTACTAGTATCTAAGGAATTCTATTAACAATGTAATAAGAATAGAATATGGATAAATTAAACTCAAATTCTAATGAAAATGCACATACACTAAGATATCTAACATAAATGGAAGACTGTAATAACTAACAATAAGTTGAAACTAATATCTAAGATCCAACTTTGAGGCCTTAGATAAGAAACCCTAAATCTGGTATTAAGGAAGAAGGAATTTAGATTCAAGACACAATTTATTGTATATCATACAAAATGAAGAAGAAGAAAAATAGATAAAGAGAATTGAATCATGTAACTAATTGAGACACTTTATTTAATTTGAAACATCTGGAAGTAAAAAAAGAATTGAGTTAAGAATATTGAAAGACACAAAAGAGATGGATTGGTTGTGAAAGGCCTCATGATAGTAATGTATGTCGATGAAAGACATAGAATAGAAAGAAATCAAAGAAAATGACATAAGGTTGGGAATAAAGCTTAACAATCAATATTACATGAAGCCTCTAAATATGAAATGTGGCCTAACTAAGAGAGAAATGTATATATAGACAATTTTTTTTGAGGTATACAATATGTACATAGATGTAAAGTACCTAAATCTAGGATCTCATCCTATTCCATAATTAGCAGGTTAGTTTGCTTGGTTCTTTCAATTTGACAAAAAAAGGATAAAAGTTATGTCTTAACGGACATTATTAAGGCATATCACATATTATGTGGACATCACAAATTATAATACATGCATATTAACATAATAACTTAAATATGTGCTAAAATGTAAGTAGATTCATTAAATATGTCACATGTTCTTTTGATAAATAAATGCAAATCACAGATAAAATATGTTTAATACAAGGTATGATGTTCTTTGGAATAACAATTGATATTTCCATGTACATACTACTAATAATGTTCCATTATCTAAATAGATATTAAACTACTGCAATTAATAGATTAAATGTGTAAAATATGGAAATTCGTGCATAATAATATAAGAAAACTTTGTTGGAAACTAGGTGCGCCAGGCCAAGGCAACTGCAAGGAGTGGGATCCCAGAGGGGAACCACTCCCTACTAAAAATTTGAACAATAGAACCTCCAGTCCAAACACACCTAAAATATATGTTGGAATGGGTGTAAAAATTTCAAATCTTATTTATGGTATACAAAACAACCAAAGTATAGCAACAGAATAAAAACATTGACTATATTCAATTTCTCATAAGATTACAAAAGAACATCTTAAACTTACATGTAAAGGTACAACACAAGGATCCATGTAGAGGGAAATCTAAACCACATCAAGATTTTCTCCAAGCTTTAAATCCTTAAGCTAGGTCCATAACTTTATGCCATGTCCTCCACATTCTTCACCTAGGGTTGGAAGCATACCCCAACAAAAAGAGAAAAATAGATGACATCAACAAAGGCTGGTATGTGCATACTAAAAAGTAAAATTGAGAAATATTATGAAAATAAAGGGACAAAAAATATAAAAGACTTCCCATAGAAAAGACAAGGACTACCCAAATAGGGCATAAAAGGAAGAGAAGATCAATAAAAGAGATACTTTCCATAACCAAACAAATAAAATTGTGCCATACTAGCACATACAAAGATGGTAGGGCACACACCCCATAATCATCAACCTTCATGCATGTGAGATAAACATAGCCCTAGAATAATATAAAGATAAAGGCAGCCAAGGCTTCACATCCTTGAAACCTAATAGAGAATGACACACTACCAAACTCCCAATATATAAAGTTGAGCCAAGGCTTCACATCCTTGAAACTTGAGTATGGGGAAACACCACCTCCATCCAAAAAATAGGGGCACATGCCCAAAAACCAATTAAATTACACTACTCTTGTGCTACTGAATCACATAGCATGTAAAATGTAGAGGCAAGTAAAAAAAAGTATAGTCAGATTATACTATGTTACCATCA
Organism: Alisma plantago-aquatica; assembly: GCA_963693085.1. Lineage (NCBI taxonomy): Eukaryota > Viridiplantae > Streptophyta > Magnoliopsida > Alismatales > Alismataceae > Alisma > Alisma plantago-aquatica. The sequence continues at coordinate 1,329,656,924 of OY856409.1, forward strand.
CACAATGGACAACATAAACGAGATAGTTTATAAGAACCATGATATCAAAAGATAAGAGCAATGTGTATAGGCCATTGTCCATAGGACCAATAGAAAGTATAATATAGGTGAATTTCTCAACATATAAAATAGGGGATGCAACATATCTTAAACCAGGATACTAGAAACTCTCTTCACCAAACTAGTAATTTCTAAGATCAACCTTGCCTAAATACACATTTTTCACATGTATTAGAGTTTGAGATTCATATATATACATAATGTAACCCTAATACTAGAACTTTCTACAAAACATCAAATTTTGGACTCTAAACCTGAATCAATCGACTTATTAGGTTTTTCTAATTAAGAAAACATATAAATTTCTAAATTTAGAGTTCATATGGATTAGTTACCAATTTTAGTCCTTTTTATATTAATTAATTAGATCCTTAAAAATCTATCATTGAAAACATGAAAATCAGGCTTTGAAACTATTTTTATTAGAAAGAACACATTTTTCAATTCCAAAATATATTTTATTCAAATTTTTGGAAAAGAAAATTAAAAGATATGAATTTTATAAAATTGGCCAATCACAAAATTAGAAAAAGCCAAATCAGTAGGAAATTTGCGAGAGAGGAAGAGGGGTCGGATGGGAAAGGAGAAACTTATCTAAGAGTTTGGGGAAAAACTTCGTTCGCCATTCATTCATAAAAATAACTAACCGATCATGAAGAACAAGTGCCAGAGTTGTTTAACTGAGGTCCAATTATGCTCTAAAAATAAATATGACGTCAGAGAACGGTGCCATAGACTAACCAAGAACCGTGTTCGACTTTTGGGTGAAAATATGATGCAAGGAAAAATCAAAGCATGACCACCAACAGCCATACACTCAAGAAAGGATGAAATTGGGATAAGAGGAGGTTCAAAAAACAACCGAGGAAGATTGGGGTAGAGGTATTTATAAGTGGGGGGTATGAGAGAAGTTGTTTCAGAAGACTTGAAGAAAAAGTTTAGGCATTTCTCGAATTCTCCATGTTAGGCTACAAATATGGTATGGATAGATGTGGAATTAAATTTTCAATCCAAAATAATTTATTTTGTGAAATTTCATTAAGAAACTAGGCAGTTATGCCCAAAATACCGGACCTTAGTCTGCAGTTATCCTTTATGCGGGCTGGTATTTCCTAATCCGAATTTTGTAGTGTTGATTAAATTATTCTCATTTTCTCTCTCTTCAATTGAAGGTACAAACAAGGTCCAAATTAAATGAAATTTGATACCTAGACTAACTAGGACATGTAAAATATGATGTTGACATTATTTTTCCTTTTTGGATACTTTTGCTATTTTATTTAATTCTTTTAAAGTAAATCACATTTTCTCTCTTTCCTAATACATTAGAGACGTATAGAATTATCCAAAATTGATGAAACTTCACCCACATGTCATATTTAATATTTGAAAATATGAATTTTCCATAAATTTTACATTTTGGAGTTGTTTGTACAATTATATAATTTTTTGAAGGTTCTACACACTTTCTCTCTCCCGATTTCACCTTTTAAGCAAACTTTCTCCAAATGGGATGAAAATTCACCCATTGCTATATTTATTATGTAGATTATGAATCCAATATTATTTTCCTTTTTATAGTCATTTATTATTTTATTTGATATTTTGGGGAAAACTTAGATCTTCTCTCTCCAAAAAGAATTAAATTAATTAATATTATGTGAAAAATGTGAAACTTGACTCCCAAGAAAATTGGAACCCAAGGAACATGATTTTTAACTTAGATTTCACTTTGGGGTTTCCATTAATGAGTTATGACAAAACTAATATTTGTGGCCATTATTATCACATTATTTCATTATTATCACTCTTGTTGATTCAATTATGTTCCATATCATAATATTATCACCAAAAGAATTATGTGTGACTATATGCATGGAATTTCATATAATTCTTTATTATCTCATGTGCCATATTTTATGAGTCTATTATTAATTTAAGTCAAATGTGAGAACATTAGGTTACATTAGGGTGATATAATCATGCTTTATCTCATTAGGGTTATACTAAACATCTTCTAGATCTATCCTCAACCTTGTTTGGCGATTTGGTATGTTACAACACTCCACCTCTTAAAAGGATTTCGTCCTCAAAATCTATAGATCCAAACATCAACAACAAACTACTCTCCACCGCTTAAAAGGTTAAAACTAAGAAGTCAAACTAAACAACATTTTGGGTTACCCACATATCTTTTAGTTGTGAAAGTTTAAGAAATTTATGTTGTTCAACTAATAGTCACACCATCCAAGGTTGAGTTTTAGGTCCTTGTGTCCCTAACCTAACAACCCTACATAAACATCCAAAAGACATAGGGTAGGTCAACTACACATTTATATCAATCCTAGTCATAACTCCAAAGTCAAAACTAGGGTTAGCACTAGGTTTAGGGTTTCACTACCAAAAGCACCTAACTTTATTGTGACTTAGTTTTGGAAAACTTTGATGAAATCCAAAAAAATTTGTACATATAGTAGTATAATTGAAAATATATTTTCTTCAAAAAATCATGCAATATGAAACAAAGATGAGCTCAAAATCAATGTGGATACCAAGTCACAATATATCCATAACAAGGTCTCCTTATCCTACCACCAACTCATAAGCTAATGTCATCCTCAAGTCAAACCTCATAGCATCAAGAGACACAAATCATACTCAATCTACATGGTAGGGTAAGATCATCTAAAACCTTATCTCAAAAGGGTGCACCAAGGTGATTTGAGGGAAACCATCTCATCTAAAGGATGGTCATGCCTAACAAAGATTCTAACTAGAGAGAAAAAATTGAAATAGTTAGATTTTGACTACCATGGGCTCTGATACCATGCTTTAAGGAGTGGGACCCGATAGGGGATCCACTCCCTACTAAAAATTTGAAGAATAGAACCTCCAGTCCAAACACACCTAAAAGATATGTTGGAGTGGGTGTAAAATTTTCAAATTTTATTTATGTATACAAAATAACCTAAGTGTAGCAGTAAAATAAAAACATTGACTATATTCAATTTATCATAAGATTACAAAAGAATATCTTAACCTTACATGTAAAGATACATCATAAGGATCCATGTAGAGGGAAATTTAAACCACATCAAGACTGTCTCCAAGCTTTAACTCCTTAAGCAAGGTCCATAACTTAATATCATATCCTCCACATCGTTCACCTAGGGTTGGAAGCATACCCCAGCAAGAAGAGAAAAATAGATGACATCAATAAAGGCTGGTATGTGCATACTAAAAGTAAAATTGAGCAATATTATGAAAAAAAAGGGACAACAAATATAAAAGGCTTCCCATAGAAAAGACAAGGACTACCCAAAGAGGGCATAAAAGGAAGGGAACAATCATCAACCTGCATGCATGTGAGATAAACATAGCCTTAGAACAATATAAAGACAAAGGCGGTCAAGGATTCACATCCTTGAAACCTGGTAGAGAATGACGCACTGCCAAACTCCCAACATATAAAGTTGAGCCAAGGCTTCACATCCTTGAAACTCGAGTATGAGGAAACACCACATCCATCCAAAAAATAGGGGCACACACCCAACAACCAATTAAATTACACTACTCTAGTGCTACTGAATCACATAACATGTAAAATGTAGAGGCAAGTAAAAAAAGTATAGTCAGATTATACAATGTTATCATCACACAATGGACAACACATACATCCACATGCAAGTGGTCACAAGATATCACATATCAACAAATAAACATCCTCCTCAAAATGGACACATATCATCAAAAGTCCAACATGCACCAAGGCACAAGATAAGAGTCAAGAGAGTATCCAAGATTACCACAAACAAGATAGTTTACAAGAACCATTGTATCAAAAGATAAGAACAATGTTCTAGGCTATTGTCCATAGTACCAAGAGAAAGAATAATATAGGAGAATTTCTCAACATACAAAAATAGGGGATACAACATACCTTAAACTAGGGTCCTAGAAACTCTCTTCACCAAACTACTTGTTTCCAAGATCAACCTTACTTTAATACAAATTGTTCACATGTATTAGGGTTTGAGATTCATACACACACACACACACTTATATATATATATATATATATATATATATATATATATATATATATATATATATATATATATATATATATATATATAATGTAACCCTAATACTAGACCTTTCTACAAAACATCAAATCTTGGACTCCAAACCTGAACCAATTGACTTATTACGTTTTCCTAATTAAGAAAACATATTTATTACTAAATTTGGAGTTCATATGGATTAGTTACCAATTTTAGTGCTTTTTATATTGATTAATTAGATCCTTAAAAATCCATCATTGAAAACATGGAAATCAGGCTTTGAAGCTATTTTTATTAGAAAGAACACATTTTTCTGATTCCAAAATATATTTTATTTTAATTTATGGACAAGTGAATTAAAAGATATGAATTTTATAGAATCAAACAATCACAAAATTAGAAAAAGCCAAATCAGTAGGGAATTTGCGAGAGAGGAAGACATGTCGGATGGGCAAAAGAGAAACTTATCTGAGAGTTTGGAGAAAAACTTTATTCATCATTCCTTTGAGAAACAAACTAATAGATCATGAAGAACAAGTGCTAGAGTTGTTTACCTGAGGTCCAATTATGCTCTGAAAATAAATATGATGTCGGGAAGCGGTGCCGCAAACTAACTAAGAACCACTTTTAGCTTTTGGGTGAAACGACGATGCAAGGAAAAATCAAAGCATGACCACCAACATCCACACACTCAAGAAAGGATGAAATTGGGATGAGAGGAGGTTCACAAAACAATCAAGGATGACTGGGGTAGAGGTATTTATAAGTGGGGGTGTGAGAGAAGTTGTTTCAGAAGACTTGACGAAAACGTTTAGGCGTTTCTTGAATTATTGTCTCAAAGGAAATGTCATTGCATTAAGAACATAAAGAATATATGAGACCATTGACATTCATCCAGAGAAAATACATTGTCAATTAATAACTAGAAATATCGCCATTAGTAGTCTATAGGAGAAATATAATCATAAAGTTCTCTTCAGAAATCATTGATAGAGGTACAAAAGAAGAACCATTCCAAATTGCATAAATTCAAATAAAATTAACAATTGCCATCATATATTCATATATTACTAAATAGAAAGTCAAAGCAAAAAAAGTGCCTCTAGAACTACACCGAATTATACATGTTCCTCACCATATCAAAACCAGAGTGGAATTTGGTCATGCAAATTTAAGAGAGAATCAGAGAGGCCTCAAATATATAGGGAGTGTCACTAAAAACCAAAAACATTAAAGGTCCTCATAGTTGAGTTCCATTGCATGGAAATGTAGTTACAAACAGACCATCCTTAATCTACTATCGAAAACATCCATGCTCCTTTCAAATATGATTATGCCTAAATGATTGATCTCCAAGGCACTCATATAATACCTAATCTATAGGGGTATTTAAGTTCCAGAAAAGTATTGAAACTTATTTTCAAGAAACAAATTATTCAAATTTTACATGAGAGTTCATTACGGAATTGAAAGCTTTCTTAATAGTAGGCCCATATTATTTCAGAGAATCTTAGAAGAGATTGTGGCTTTGATGGAAAAAGTAGGGTCACATAGTTTAGTTTCTCTATATACCTAAAATGGGATCAACACTCAAGCATGATCATAAGCACTGCATGGGAAGCCAGCCTTTTTTTGAATATATTGACTTATTATAATTACTTATTAAATCATGTAGAGCCATAATAAATAGATAATATTTTATAGTTGAGACATTTTTTCATGTGCTCTTCAGAAAACCATATGTAATCATGTATCTTATTACAATGCAACTTGAATGTCATAGACATATTGTTTGCCAACTTGTGCAAGGCTAAAAATTAATCAATTTTTCTTTTGAGGATTTTAAAATAAAATATAAAATATACTACATGGAAAAGTAGGAAAACCTTGTCAAGTGAGAGAATCTTAGGTAGATCAACCTCTAAAACCACCTTCGTTGCTCAAAAGAGAAGCTTAATCTGGTTTAGATTTCTTTTTTTTTTCTTTTTTTTTGGATAAGGTAAAATATTATTAAACACCAAAAACCGTATAAGGGAAGCCACAAAATCCCATATATTGTACAAGATCTAGGCAAGATCCCATATCTGAGCTATAAGCGTACTGACCCCTAGCAAGAGGTCCGGCATGGCTCTAACATGCCAGCTCAACCTATTTACAACCATCTCAAAACCCAAAATGTTATCGCATGCCTTCTTACCATGTAACCTGCTATTTCTTTCCGCCCAAACAAGGTAGATGATGTTCGTGAAGATCACGCCCACCAAGGATCTATCTTTGATGTTCCTTCTAGTTTTCTCAAACATCCAAGGAATGATATCATCCATACTATCATGTGGTGAACCACCCCAACCACATTTCAGAGCCATTCTACACCATAGGTACTTGGAATACCTACAACCAAAAAATAGATGCCCATGTGTTTCATTCTCCTCAGAGCAAAGCAAACAAACCGAATCACAATTCAAACCCCATCTGGCTAACCTATCCTTGGTAGGCAACCTTTTCATGATGGCTCTGTAGGAGCAAAAACTCCATTTGGGACATCTCATCTTATGCCAAAGAAAAGAGTCCCAAACCACCCCGGGATTGAAGAAGGGTCAAATCCAAGGTTTCCGCTTGCCGATCAGCCTCCACTGTCCCATATTGAAGGTGTACTCTTCTTTGATAACCAGCCAGGTCACCTTCATCCTTTTCTAGCACCTAGAAGACTGTCGCCCTTCATTGATCGCCTCCAGGTTGGTGTATCTACTGGAAATCCACACGGCCCAAAGGGACTCAGGTTTAGTCAACAAATCATGAACTCTGCTGGCTGAAGTAGCCCAAGCCATACGCACAAGATCAATAATATTCAGACCACCACAAAAATATGGCTGAGCCACCGTCTCCCATGAGATCGCATGAGCATTGCTGCTCCATAAGAAACCAGCAATGACAACTCTAAACTTCTCCATAATGAAATTCGGCATCTCAGCCATCCTGCACCAATATCTAACCTTGCTAATGAGGACAGAGTTGATAAGGACCGCCCTACCAGCAAGTGACACACAGATGCTAGACCAGCTGTCCACCACCTTCCGGAGGCTGTCAACACAGCTCTTATAATTGCTCCTTTTCCCACCCACCAGATATCGGCACACCCAAGTATCTAGTGGGGAAGCTCCCTTCTGACACCCCAATGGTCTCTCTGAGCCTACCTCTCCTGTTGTCACAGGATTTAGAGAGGAAGACACGGGATTTGATGTCACTGATGTAGAGTTTAGTGATTTTCCCAAAGCTTTGAAGGACTCTTCTAAGCCCCCGAAGGTATTTTGCGTGCCCCGATATGAAGAAAAGAACATCATCGACGAAGATCATATGGTTCAAGACCTTAATACCCTGTACTTTGAAAGCACGCACAAAACCTGCCTCCTCTGCAACTTTGGTTAGACAAGAAAGATTCTCCATGATAAGAGAGAAAAGAAGGGGAGACAGGGGGCCCCCTTATCTCAGACCATTGGATGCTAGGAACATCCCTTTGGGCACACCATTAATCAAAATAGAAAAGGATTTGGTCATCACACATTGCTTGATTATATCAATAAACTTATTGTCAAACCCCAAGGCCTCCATTGTGCTCCAAAGCCCCGGCCAACTAACATGGTCATAAGCTTTGGAGATGTCAACTTTAATGCATGCCTTTTTGGATCGGTTTTTGACTTGAAAATCCAGTAGAAACTCCGAAGCTAGAAGGGCATTGTCCGAAATGGATCTACCCTTGATAAAGGCAGATTGATTCACCGAGACAATATTAGGCAGAATGACTTTAAGTCTCCCAGCAATAACCTTGGCCACGATTTTATAGATCACCGAGCAGCACGCAATTGGGCGAAAATCATTCATATTAGCAGCCGCTTTATGTTTAGCAATGAGCCTAATGAAAGCATGATTGGCCTGTCGGACCATCCTACCACCAACAAGAAACCACCGCACAGTGCGACAAACATCATCACTCACAATAGGCCAACACGCTTGGAAGAACTTTGCGTTGAAGCCATCAGGCCCAGGTGCTTTGGAAGCACCAATGGAAAAGGCCGCCACTTTGATCTCATCATCCGTGGCAAGTTTCAGCAAATCTCTATTCATAACCTCAGTTACTTTGTGCGGGAGAGGGGAACTGCTAGTCAATTGGTGACCCTGGTTGTACAGATTTTGGAAGAAATCCACTGCCAAGTCACCAATTTTAGTCTCCTCATCCACCAATCTGCCCTCCTCATCGATAAGATTGTGGATGTGATCTCTCATATTATTCTTTTTGACAGCAACATGGTACACTTTAGAATTACAGTCACCATCACATAACCATTTAAGTCTACTTCTTTGCCAAAAACTGACCTCCTCCACTTTCTCTAACTGAAGAACCCGTTTGCTGGCATTCTCCTCAATGGTCATCAAATCCTCAGATGTAGGAACATGCCTGATATTAGCAGCCGCTAGCTCAAATCTGACCCTGGCATCTTTGATAAGATTAGGCAAATCCATCAAAGATTTTGACCATCTTTTCAACGCAACTTTGATATTCTTCAGTTTGCTGATGGTTCTGAACATTGGATTTCCATCCACATTACTCTACCAAGCTACCTTTACCACTCCCTCAAAAGATGGCCAAGAGAGCCAATGATTCAGGAACCGGAAAGGTCTATTAGGAGCAGGTTTGTAATCCAACTCTAATCCATCCAGGAGTGATCGTTGTTAGGATGTGCTCCCAATTTAATGGCAGCATTAGGAAAAGTATCCAACCATTTCTCATTGACCAAAGCACGATCAAGATTGTTGGATATCCTACGTACAGGCTTCCTATTGTTGTGCCACATAACAATTCCACCTTTGGTATTAATCTCCATGAATTTAGCAGCATCCACCGCGACATTAAATCTTCTAAGAATAGAGTCATGGATAGGTAGCCCACCCTTCTTCTCCCTCGAACTTGGTTGAAGTCTCCGATCACAAGCTGAGGCAGTTCATACTGTGTTGAAGAAACAATGGTGTCCCACAACATTCTTCTCTCCACCTCAGAGTTGGATCCGTATATAGCCGAGATAACACAATGCCAACCTCCACCGTTGATACAGTTGATCAAAACAAGTTGTGCCAAACTATGTATCATTTGGATATCCCATATTCTAGGATTCCAACCAACAATGATTCTGCCCCCTTCAATATCATACATGTTCGAAACAGCCTCCCAACCATTAGGGAACAGAGTCTTGACCCTATGCCCAACAATCCTTTTTTTTTTTCTGGTCTCAAAACATATAACTATGCTTGCCTTCCTCTCCATGATCACATGACGTAGTGTTCTTTGCTTGCCTGGCAGAGAAGCACCCCGCACGTTCCAAGTGAGCAGCTTCATTTGGACAGGATGGAGACAACACCCCTTCCGCGGGTGCTCCTACCCTTGCCCCTTCCACCACTAGAGCTGGCCTCCTTGCTCCTGGTGTTGACCTTTCTAGTAGGTGGCACTATAATTTCCTCTATATCCTTATCATCTAGCCACTGGAACGGATTGGTTGAGGCTACCAACTCACCCTCCTCTGCAACCACACTAGCACTGGCCACCTCATCAGATGCAGGAACCAAGTTCAAGCATCCGGTTGGTGAAGCAACATCAACCAGCAGTATATCCTTATCCAGGCAAATATCCGCACCCGGATCAACCACTCCGTCCATCACCTGTGAAACAACAACATCAACTGCAGGGGTTACCACAGAAGAGGCCACACCACCTGCATTATCCAACCCCTGTTCACCCGATGGCCCAAAGCCGTCCTCCTTCTCCTTGCCGTTAGCGGTACGTCTCCTGTTTCTTCTCTGAGCCCTCTTGATCCTGGACCTCTCCCTGACCACAGGTGGATCCGCAAGGGCCACTCTCTCCCCGGGGTAAGCCCCAAGCATATGATCGAATACCTTGCACTCTTGACAGTGCTCCAGTAAAGCATCGTATATCACCATGATTTCCAACGCTTCACCTTCAGGCATTTCCACCATCACCACCGGAGAAGGCACCCTCTCAGCAGCGACTTCAATACACAGATGTGGGGAGCCCGCGTACTTGCCATCAAGCCAGAAGTCGACCACCTTCGGCATGCCCAGCGCGTACCCGATGATGTTTAACGCCCGCCTAGTCCAGTGTTTCCCCAAGTCAGGGAAGGTCACCCAAACTGGCGCCGACGTGAGGGCCGCACGACGCACATCCGCCTACGGAGTCCACCTTCACGTAAGGACCAGCTGGTTATCGAAGAACCAGGGTCCTTGCTCGAGGGCGGTCAGCATATCCACCTCGTTGGAAAACCACGCCAGGAATAGCCCATCTTTAAGAGGTGAAACTTGGAGTTCACCCTTTGGTTAACCTCAGTTGGATAGTTAGCTTTGCACACAAGTTTTTTTCAAACCCTAGTATCAACATAACTAGAACACCAAAGACATAACCTATACTTGCATGATTGTTCACACATACTAACTACTTTCTAAAGACTTTAGTTTATAGTTGAAACTACAAAGGAAGTTGATGGTGAACTAATGGGTTCTCAAGAATTTCCTTAAGATTGTTGTGTTGAATTCCCATTACTATCTGAAAAGCATCACCACCAATGATGGTGGAACTGAGAAGCCATTTATAACAGTTGGAAAATGACAATAAATTGATGAAGAATAACAATAGTCCTTTTAAACTTCTAATAGGTAACCTTGGTTTATTCATGTTGCACCTACTCTAAGAATTTATTATTGTTTTGAGTTGAAGTTGTACTTATGACATCCAATATCTCCAACACATTTTCAAGACATGCTATGAAAATAATGAATGTCCAGTACTCGATCATAAACACTAATTTGGAAACTTACAAGCTGTACATGTTTGTGTAGATCCTTAATTTGTAGTTGGGTAATGGGGAAGTCAACATAACCAAAAGTCATGATGCAGAAAAGCAATAAAATGACTTGTCAAGTAGTAAGAATATTATAAGGTACACATCATCATTACAACAGCCATCTGAAGCAGGTTGTTCCTCCTAGAAAAGTGCTTACTGTTAAGAGAGCACAACATACTGTCCTGTCAGACTGAAATTAGCCTTTTGAAATTCCAATATACAACATTGACAATGAGTCTATAAGAGTTTCAACCTGTACTGAAATCCAATAGTGGAAGGACCTAGGAGACCATGATTATTTTATTGTAGAGCAATACTCTATGAACCCCATAGAAAGAAATGAAGAGAATATACTATGAGAATGAAAGACAGTGTTATACATATACCTAATTATCAAGCGGTTGCTTTGTATGGAATCCACTATTCCAACACCAAAATCATGACTTGCTATAACAAATATAGGCTTCTGCAGTACTTTGCAATTGATTCGTCGATGTAAAACGCAGTAGATGGACAATTTCTTAGCTAAGCCTCTTTACAAGAGAGTAGTCTAAGACGCCAAACATAACAAACTAGATCAATGCAATCTTGGGTGTTTCCGAAATATCTCAAAAACAAAATCAGATGCAAGGTTTAAACAACTGGGCCTAATGGTACTTCAATCTACAAATATTCTTCAATTTACGATATTGAAAATGTTCAACGTAGGTATCAATTAGGTAAAAACGATATATGTAAAATAGGGGTAGGAAATAGGATCACTGCGAGTGCGGAAGAAGATGTGAAAATCAGTGAATCCTAACCGCATGCTTGAGAGGATGTGCTTCAAGATTCCAATGTTGCTCCTCGCCTATCCTCTTTTCTATTTCCTCACAGCGCTTTGTCCTTCAGAACCTCCTCCAGGGCGATCTACACGGTCAATCGTTAGCGGAGGGGAGGAAATGGAAGTGTGGGTAAGACAAAGCTTAGAGTGTCATCACATTCCGGGGTTACGACTTGTGAGGGGGGAATATGAGGGTGAGCGGGAAAGAATGTGAATGCAGAAGGGGGCTATTGGGGAAGAGGAGACGGGTGCAGAGTAGACGGAGTACTCGATGTTGTGGCGTTACGGCTGGCCAGGGATAAGATACCACGCATGATTGGGGGAGGATGAGTAGTTTGTCCGCTGCGTGTGATTTGGGAAGAGAGGAATTAGCGGGTGCTAATAGGGTAAAAGAGGGAGTTTGGCGGGGAAAAGTTGAATTTTCAGAGCTGCTAGTTATTTGAGAGGGAAGAGACGGGGGAGGATGATTACTATGTATTGGATTGGGAATTGTAGTCCATTGTTAGCTATTAGAATTAGGTACATTTGTTTTATTTACATATTAAAAATTTGTAAAAAAAGTAAATTTTCACTACAAATATGATATACGTCGTTAGAATAATTGTAGCTAAATCATACTTTTTTTGTAGTGCTAGGATCCAACATCTTCCACTAGCAGTAGAGCATGTGGTATCCATATCATGAAAAAAGAAGGCCACATAATTATAAGCCATTATTCAAATGCATGTGGTATCCATATCTAGGTCATGCCTCTAGTTCCCTTGAAGCTGAATTCCAAGCCATTATTCAAGCAACCCAACTATGCCTCAGGATGAAGCTTGTCAGCTTCATCATTATGTCTGACTCCATACAAGCAATATCCATGACCACTAGAGAAACCAATACCCCTCTAAAGTTCAGAACTACCAATGCATACTGGACTCTACAAAATACAACATTAGTGCATCTCATCTCTCCTTCATTCCTCACTCTTTTAATTTTGTTGTCGATGCAATTTTAAATTTGCCCTTAGAACAAATACCACAATAGATTTTGTTTCTAAACCTCAATGACTAACACAAGAGGTTAATGATTCAGCCCTATTTTAGGGCTTCATCTTGTGTCTTTTTGCTCTTCAATCACATGTATACCTGTTAGATTGCATGTCATTCCTCCCAATATGCATATTTGTATAAAATGCACTTATGGACATTATTTGCATATTTTTCAGGCATTTGGACCACACTTGATGGGAGAGAGAAGGAGTGATCCTAGGGTTCCTATACCCTTGGAGAGGCCCAAAGTGAAGTCCAATGCTCCCTCAACCTACCGCTAGTGGCCAAAGATCCATTGAAGCAAAGATGTCCAATAAAGTCTAAAGAACAAAGACAAATTGTTGATCCAGGACCCAACACGGTCGTGGTACCATAGAACGGCCCTGCTAGGTCACTTGTAAACCAACAGAATCACCCCCAAGTAAAGTTGAAGTCACCACGGCCGTGCAACCAAGAATGGTCGTGCCAGAGACAGCCACCACGGCCGTGCTGCACAACACGACTATGCTACAGAGAAGCAGAACGAGCGTGGCACATCACCACGGCCACCTTTACCCAGCTCACTATGGTTGTTCTAGGCACCACGACCGTGTCAGTTTTAGCCCAAAATTGACCAAAACCCTGTAAGTTTGCCGTTTTAATTGACACGGCCGTTCCCATCCACCATGGCCGTGTTCTACCCCACCAACCACGGTCACCATAGCCATGCTACTTACAAAACCTACCCATTTTTCACTACTCTACCTATTTTGCCCCTACTTGACCTAGTGCTTCCCCCCACACCTATATTGTGGCATAAAACTCTCAAAAACATAATTAACTAATGCGGAAGCGTTCACTAAACACCGGATTACCAAAAATCACTAAAAATTAAAACCTTTTTATCAATGGATCCATCAAAGGAAAAATTTCTCACATAGAATCAAAGTAACATAATTACATTCTTGTTCACATGTACATATTCTGTATCATCTCCTTTTGAGAATTACAAGAATTAACTGTCCTGTCAAGCTAAACACAGGCAGTATAAAATCTCGAGGCACTGAGCCAAAAATCTCGAAAGCACTAACTACTACTCTGAGGACCTGAGAGTACAGAGACGACACATAGGACTCTATCTATACAAGGCATGACAGCCCGTGTCTCCACCTGAGACTTCACTGATGTCCCTGTTGCTGCTGTTACTGTCCTTCTCCTACTGAAGGATTTCTGCCTCTTTGTCCGCATCCACCTAAAAATGTGGTTCCCACGGGGGTGAGACAATTGTAAATTTCCCCAGTAAGAGATATAACTCTCCACCAGAAACGTTATTATTGCAGCTTAAGAAGATAAATATACACAAAGGAATTATATTTGTTTGGTAGCAGATATTTTAATGTCTGACATATTAGAACATTATTCTTATCAAAAGCATTATAGCTATAATTTGATAGAACAACATGTCACTTATCCTTTAAGGAATATGAAGAACATGTATAACATTTATTCACTATAGAATCATTACCACAACATTAACTCTCTTCAGGCTTAGATCATATATCTAATGCCTGGCATTATCATTGGGGAGTCATGGCCTGTAGCCATACTTTTTTCACAAAGTGTTGGGATCTTAGTCCCTCATCCCATGAAGTACATTTCCACTTCTTAACAAGTTAATTATCATGATTATAGAATCTGGGTATTTGAACCTATAACTCACCATAGAACACTTATTTCCACTATTAGGTAACTTCATGCCTTCATATCATCTGACCCAAGGACATTGTAATTCTTTCTACACAAAGCATTGCACATAGTTCACAAAGCTCATAAACAATCAAAGATAATTAGCACATCATGTGACACACATGACTTATTAATCGTAGGTCACCTCTCACTAAGCAACAAAGCATATGAAGGCTTATAAGGCCTATAGAACATTTTCAGTATACAGAACATCATAGCTCATACCTGGCTATGCTCATCATCGCAACATATCTGCATGATTAGTAATCATGATACCATTACATATCAGTACTATGCAAATAAGGGTTATCTTATTACATTCATAACCCATTAGTCTGTATTTGAGCTTCACATAGGATTACTCTGTGTTAGGACTTCACATAGCATCACTTTGTATTAGGGTTTCACATAGCAGTACCCTATATTAGGTTTTCACATAGCATTACCCTGTATTAGGGTTTCACATAGCATTACCCTATATTAGGGTTCACATAGCAAGGAATCAATATGGATAACATAAGTATTCAATCATACTTATTTATTCTCATCATTCATCATTGAATGTATTATCAATCACAAAGTATGAGTTTCTCTCTCATCTTTGCCAGGATATGATTGCATCATAATTTATAGGTTTGGATTAACCTTTTCATAAGGCATGTTAACCTACATTCAACAGAGTGCATTACATCTCAATGTGACCATTGACATGACACATCTCATGTGTCATTCATCCAATTATACTGGACTTATAACACATCAAGGTATACCAGTATTGGGGTGTTGGATGTGATACTATCATACCTTGATGTATCACTTCCCTCAACACCTTCATCTTACTTGAGTTTATTCACTTAGCTTGTATTAGGGTATTCCTCATCCTAATACTTATGCACTAGATCATCACATTCATCGTGCAAGGTAGTGGTCATTAGTCACTTCACTTAGAATATACAACCATTGCCAAAACTATGGACTCATCCTTAAGTTAGGAACTAACAAAATGGCCATACTAGGTCACTTGCAAATCAACTTCAAGTTGAGCATAGAGTACCACGGCCGTGTAGTCAAGAACGGCCATGCAAGGGAAAGCCACCACAACCATGCTACCTTGCACGGTCGTGTTACAGAAGATCACCACGACCTTTTTACACCACCACGGCTGCCATCATCCAACCCCTTTAGCTTAATTAAGAATAGTATTCTCCATATTTATAATTTGAGGATTCACATAGAATATTCCATACATTTATGGATTTCACATAGTATTATTTTCCAATAGAGTTTTACATAATCATCCTTCTATATCAAGGATTCACCTAGTATTATGTGAAATTAGAATTTCACAACATATCACCCAATGGAAGGACTTCACATAGAATTAGTAGCACAACCCTATATTAGGGTTTCATATACGTTTATCCCATTTTAGAGATTAGGGTTTATCATTCACATCCAAGTGGGGTTTCTCTTTCCTCATACCCAAATTAGGGTTAGGATATACAATTCCCATTAAATTAGGGTTTCCTTCATAGTTACACTAAGTTAGGATTACATCATCACCCTGAATTTATGATAACACTCAGCTTTGCCCTAGATTAGGGTTTCACAGATAACTTTGTTCTAATTAGAGTTTCACACATATCATTTCTCTAATTAGGGTTTCACACATAGCATTGCTCTAATTAGGGTTTCACACATAGCATTGCTCTAATTAGAGTTTCACACATAGAATTTCTCTAATTAGGGTTTCACACATAGCATTGCTCTAATTAGGGTTTCACACATAACTTTGTTCTAATTAGAGTTTCACACATAACATTTCTCTAATTAGGGTTTCCCACATAGCATTGCTCTAATTAGGGTTTCACACATAACTTTTTTCTAATTAGAGTTTCACACATAGCATTGCTCTAATTAGGGTTTCACACATAACATTGCTCTAATTAGGGTTTCACACATAGCATTGCTCTAATTCGAGTTTCACACATAGCATTGCTCTAATTAGGGTTTCACACATAGCATTGCTCTAATTAGGGTTTCACACATAACTTTGTTCTAATTAGAGTTTCACACATAGCATTGCTCTAATTAGGGTTTCACACATAGCATTGCTCTAATTAGGGTTTCACACATAACATTGCTCTAATTAGGGTTTCACACATAGCATTGCTCTAATTAGGGTTTCATGATCTCATTATTATGGATCAACCCTTATCACATAGTTTACTCATAATGAGAGAATTAGGGCTTAATTATATAAGCATTCATCTTTCACATTCTCTCTCTCATCCTCTTTAGGATGTTAACTAATCCAAGATTAATCTAGGTCAACTCTTCACTTGAGTACACATAGCTAGGGTTAACCTTCACAATCATCATGGGTCTACATCTTTAATAATCACATAGCTGATTGACCTTTGTTCATATTAGATGTCCAAATGGTGTAATCAATTAAACCATCAATTATATAAGGAATTCAAAAGAATTGACCAATTAAACTTTCAATTCCACAAAGTGATCAATTGGGTTAACCATTGAAATCTTCAATTGCATTACGTATCTAAATAGGTTCACCATATTGGACCTTTAATTACATGAGATATTCAAATGGATTAACCATGTTGATCTTCACAAAGTTAATTACTTAGACCCTCAATGATCTTGGTTCTCATACATCAATTGGTTGAAAACCAATTGAACAAGTTATACTTGAAACCAATTGGACAAAGTAGGTATTGAAACCGTTTGCACTTTGGGTCTCCAAACGATTTGAGATCGTTTGGTCCCAAATGGTCTTGAGACCGTTTGGTCCCAAACGGTCTTGAGACCGTTTGGACCCAAACGGTCTTGAGACCGTTTGGTCCAAACCTTCTCAAAACCGCATGAACCAAAAAGGCACTTCAACACTCAATCGACTCAATGTTTCGATCTATGGACCAATTATAAATTGAACCACTTAAAGTATTCATCAATTGGACCACTGAATCACCATTCAATTAGACCTTCAATTTAGGGTTTTAAACCCAATTGAACTAGGTTTGATATTCAAGAAACCATCACTAAGGGTTTGAAATCAAGGATCCATCAATGGTTGACATTGTGGAATCAAATCAATTGAAATCAGTAGACTATCATCATCACATGATGTGACCTGACCTCAAACGGTCTTGGAACTCAAACCACCAAACAGTTTGCAAAATAGTTTGGTGAAACCGTTTGGACTCAACATTGAAACCGTTTACCCTAGATATTTGGGGAGGTGTGTGCTTATGATGATGTCATCATCATCAAGCTCCAAACTCACAAAATCTGCTGTGATTTCCATGGAAATCGCATCAATCAACCATACTTAATTTCGAAAGTGTAGAAATGATCACCAATTGATAAGAAATTGATTGCAATAATAAAATTAAGGGTTCAAGTTATAAAACCCGCCTCCAATTGAGTTCCAAATCTCCAAGCTCACGGAAACAATGGTGGATGAATCTCTTGAAACTCCCCCTAGGCTCGTCCTCAAGCTTTTGTTTGAAAAGTTTGGCTAGGGTTGAAGAGGAGATCGAAATAAGAAGAAATCAATGATTTATTTTCAATTTCCACCATGGAATCAAGGAGAACGCAGGTCAAGGGCTTACTAACAGGTTTGGGGTCGTCCTCCTGATCCTCCACAGCTCCTTGGTCGTTTTCCAAGCAAGGGGAAAGAAAGAAATCCGAAAAAGCCTTTGTTTTGGCTTAGAAAGGGTACTTTTAGAAAATTGATGAGAGAGAAAATCTTCTTATAAAAGTCTATTAATTCCAAAATTGTTGCCACCACTTCCCCCTTGGTTTCTTGAATGCAAGGGCATCTCTATCCCCACCGAGATCCCTTCCATTATCCATGAATTAAGGGAAAAGAAATTAAGCACCTTAACCCTTATAATAAGAATATCCATATTTGAGTGGAAATTCTTTTTCTTATAATAATGGTGAGTGGAATTTCACCTCCTTAGGATATGATCGTGCCTTTTCAAGGATTTAAACTCATCCACACACATCTGAATCCAAACATTTTAATTTTGGTTGAAGGCCCTTTAATTAATACATTCATTTTTTCCCCTAAATTAAATTAGGGTTTCACTTAGGATTAAATCTTAATTATTTTAATATCAAGATTCTCTCTCCTCCAACTTAATTCAAATGAGGCGCCCCTCTCATTTTATTTGCTCTAAATGATGCCAAGAAACATTAGGGACCTTATTGAAGTGGTAATTTGCATATTGAACCCTAGGTTTTGGTTAAATTGCACATTACACCAAAACTAGGTTTTAATGCACAAGGATTGCTTTACAAGCTTAATCTTGGTGCCCAAGCTTGTGAAAACCATACCACTACATCATATTCATTATTATGATGTATCAACATCAGAGGAACATCTTATCATGCAACATTTGCAATTTAACCCCTCAATCTTGGGTAATTTACACTTTAGTCCAAAATAAGCAAACATTGCTTCAACATTGTTCAAACATGACCAAAATTGAAACATAAGTTTCTCATGAGCCATAATTACTTTTCCTAAGATAAGATTAAGCATATACTCAACCTTATTAGGCAAAACATATAGGGTTAACACATAACCCAGGTCAGGGATGTTACATATATATATAGGGAGGTGGTGGTTGTAGGTCGAGGCTGGGCACCCCTAGCTACCTTCCATCACCTCCTAGCTCCCCATTTTTGCCCCTTAGCCATTACACTCCATTTCCACCTCCATTCTACTCCATTTCACCATTTCCACCACCAAAACACTAGTTTATACTAGTTCCTACCCATAATCTTCTTCATTCTACACCCTTGCACCTTGGAGGAGAGAGGAGGTCATCTTGTAGTAGCTGGAGAGGAGGATTCCTTCATCTACACTGAGCTCCATGGCTTCTTATACCTCTTTCTCCTTTCTTTTTGTATTTTCCATTTCTATGAGTAGCTAGGCCCCCTTGGGTGGGCTGTTTGGGGGAAATTATGTTACTTTGATACCATGTTGGGGGAAAATGACATGTTAAGTTTGTAATTCCATTTGTTAATGATTATATTCTATTTGCATCTCATTCTCCATGAATTGCTTGTTGGTTTTTGTGTGAAATCACCTAGGAATTTAGGGAAATTGCTTATATGTGTGAATTTTGGGATTTGCCCCTAGGTCCAATTCTTGGATCCCTAGGTTGCCTCCCATCTTCCTACATCCTAATCAATCTCCCTAAA
Organism: Alisma plantago-aquatica; assembly: GCA_963693085.1. Classification (NCBI taxonomy): domain Eukaryota; kingdom Viridiplantae; phylum Streptophyta; class Magnoliopsida; order Alismatales; family Alismataceae; genus Alisma; species Alisma plantago-aquatica. The sequence continues at coordinate 1,329,676,773 of OY856409.1, forward strand.
CCTAAGTGAGAGATCTAAGTAGCTAGATTGTACCATTCTAATGCAATTAGCATGGAGCCTTCTCATGGCTAGAATGTGGGGGAATTGGGGTCCAAAACCCTAATTTCACCTCCCCATTACTACCCTCGGCCCCTAATTGCCCTAGGAATGCCTAATCTAGAAACCTAGACTTGATTAGACTCTAATTGAATTGAACCTAATCCCTAACCCAATTGATCCTTGTAAGGGTAGTAGGGGGTGTTAGGGACTAGTTCCCCTATACACAACCTAGCATATCCATGGCCAGTTAGTAGCTTAGGTTAATTCATTAGACTTTAACTTATTGTTTGGTTTGGATAATCTAAATGGAATCATAATTTTCATATGTCACCCCCAAATTAAGTGATAAGTTCATACCCCTAAACAACCCATACCTCTCTTTACTGCTTAAAACCCTAGTTTTGTGCTTGCTTAGCTTAATTAGCTCTTTTCCTGCTTAGTCAGCTTCTTGCCCTATTTTTGCCTTGTTATCTCTAGTTTAGCTCTTAACTTGCTCTTTTACTTTTCTCTTGCTTGCCTTAGTGTAAATTACCTTTTCATACCTAGCTTAGCCTTTCCTTACTTGTTTAGCCTTAATCTAGCCTAGGGTTAATGTAGATCTCTTTATTGCTTTTAATTCCTCATTTGTTCATAGTAGTTTAACAATCAAATAAACCTTTATACCCTTAACCCTAGACTCCGTAGTAGGAACCTAGCCAAACTAACCTAGTTCTAGTACTCTCTCTTCTCCCTGTGGACCGACCCTATACTTGCCACCTTCCTATACTACGACACGACCCCGTGTGCTTGCAGGTGTAGTTTTTTTAGTGTGAGTAGGTGTTAAGTTAGGTTTTATAAATATCAAAAGTGAATCCCCACGTGTGTGTCTGTTAGTGGGGTTGCATCTATTCAAACTCCAGTTGAGTAGTGTGAACACCATTGGTAGAAACACACCAAGCTTTCTAGCACCGTTGTCGGGGATTAGAGGTGCTCGGCCTAGCTAGTTAGTTTTGCTTTGACTTTTCCTAGTGCCCGCATCATTGCTATTCTTTATTCATTATTCTTTACATTCTTGGTGTATATTGGTTTGCTAACTTGTTCTCTTTTTTTTGGTTGTGCTTTGTGCATGTGACAAGCCATTCGGGGGAAGACAAGATGGAAGGCCAAAATGCTCTTCACAAGCATTTCAAGACTACTTCATGCCTAACAACTACAAATCGCCAATTGCTAGTAGGGTTGATCAGATGCCAGGGGAGCAATTCTCCATCCCTCCAGGTCTTCTTGGGATCCTGCCCATCTTCTATGGCTCAAAGAGTGAGAACCCCTACAAGCACCTAGACTCCTATCTTGAAGTATGCTCCACCTTAAGGACACTAACAGCGAGTGATGGTACAATCAGGCTGACTTTACTCTCCTTCTCCCTCAAAGGCAAAGCCAAAGAGTGGTATGATTCAAGAAGGGACATCATGAGTTGGGGAGAGATGAAAAATACCTTCTTAAGGAAATTCTACTCTATAGCAAGGTTGACACAAATGCGGCGTGCCATAACAATTTTCAACCAAGTAGATAATGAGCGATTTCACGAGGCTTGGGAAAGATTCTAAAAGATGTTAAGAGAATGTCCACATCATGAGATCCCTTTGTGGCAACTAGTTTAGTCCTTTTACTCAAGTCTATCTCATGCAAGTCAATCTACAGTGGATTCTTCTTGTGGAGGAGTTTTTATGGCGAAACCACCTAAGGAGACATGGCCCTTGTTTGAGAGTTTGGCATAAAGTTCAAGGATGAAAGCTTCTAGCATGGTTAGTGGCAGTGACCTATCTTTTGGTGTGACATCTCCAACTCACAATGATTCAAGCCCACAATTGATGAAAATGTTTGGTGAAATGGTGAGCTTCATGAGAAACCAAGTGACCAAACCTCCTTATCATTTGGTCAATGCTATTGAGTTCTATGGTGAAGAAAAGAAGACACCTCACTCCTATAGTTACCAGGAACCCCAAAGTCCAACATATAGCTCAAGGTTTAAGGAAGAGGTTCTCTCTAGATTGAAAGTGTTTGATGATGTTCAAAGAGATGTTGCAAAATTTAAAGAGAGAATAGAGCAAATATCTTCCATAACCGCTCTCCAATAAGAAAAATTGTCTTCAAAACCCATCATGAGCCACCATGAAGCAAGTGGAGATATGCCTTTTCCCCACATTTTCTATAGCCCACCCCCCATGCAAGTGGAGATATGCCTTTTTCCCACATTTTCTATGCCTTTTTACCATTCACTCCTTCCAAGTCTATTCCAAGCCTTACACTCCTCCACCACCTCCCTCACATCAAATCTCGCAAAATTTCACTTTCCAACCCCAATTCTCTCCTCCCCCTCAATTCTCCTCTCCACCTCAATTTCAACCCCAGGTGTCACCTCCACCTCCTCTACAGCCACAACATGCTCCCCCTCTCCACCATGAGCAAGGTAGTACTGTGATAGTTATAAGGAGTGAGAAAACTCTTGAGCATCCTGCAAGTCAAAGAAAGGTTGATAAAGCAAAGCAAAGGCAGCCAAGTGGTGATATAGTGATTGATATTGCTGAAGATGATGTTGTGATATCACATGTTGAGTTTGGGATTCCATGTGATCCACCACATACCCCTTTTGCAGGTCCTACCATCCCTAGTGTTCTGCCTCATGTTCATGCAAGTACGACAAAAACTAGCGATCCTCCATTCATAGAAGCACTACATGAGCCACCAGAAATGAAAAGGAGGCAAAAGCATAATGTTGATATTCTTGAAGTGTTTCGCCAAGTGAAGGTGACATTCCACTTTTGGATGCTATCAAGCAAATCCCATCGTATGCCAAGTTCCTCAAGAACCTATGCAATGTGAAAAGAAGATCAATGAGGAGGATTCCAAAGAAGGTGAGATTGGCTGAACAAGTGAGCTCCATCATACAACACTCACTTCTCGTGAAGAGAAAGGACCTAGGAGCCCCACTCATACCTAGTTACATAGGGGGACACCGCATAGACAGGTCCTTACTTGATTTAGGATCTAGTGTGAATTTGATGCCATACAATGTCTATGTTGAGCTGGGTCTAGGCAAGTTGAAGCCGTCACATTGCACCCTCCAGTTGGCAGATAGATCCATAAAAGTGCCTAGGGGTAGAGTGGATGATGTCTTGGTGATGATAGATAAAGAAAAAGGCACGGTGTTCTCGGAAGATTTCATTGTACTCGATATGGAGCTGGAGGATAGGAAGATTCCCGTCATCTTGGGAAGGCCGTTCTTATCTACAGCTGATGCCAACATTCATGTGCGGAGTAGTACTATGACAGTCTCATTCATGGACATGAAGATCAACATCAACATGTACAAGACCCCAACCCGACGAGTCTGAGATAGGGATATTAGACAAGATTACTTCACAAGTTCAAATGGGCATTTGAGAGAAGGACACCAAGGTGAAGAAATTGGTGATGGTTATTGTGATGAAAGGGATAATGAACCGAGATTGAGTGCAAATGAGGGATGTATGTTTTGCAAGAATGGACACATGAGAATTCCAAATGGATGAATGAATGAAGAATCACCAAGAAGCCTAGCTGAAGGCAAGAAACTCAGTGCTTGTGGGAGGCAACCCACCTAGGTTTGGGAATTTTTGACCCAACCTTACATTTTTGATACTTTTGCTTGTTTTTACATTTTTCCAAGAAAACACACACACACACTTGTATTTGATAGTTTTTGTGCAGTTATGAGATGTGCAGGTGAGAACAGAATGAAATGAAGAAGAATAGATGAAAGTTTGACAAAGAATCAATGGAAGATCAACTTAAGATCAAAGTATTGATGTTTGAAAAAAATTTGAGTGTCATAATGTTGTTACATTGACCAGTACAGCCGTAGTACCACAGAACGGCCGTGGTGTTACACTCACATTCAACAGAGAAATCGTCAGAAATTGAGAAGGATAGCATGGCCGTGCAAGGCAGCATGACCGTGGTACCTGAAGACACCACGGCCGTGCCACATCCCGATTCCAGCAACTTTAAGTTAGATTTTGCAAAATTTCTATTCACTTGTTCATTTCTTCGAAGAACAGAACGGGCGTGCTCCACGCCCTAGCGCCCGTGCAGCATTTTGCCCACCCTCTACAACCCTCAAATCTTCACCAAATCACCCCAAACCATTCCGAATCATTTCCCCACCATTTCTACTACCTTAATCTCTAGATTGCACCAATTTCCATCAAAAAACACACCACTTTCTCTCCATTCCGCCCCAACAACCCCGTTCTTTGAAAAAATCCAAAATTTGTTAATTTCACCTCCATTTTTGAGCAAGAATGAAGAAGTCCGCAAGGAAAGTAGTAGAGAAGACTAGGTGTGTCATCTCCTATCAAAGGAAACCAAGGAACAACCACCCCCGATTGACGAATGCTGAATTGGATGAAACGGTGGATCCTATCACAGAAGAGGTCTCTGCACAACCACAACGCGAGACACCGTCGTCGTCGTAGCCACTTCCGTCTGCTTCCCATCCCTCTGTCTCATCTGAGAGACCTTCAACTTCAACTGCACGACTGTCAGATTCAGTGCCATGGCCGTCCGTGTCTTCAGCAGCACAGTCGCAGCCTGAGCTGCAACCACGACCACGTCGGCAAATCATGCTAGATGATGAAGAAGATGCATATATGCCAGATGTTGAGCAGCAAGCGATACCACCATAGTGCCCCCATCCACAGCCCGAGGTTACTATCGGCAGGGCAAAGGAGCCTAAGCACCCAGAGTGCTTGACACGTAAAGTATTAGCAACTTGCTATGCATGCCAAGCAACAATGGAGGCTATGGGCTTCTACACCTATTTCTAGGACTTGTGGAGAAGATGGGATTGTTTGAGATCCTTACACTACAACAAGAGTCTTATATCGAGCTGAATCAACAATTTTTTACTACGCTAGAGAAAACAACTAATGAGGGCGACAATGCCATTAGAGTGATGATTGGGGACAAGAGGTGGAAGATAACCTCAAACTTCTAAATTAGATTTTTATCCCAAGTGAAGAGATGACAACCCTCCTAGATGGAGGAAGGACAAAGAATGATTCTAGTTCCACATATCCAGCAATGTGGAAATGATTCACTGGCCAAAGTACCTTTGTAGTGGGGAAATCCAAGAAGAGCGCCATCCATAGTCCATTCCTCTGCTATGTTCAGAAGGTGTTAGCAAACACCATCTTTGACAGGTACGAGAACCAAGGCAACTGCACAAAGAAAGATCTTTTTGTTCTTAGTTGGATGACTAAGGAGAGGCATGTGAACCTGGGGACGTTACTTATTGAGCATATGAGGACAATCCTGTCCAAGAGAACAAATCCATTTGTAATGGGAGAGATTGTGACATCCATAGCCACTGCCTTAGGATATGACATGCTACACAAAGGCATATGGAGGAAAGTTGGTTGACTTGCACTACTTGGCTCGCTCTTCCATGATTATAGTTGTGGATCAGAAGATCATCTACCAAGTCAACCCACCTTACCCAGGAGTCATGTTAGAGCTGCCTTACCATACTCCACCCCTCATGGCGCAATATGGACCAATGCAGGATTTTCTAGAAAAATTGAGGAAGTATGAGGAGAACCCCAGAGGAGATAGCATCCCTGAGGTGAGTTTTGCAGGGGGTCTAGGAGAACCTTTACAGACAGATGAGCTGAGATGGGTGGTGGAGGAAAGAGTGACACGACGAGTGAGGCAAAGAGAGGAAAGGATAGGAGCATCAGAGCCACAACAATCTTAGTGAATGCATATGACATGGCCACCATTCATGCACAACTGGAGGGCATTCAGGCGACACATGAAAGAATACTACGGGCACAGGAGGGCTTTCAGTAGATACATGAGCAGATACATTACTAGGTCAACCATCTTTATCAGTTTTAGAATGCCCTGGCCCAGAGGAACCCACAGTGGGGTGAAGACTAGTGGAGTTCTTTATCAGCTTTTCAGGACAGCTATCTGCCTCCATAGTCAGACTACTGGGGTGCCTATTACAGACAGGAAGGAGCACCTCCACCACCACTACAGTGATCATCTACCCTATCATCCTAGACTTTAGTGTCATGCTGAGGACAACATGATTCAGAAGTTTGGGGTGGTAGGGCGGTATGCCCTTGTTTTCATTTTCATTCTTTTTGCATCTCACCTGCAGTTTACTTTTTGTTTATTGTTTTTTCCTCCTATTTTTCTTGTCTTGCTTTCTAGTTTAGAGTTTACTACTTTGCATACATGCATGCCATGTAGTTAGCTTTCTTGTTATTTTTGTGTAATTTTCAAAACTTTTGCTCTTCTCACCATGCATTGCATATCATGTAGATTTTTGGTAATTTTTGCATGTTTTAGCTAGGATTTACTTGTTTGCTGTTTTAAGTTCAATAATATAGGTTTAGATGTGATTGGAGGCAACTTGGCACCATTTTGGCTAATTTCACACAAATATAGGATTTCTTGTCTAAAAAGTGTGTTTTGACCCAATCTCTACTATTTTGAGTAAAAATGACAACCTTTGACAAATGCAAGTGAAATGTCATGATTTATTACTAGTGGTATCAATGTTTGACTTTTTACATGTGCATCACCTCTCTTATGATTGTGATTGAATTGGTTGAATTGTGAAATTGAGCAAACTTTGAACACTTAGTGTTTGTGGAATCACTTGTTTGATATATCAATTTCATCTTGTTCATTCATGTGGTGTGATATCTAGGATGAAGTATTGGATTAATTTTCATGCAGGATGTCTTATGTGGAGAATCATACCAATGAACCCTCTTTGATCTGACTATTCTTCCACCATCTTCATACCCCTCCGCCTCATAAAAAGATGCCCTAGTGCACATAATTAGCCTTGGCCACCTCTAAAAGTTTAGGGTGGCCATATCTCCATCCCCTCACTTCACTCTATCCACCATTTTCCCTATCTACACTGAGGGCAAGAAAAAAAAAGAAAAAAAAACAAAATAAAAGGATGCTCCTGTTTAAGAGCATTCAAATAAAGAAAAGATGAGTGTGTAAAAACACTCTAAAAATCTTACCACAACCCTTTCTTCCACTTTTATATCCACTGAGCTAGGAAACATCAAACCTAGCTCATTTTTCCCTTTTCCACAGCCACGTGGGTCATTTGGTGTGGTTTGAAACATAAGATTGAATGCATGAAGGTGAAACAATACTCCTAGTCATCCTTGATTAATGCCACCATGAAACGGTTTACCCGGAACTTTATGGAAAGAATATGGATAACTTATGTATTCTATGCGCTTTATTTGAAGTTCATATACTTTGTGCTCTTTTCATAATTGGATTGTGAAAGTAGGAGAGGAGATAGCTAAAATGCATACACTCAGTCATCTTTGATCCCATTAAGCAATAATCATCTTTTATATTGCATATGTCATTTCTAATTTGTGGAAGTTTTGTAGAGAGATTGAATTGGATCATACTTGAGGACAAGTATGTTTCAAGTCTGGGGTGGTGATTCAGCCCTATTTTAGGGCTTCGTCTTGTGTCTTTTTGCTCTTCAATCAAATGTATACCTATTATATTGCATGTTATTTCTCCCAATATGCTTATTTGTATAAAATGTACTTATGGACATTATTTACATGTTTTTTAGGCATTTGGACCACACTTGATGGAAGAGAGAGAGAGGAGTGATCCTAGGGTTCCTCTGCCCTTGGAGAGGCCCAAAGTGAAGTCTGATGCTCCCTTAACCTACCCCTAGTGGCCAAAGATCCATTGAAGCAAAGATGTCCAAGAAAGTCCAAAGAACAAAGTCAAATTGCTGATCCAGGACCCAACACGGTCGTGGTACCACATAACGGCCGTGCTAGGTCACTTGTAAACCAACAGAATCACCCCCAAGCCAAGTTGAAGTCACCACGGTCGTGCAGCCAAGAATAGTCGTGCTAGAGACAGCCACCACGGCCGTGCTGCATAGCACGACCGTGCTACAGAGAAGCAGAACGGGCATGGCACATCACCATGGCCACCTTTACCTAGATCACCACGGCCGTGCTAGGCACCACGACTGTGGTACCCTTACACCACCACGGTCGTGCCAGTTTCAGCCCAAAATTGATCAAAACCCTGTAAGTTTGCCATTTTAATTGACACGACCATTCCCATCCACCACGGACATGTTCTACCCTACCCACTATGGCTGTGGTGACCCACCACGACCGTGCTACTTACAAAACCTACCCATTTTTTACTACTTTACCTATTTTGCCCCTACTTGACCTAGTGCTTCCCCACACACCTATATATAGGGGGTGGCAGCTGTAGGTCGAGGCTGGCCACCCCTAGCTACCTTCCACCACATCCTAGCTCCCCATTTTTGCCCCTTAGCCATTCCACTCCATTTCTACCTCCATTCCACTCCGTTTCACCATTTCCACCATCAAAACACTAGTTTATACTAGTTCTACCCATAATCTCCTTCATTCTACACCCTTGCACCTTGGAGGAGAGAGGAGGTCATCTTACAGTAGTTGGAGAGGAGGATTCCTTCATCTACACTGAGCTCCATGGCTTCTTCTACCTCTTTCTCCTCTCTTTTTGTATTTTCCATTTCTATGAGTAGCTAGGCCCCCTAGGGTGGGCCGTTTGGGGGAAATTATGTTACTTTGATACCATGTTGGGGGAAAATGACTTGTAAACTTTGTAATTCCATTTGTTAATGATTATATTCTGTTTGCATCTCATCCTCCAATTAATTGCTTGTTGGTTTGTGTGTGAAATCACCTAGGAATTTAGGCAAATTGCTTATATGTGTGGGTTTTGGGATTTGCCCCTAGGTCCAATTCTTAGATCCCTAGGTTGCCTCCCATCTTCCTACATCCTAATCAATCTCCATAAACCTAAGTGAGAGATCTAAGTAGCTAGATTGGATAATTCTAGTGCAATTAGCATGGAGCCTTCTCAAGGCTAGAATGTGGGGGAATTGGGTCCAAAACCCTAATTTCACCTCCCCATGACTACCCTTGGCCCCTAATTTCCCTAGGAATGCCTAATATAGAAACCTAAACTTGGTTAGACTCTAATTGAATTGAACCTAATCTGTAACCCAATTGAGCCTCGTAAGGGTAGTAGGGGGTGTTAGGGACTAGTTCCCCTATACACAACCTAGCATATCCATGGCCAGTTAGTAGCTTAGGTTAACTCATTAGACTTTAACTTGTTGTTTAGTTTGGATAATCTAAATGGAATCATAATGTTCATATGTCACCCCCCAAATTAAGTGATAATTTCATACCCCTAAACAACCCATACCTCTCTTTACTGCTTAAAACCCTAGTTTTCTGCTTGCTTAGCTTAATTAGCTCTTTTCCTGCTGAGTCAACTTCTTTCCCTGCTTTTGCCTTGTTTTCTCTAGTTTAGCTCTTAACTTGCTCTTTTGCTTTTCTCTTGCTTGCCTTAGTGTAAATTACCTTTTCATACCTAGCTTAGCCTTTCCTTGCTTGTTTAGCCTTAATCTAGCCTAGGGTTACCATAGATCTCTTTATTTCCTTTAATTCCTCGTTTGTTCATAGTAGTTTAACAATCAAATCAACCTTCAAACCCTTAACCCTAGAATCCGCAGTAGGAACCCAGCCAAAATAACCTAGTTCTAGTGCCCCCTCTTCTCCCTGTGGATCGACCCTATACTTGCCACCTTCCTATACTATGACACGACCCCGTGCACTTGCGGGTGTAGTTGTTTTAGTGTGAGTAGGTGTTAAGTTAGGTTTTATAAATATCAAAAGTGAATCCACATGTGTGTGCCTGTCCGTGGGGTTGCATCTATTAAAACTCCAATTGAGTAGTGTGTAACACCATTGGCAGAAACACACCAGTTAACATATTTATGAACCCCTTTTCTAGCCCACAGCTAGAATCTAATTACTGATCTATGCTTTATGAAAAAAATATTACATTGCTACTAATTGAATATATTATAAATATCAGTCAAATTAGGAAAAATTGTCCCAAAATCAAGATAGCTCAATGAATTATATTTAGTTGGTCTGGAGTTGGATTGAAAATGATATCAAATAGAAGAGAAAAATCAAATGAATTAGAATTCCACTTAATGGAAATTATCATAAAAGTGTGAATAAAAAATTTGATCGTGTGATTTAGAAAACACATTTGAATGAATTATACAAGGAGGGATTTATATGGAAGAATTTTATTGCTTAAAAATGATTTTATAGGAACCTTGGAAGAATTTCATTGTTTAAAAATGTTTTTGGTATATCTAGATAAATTAGTTGAAGTTTGGTTTTTGATTGAAGTTGATTTGAACCCTATATCTTAATGATTTTTGAGTAGATTTTCTAGATGTCAATGGAAAATTCTTGAAGTTTGGGATCATTTGATGAACCAAATCATTGAAGGAAAATGAACAACCAATTTTGGTAGATGAAAACAATCCATAAGATGGGACTTTTTGCAAACCATCATATTTATATCCAATTGCATCATATTTGTTCCCAACTCTAATTTACTTTTCCAAATAAAGGTAATAAATTTTAAGGAATCAGTCTTTAAGAATATATAGATGGTCATCCTTTAAAATTTAGGGGTTAATATATTCTAGCCTACAAATTCTTTTCTTAAAAAAATGTTTACCTTAATCCATTAAAGTTTTTTTGTTTGATAAAAGATGTTATACTTTAGTAGCATAAGTACTCATGTTTATAAATTATCATCCCCAGACTTTTAGTGGGAAAAAAGTCATGCTCAGTAGAAAGCATTCAATCATATGGGATGCCTAAACACATTTTGGCCATCTAGTTTCATCCAAAAGAAAACTAACAACCCTATGGTCTGTATGGAGTTGAATTTGCTAGGTTAGACCTATTTTCAAGAAAATTTAATCCACTTCGAAATTCTATGAGCTCAACAATCTTTGCACTAGTTTCCAAACTTACAATTTGTTAGAATAATTATTCACTATCATCACTCTAGATTATAGGCTGACTCTTTTTTTTTACTTTTAGTTGTATCAAGCAATCCTCAAATGCCCCAAAACCATATCTAGAAAACTAGAATTATGCATCATTACTCATTAATCTAGTTATCATTAGCATATGATACTACATAAAAAGGCATATTATTAAACTAATATAAACATCTCTAAATCTAATTGGAATTTGGGCTCATCTTATAATATCCATTCATTTAGTTTAGAACAATCCATTCGGAAACTCTGATAAAACCCAAACATAGTTTTTCACTTGCCAAAACATCACTACTTTTAATAAAAGCATGCCTATCATTAATATAAGTTCAAAGCATACAATCAAACTATTATTCTTCAATTTTTAATTTAAAGGATTGATTAAGTAAAACATACCATTATCAAAGTAAATCACATCTACTTAGCTAAGAAAAAGTTGGTTCCTCATAAAATCAAGTGGACTTATCCCATACCTTAATAGAAGAATGGAAACAAAATAGAGTAATACCATATTGATCCTCTAAAGAGAAGAAGGTTTTAGCTTTAATTCATAGGGACTGATAGTGACATACATACGACATAGTTTCCTTGTACCAACGTACTTTTAAGACTATAATATAGAAGGAATGATCTTAAATTTTCGTATATAGTGGGACAACCTCATAATATGGATTTCAATAAGAAATGTTGTAACAGTTTCAGATGACTTAGCGTATAACTACCTTTATGCTTTGTAATAATGTGAACACATGACATAACTATTGAGAAAAAGAGTTAGTAAACAAATAAATTAATTACCTTGGAAGAAAAAATATACATATTTGTGCTTATTGTTATAGTGCATTGCTAATAATTCAATTTATTGTAAATATCAATCAAATTAGGAAAATTTTGTCCCCAAATCAAGATGGTTGAACAAATTATATCCAGTTAGTTTGGGGTTGGCTCGACAAGTATATCAAATAGAATAGAAAATTCAAAATAATTAGAATTTCACCTGAATGGAAATTATTATAAAAGCTTGAATAAGATATTTTATCATTTTATCTAGCAAATAGATTTATATGAATTCATACGAGGGATTTATATGGAGTAAGGGAAGTATCAATGATTGTATGGGAACCTTGGAAGAGTTGTAGTGTTTAAAATGTTGTTGCTATATTCAAATAAATTAATTGAATTTTGGCTTTTGATTGAAGTTGATTTGAACCCTATTTCTTGATGGTTTTGCAGTAGCATTTTTAGATGTCAATGGAAATTCTTGAAGTTTGGGATCATTTGATGGATCAAATCTTTGAGGGAAATTTAACAACCAATTTTGATAGATGAAAAGATCTATAAGATGAGACTTTTTGCAAACCATCATATTTATATCCGATTGCATCGAGTTTGTGGTCAACTCTAATTTACTTTTCCAAAAGAAAGGTAATATTTTTTGAGGAATCAGACTTTAATAATAGTTAAGTGGTCATCCTTGTACCAATATACTTGCATGACCATAGGTATAGAAGGGACGCTATGAAATTATCGTATATAGTAGGATGACCTCATAATCATAGGATTTCAATACGAAGTGTTGCACAAAATTTAGATGACTTAGTGTGTAACTACCTTTATGCTTTGTAACAATGCAAACACATGGGATAACTATTAAGAAAAGAGTTTGTAAAAAAAGAAGTTAGTTACCTTGGAAGAAAAGGATATGCACATATGTGCTTAATGTATTAGTGCATTACTACGAGTGGAATATATTGTCAATATCAATCAAATTAGGAAAAAAATCGTCCCAAATCAAAATATATCAATGAATTATATTTGGTTGGTTTGGAGTTGGATTGAAAAATATATCAAATAGAAGATAAACATCAAAAGAATTAGAATTCTACTTAGATGCCAAATATTATAAAAGTATGAATAAGAAACTTTATCATGTGATTTAGCAAATAGATTTAAATGAATTTATATGGGGAGGGATTTATGTGGAATAAGGGAAGTATTAATTATTTTATAGAAATCTTGGAATAATTTTAGTGTTAAATGTGTTGTTGATATATTTAGATAAATTAGTTGAATTTTAATTTTTGATTTAAGTTGATATTTGAACTCTATTTCTTAATGATTTTGGTTTAGCTTTTCTAGATGTCCATGCAAAATTCTTGAAGTTTGGGATCATTTGATGGACCAAATCTTCGAAGGAAATTGTCAACCAGTTTTGATAAATGAAAATAATTTATAAGATGTGACTTTTTATGAACCATTGTATTTATATCCGATTGCATTAAATTTGTTCCTGACCTTAATCTACTTTGCAAGAACAAAGGTAATATTTTTTGAGGAATCAAACCTTAAGAATATTTAGATGGTCATCATTCATGTTTTTTGGGGGTTAATATATTCTAGCCTACATATTCTTTTGTTAAATAATGTTTTTTTAATTTTTTCTAAATCCATTGAAGTTGTTTTGTTTGATAAAACATGCTATACTTTCGTAGCATCGGTAGTCATGTTCCTAAATTCTGTATTGTGCTCAAGAAGATGACGACTTCTAATAAAAAGAAAAGTGGCACTACTACAGAAATGGCTTATAACGTCACTTTTACAGGTGTCGGTTGTACTAATACACCGACACCTAAACCATACAGCGTCGGTGTATAAAATAAGCCGACATCAATCTCTGAAGGGCGACCAGACACGGGTATCACTTTTATTCGATGTCGGTTACTTAATAACAAACCGACGCCGAAAATTAACCGCCAAATCCAAAATTTCCAGCAAAAAAAATTGCCTCCAAAAATTTAACATATGACATCAGTTATTAACTAAAAAACCGATGACAAAAGGTTATTCGCGAAACAGAAATTGGGCACATTTTGATCGTCGGTTTTACAACTATGACCGACACGTATGGGTTTCCCGCGCTCTTCGCGGGAAATTTTTCACACCCTTTGAGCATCAGATTGTCAAAAACAACTGACGACGATGGTCACTAATCGAGAACCAATTTTTTAATCGGCATATGTATATAGACGTCGGTTTTTTTCTAGTTAAAACATGCGATTATCATTGGGCACAAGTGTCGGTTTGTGTTGTTAACCGACACTGTTAGTTTTATGTGTCAGTTTGTTGAATAACCGACACCGAATGTTAACTTAATATCGCGCGAGCGAGCCCGACTCTTCCCCTTTCTCTCTGTGATTACAATCGGCTATTAGGGTCTGGCGATTCCGGCGTTCTCCTTGCTCGCCGCCGCCGATCTCCATGCTCGCCGACGCCGTGAAGCGTCGCCGTGAAGCGCCGCCATGAAGCGCCGATCTCCTTGCCGCCGCCGTGAAGCACCGCCGTGGAGCTTTCCGTTTGTGGAGCTCGCCGACGTTCGTGGAGCTCGCCACCTCCGTGGAGCTCGCCGCCTCCGTGGAGCTCGCCGTTCGTGGAGCCGCCACCGTCGTTGGTCCTCTCCTCCAGCCGGTCCTCCTCTCGCCGGTGCTAGCAGTAGCCAGCGCCAACAGCAGTAGCCGGAACCAGAGCCAGCGCCAGTAGCCAACGCCAATAGCAGCAGCCGGAACCAGAGCTTGCCATTATCGTCCCCACTGCCACTGCTAGAGGTAAAGCCTCCAATTGACTAGGTTTGCATCCTCAATTCATCCTTGGCTTAACCTATTTTTTAATGTGTGTTGTTGATGTGTGTTGACCTTGGCTTAACCTATTTTTTAAACAAGTAGATGTCAATGATAATTTAGTTAACCAATCCCTATGATTGATCCTAATTTAGTTCAGTATTGTTTTGCATTCATACATGATCATGCTAAAATTTGTAGTGTGCATTTCCAGTTTTATGTTTGACTTTTTTGATGTTACTAGCGGATAGGAGCCAGGCTCCTGTTCATTTTCTGATTCACTTCAAAATGATTTGAATGTGCCTGGGTCCTTATTATAAGTATGTTCTTTTATCCTTTTAAAAAGTATTTCAAACATAGTGTCATGTACTCATAAAACTAAATATGAGTGTTGATTAAACAAATAGATAATAAGTGTCACCTCATTTTATGAAATAACAAGATACATCAAATTATAGAAAATACTAGTCGGAAAATTTATAACATCATTATATGTACTTACACTTTTTCTGAAAATATATAATATCGTTATATGTACTTACGTACACTTTGTTAATACTAATATTATGCAGTCTCTGTCCAGCCACAACAGTCACTATGAACTGGGCCTCTATGTCAATGTTAACATTCCCTATTCAAGAACAATTGGACATCATCCTAGATGATCGTTCCTTAAACCAATTGGCCATACCCAAACATTGGCATTTTCTAAAAGGAAGACACTACAGGCCTGGTGAAGTGACCCTAAATTTTGGCAATTATTCACATGTTATCGAGGTTGAGTATGATTTGGCGGGAAATCTTGTATCAAAATCCGGTTGGCTTGATTGGATTGGAAAGATGCATGTGAGCCGTAGTGACAAGCTTTTTCTCCATCCAGTTGGCCATAATACCATCAACGTTTGGATAACCAACATCAACTACGAGACCCCCAATCATCTACTGCGGTATGGGCGCACGGCGGAGGATATCATCTATGACGAATCTGATTATGAGTCCCCTGTCAGTTCAGATTCGTCTAAATACAGTGAGGAGCTCCGCGACACAACATCATCAAAAAGGCCACGGTAGGTCCAATTAACAAATATATTTGTCAAGACAAAAAATTTGTGTTTACACTTTTTGTCTGAAAGCAATCAATACTCATAGCTGCTTTCTTTTCTAAACTTCAGGAGAAGATCGCCACAATGATAAGTCCTTGAAGTTACTGATGTGAGACCATGTTGGTGTAGTATTTAGTTGTCTATCTATCTAGACTTGTCTGTATTAATAGTTGTTTTAATTATGCGCATATTTAGGGGTACACCAACCCCTTTGTTTAGTTACTGTTTAGGGGTACACCAACCCATGTGTGTGGATGTAAAAAGAGATTAATGAATGGAACTAAAAGTTGCTACATGAATGCTTCTAACTGAATTGATGATTGGCTTGGTTATTGAATGTTACAAATTACTGATAAATTTCATTATAAATGTTATTTTATCCTTATTATAACTATGTTTTCAATGATCACTTCCATTACGGTTCAGGAGCTTGCCGGCCTTCTGCCTGCCCGTTCGGCTTCCACGTGCACCCATCTGTCTCGCCTCTCTCCCTGCTCCAGAGCAAGACGCCCGACTGGGCTCAAACAGAGGTAAACATCCCCAAACACCCTCTGTCTCGCCCTCTGATTTGTATTTACTTAAATACTGATTTGTATTTACTTATCCACTCGTTCATCTAATGATTTTTTATTCATCACATTATTTAAATTTAGGGCTTTATATTTAAATGCATCTAAACATTCATAATCTACTAAAGTTGATTAATTTAGGAAGCATTGATATGTTGTTATGGATGTCCACAAATGTTTTTATAAGAAATTGTGTGTTGAATGGGGTTGTGAACAAGGAATTGGTGTTGTATTTGTTGGCCTAGAAACCCATCCAAGATTTACTCATTAGGAGTAAATATTGGATAGTACCCGATTTGGGACTGTTCTTGAAAACCTAATCTCACTTAGGATGTAAGTGTATAATGTGTATTAGGTTTTCAAAAAAATTTCAGCAGCATTTCCCCGTTTGTTCTCTAAGTACATATGTACTTGGAGAACAGCGGGGAAATGCTGCCGAAATTTTCTTGAAAACCCAATACACATTATACACTTACTAGTGAGATTAGGTGTTCAAGAATGGGATAGGTGGTACACATTTAAGAATGACATGTAGATTTCAGAATTCCTCTCTTTAAATGTAATTGGGTTGACAACAACAAAGGAGTTATAGTGGATGAATTGAGTTTCACGTTAGTGAACTTTGAAAAGATTGGCGAGAAGGGTGAACCATTCATATTGGCATCACAGGAAAAACAAGTATTTTATATCGATGATCCTGCAAATGATAAATGGTCGGTTGTTCTTCATGATAAAAGATAGTTCATTGAAGATCCTATAGATGAAGAAGAGTACTATGATAAGTATGATGACTCCAATCCATTCTTAGTTGGGTTGCCAACACCACCAAACATTGAAGCTGGGGATGACAATGACTTGTATGTTCACGGGGATCATAATGAAGGATTGTTAATTGATAAAAGATCACAATATTAGAGGCATGGATGTTTATATTTTTATTATGTTCCCATGATGACCATGCTGATGATCACTGTGAGGGTATGGACGTGCTTGCACCGCCTGACAATGTAAGTTTTAAGAATATATCCCTGAGGTTTCTATCTATATGTTCATTTATAATTATATTATGTAAGTGTGTTTTTTATCAAAATTTTTGGATACTAGTTAATAGAAATTCTATTTAATTTGCAGGCGTTCGCCAAAGACTACAGGATATGCAGGACGGCCATGACATAGCTATGCAGGCCATCGACATTGCTTTGTAAATCCAAAGCGCAACAGTCAGAGAGAAAGCAAGCATCCCACACTATAGTTTAGTACATATATATAGTGGGACTAAGGTGATGATCCCACCTGCTAAAATAGGTTACCGACAACTACATGTTACGACTGGGAGGTCGTGATTCAGCAACCATATGCATTAGCAAGAGGACAAACAGATTTCACCACGAGTTAACATTGAAGAATCTTCAATGTTAACTCATGGTGAAATCTGTTTGTCCTCCTGCTAATGCATACTATTGCTGAATCACGACCTCTCAGTCGTAACATTTAGTTGTCAGTAACCTGTTTTAGCAGGTGGGATCGTCACCTTAGTCCCACTATATATATGTACTAAGCTATAGTGTTGTATGTAAATTCGCCACTGCTGTTATTATGCACTATATATGTGTTAGTCTGTCATGTTGTTATATGAATCTGAAACACTTGTGCGTGCTGCACTTTATGTATTATATCTGTATCATGCTTCCCTTCATTGTGGCTTCTATATGAAGAAGGTTTGAATATATGATTTTGTTGACAATGATGACAATGTGAATGAATTTTTATGAATTGTGTGTGAAAATCATCAATACATGAATGTTTCTACATGTGTCTGAATGTGAAAAGAGATAAAATGTTTGCAGGTTTGTGGCCTGTTGTTGGCTGATATCAATGGATGTCGTAAAACCTACAGTTCATAACTGAACTGCAGGTTTCTCATCCTGCGACCAGCCACAACAGGTCTGTAGACTGATATAAAAAAATAAATAAAAACATCGGCGTCGGTTATTTAAACAAAACCGATGATATATGGTTACAATGTCAGTTTCCATACTAGTAACTGACGTCGATTTCCCTAATGAGGCTAGACACCACGACTGTGCTGGCCAGCACGGCTGTGGCAGCAGACCAGACATAAAACCAGCGTCGGATATTTATACACAACCGACAACATAAGATAACAGTGTCGGTTTCCCTACTAGTCACCAACGTCGATTTCCCTAGTGGCCAGATAACACAGCCGTGTTGGTCAGCACGGCCGTGGCAGTGGGTGAGATGGCGTCAGTTATCACTAAGAAACCGATGCCGATAGTGCCCCAGATGGCACCCTTTATGTGGCGGGAAGGTATGTGGCGTCAGTTTCGATCCTAATAACCGATGCCTATACCCCCTGCTGGCGCGTTTTCAGCGCGTTTTCGGTGGCGCGCGAAGGGTTTTGGCGTCAGTTTGAAAACCGACGCGTATCTGTTGGGCTTTTAGCGGCGCCCACATAGGTGTCACTTTAGAACTAACACTAAAGGCCTTAAAAAACCGACACTAAAGGCATGTTATGTACTAGTGTGGGATTTTTTCCATTTAACTCTCACATTTGCAACGTAAAATAATGAAACAACAACAATATAGTTGACAAAGGCAACATGATATAAAGTGTTTGTTATAAAGTGTTTGTAAGGGCACATCATTGATTGCTAGTGGTTACACACACACAAAAAGCAACGATTAATTGTAGCGGAGCGGCCATGGCCATGAGGGTAGTTGATAAGGCTTGCAGTGGGATATCTCTCCAGACTAGGAGAGGTGGAAATGGGTGCCCTGAGTCATTTCCTACAACTTTCCTCCAGCTCTGATATCATACTCGATTCTAGGAGCAACCATTGTATAAAGTCTAACAAAAGACACCAAGATGGTTAGACACTCAGTTTGTTAGTGAGAGATCCCAAGATCAACCCCAGGCCACGGGATGAATAGAATGGCCAATTAAAAAAAAAAAGGCAAACATTGGCACCAAATGATTTGGACCAACAAATACGAACTTCAGCATACGGTTGTCAAGATCAAACTCAAACAAGTTGGGTTGGGGAGTGGATTGAGCCATTCAGCTGCTTTTGGAAACCTATTTGTAATCTCCGTGAACTCCACCGTGTGTACCCTGGACCATAACTGATATGCGGTGGCGATTTGGGTAGCCGATTCGCAACTTGCAGTTCCAGGGTCTCCTTGACGAAGTACGAGAACATCCAATCCAGTATTGTCATAAACACCACAGAGAAGGACTCCATTAGCATCCTCACCTAGGCAGGGGAAACACAGCCACGACTCAACAAGGGAAGGACATCCACACCTCTAGTCACTGTGTCAAATACCCCAACAACATCATCTCCAGATGCCCAGTAAACCTTCCCTCCGACAGCTATCACGCTGTGGTGAATGTCCACCGGCCAGTATCCTCCTGGCCGTCTGGAACTGACCATGTCGACCATTCCCCGGTCATTGACCTATACATCTGGATCTCTAGTTTGCAGGTACCTGTGAGTGCAGGAATGTGTATCACCTTGAATTTGTAGATGGTGCTACAGTCTTCTCCTCCCCGAGGGTCACGACATATGAAAGCTTCCAGAAAATAATCATCCAAAGGTGGGTACGGTGGCAAGTCTTCTATGGCTACTGTGAGGGGGTTGTAGATGACGTACTGGAGTCAGCACAAGTTGAACATTAGTAGAAGGCCACCTGAGGATGATACCAGATCCAATTCAAATGGTTGGTGGAAGAGCTGCATATCTCATCAAAGGCACCATTTTGCCGCTTTTCTACAGAGAAGAAACGGATGATGATGTAGTCGTCACCCCTCGTGCAATGTTCTGCAATCGATCGATCTATTGTATACTAAGCATGTTGGGCTTTCCGAAGAGGTGGAAATGTACTGACGGCGAAAAGTGGTGTCGGAGATCAGTGTATTCGATGACCTACACACCGTCTTGCATCGAAACAGGGACTTCACATGTATGCGTTGGAGCACCAAACATAGAATGTCAACGCAGTCGTTCAAGGCGCTAGTCGCGCTGTCGAATAAGGGGTGGTGATTGTCGCCGATGGCATTCTTCCCTTGTCGCCGACTTGTGTCCTTACAAATGGTTTAGTTGCCTTTATGAACCAATGATCTCCGCTTCTTTTCACTTTCCTCCATACTATCCCCTTTTCGTCGCCTTCTTTTCTTACCCATTTCCCCATCAACTCCTCCACATCAAGCCATAGATCGACCTTCTACTCTTTGTAGATTTGTGTTGTCGAGTTTCTTCTTTGCTCTTGTCTTGCTGCAGTGAAACGGGAACACACAATCGAAAGAGAGTGTGCTGTGTGCATGGTTTTATAGGCCGGAAAAACACGTGAAATGAAATTCCAGGTTCCAGAGTTTCAGAATTTCAGAAAAAATGAGAAATAATATATAACATGGTGAGTTGCTTCAGAACAAATCTTATTGTAAAATGTTATCCCAAATGACAAGAAAATGTCATACCCAATCTTAATCTTAATTAAAGTCATTATCGGGATCGGTAAGACCCAATCCCAATTCATGCCTTTATTGGGATCAAGAAACCATGATAATTTATTTTTGTAATTTTTGTACAGTAAAATAATCAACAAAATAAATTCCACATAGTTACTCCTAGAACCCAAAACAATACTATTTGAGAGGTTGGAGTAAATATGAAATCTCTTTCATATTTGGATTTGTATTTGGTAAACTTGGTTATAGATTTTTTTCCTACATTGCTGGCTCTGGTGCAAAGCATACCATTTGACAACTCTAGTCAGATGCCCTATTCTTATTTTGTTTTTTCAAAGAAGTAAGTTCCTCAAGAAACCCAATGCGTGAAACTACAATCTAAGTTCCAGTAATTCAGAATTCAATCCTAATCCCAGACAACGGTTATTAGTAACATCATCAGGAAGAAACAATGAAAAATTAAACAACATAGAAATTATTTTAGAGCTAATCCTATTGTTATACAGATTTTGAAACAAAATCCTTTTCAAAGTCGTTGCGGGATCAAGAAACCAAGGTAATTTGTATACATCAAAAGATTCAACAAAATAAGATCTAGACCGGAGATACTTTAAAAGTGAAAGTAGGTCTATTGCACAGTTATTTATAAAAAATTAGATCTATTGCACAAATGTATATGCTTCTTTCAACTAATAAAAGCAATTCTGAACCATGGTTGAGTGAAGTCATATTAATTCTTTACAATTTGATTATCATTTGAAAAACAATGATAATAATTTAGAACTAAATAACTTTATGCACATTCAACCAATTAAATCAATTATGCCCCACTTCACACCCAAATATATCTTAGATTTTTTACACTTAAAGTATGGTAACCAATTCAGTCAATTACACCTCCACTCCACACACATATATATCTTAGATTTTATTATATATACTTAAAGTGTGGTGCACCGCTAACTAATATATAAAGTGAAAAAATGATATCTCCTTAAAGACGCATGGAGAAGAGGTTCAATTCTATCACAAATATGATGCAGAGATTGTAGTTGTTGCTATAAGTCCCTCTTCTGCGTGTCCCAACAAGTTTTAAACCTATAACTTTAACTACAATCAGCAACAAGATTTACCAACTAAGTGCATCTAATATACAATGAGATTGAATTATATTATTTTATAAAGCCCAAACATATCATAGTTAGCGATAATGGTGCTTCACTATGCAAAGATATAAGTATAGCACATATGATTTTTTTTAAAACCCATGTAACATTCACTTTAATGGATTAAAATCAAAGCATCTAGATCAAAAGTTTTCGCAATTGTGACTACATTTTATTAATTAATAATATAAAAATTTGTAAAGAAATGGTTGTCTTTTATTATTATCTTTTTGGATTATATGATTTATGTATCAGTGTAAAGAAAAAGAGTCTAGTCACAAATACAATAATGTATGAGGTGAAAGGGAACCTATCTATGATATAGGACATGTCACTATAGACACTTGTAGGAACAACAAAAAGGAAGAATAACAAAGCTTATAATACAAGGGCTCCTTTAGCAGCTGAATGTTAACCAAGAAATCAATCTATATAAAGTTATGGGAGACCA
Source organism: Alisma plantago-aquatica (assembly GCA_963693085.1). Classification (NCBI taxonomy): domain Eukaryota; kingdom Viridiplantae; phylum Streptophyta; class Magnoliopsida; order Alismatales; family Alismataceae; genus Alisma; species Alisma plantago-aquatica. The sequence continues at coordinate 1,329,699,182 of OY856409.1, forward strand.
ACAATCATCAATGAAGTTATACCTTCTCTCCTTGATAGATAGACAAGATTAGAAGTTTTTAGTGGAATACTCTATGCTTCCCAAGAAGAGATCATGACTACACAATGCAAGAAAAACCTAAAGAATATCTTATCAATATATGGAGTTGTAATAACCATGCATGCTCAACACAATGTGCTTGTGCTAATAAGACTATTTAAAACTCAAATAACTATATGCATGCGTAGCTGGAAAAATAAAACATCTCTCCCAAACTTGCACCATCTCCCTTCCTCATCGATACCCTTCCGTCGGTGACCAACTTCACCTGTACGAAGATGTAGAGCTCTAAAGGGAGCTACACCACATGAGCATGTCACCATGGTCTATAATCCTCCCTCAAAGGTAGTTCCAATATCCTCGGTTGACTGTGAGAGAAACCAGAGAGCAAGTCAATTCTCTTTGGAGCGATATTTGTTGTCACATCCTGTCCGCATGCAATTAAGGGTGAGGAGGAGACCTACCACCTAGAATCCTTACAAGGACCAACCCCTTTTCCCAACTCAATAGGTTATTGATCAAGGTAAATACCCTTTCTCCCTTTTTATTATATATAACAAAACTTAGTTAACTTGGTAAAATTGAAGAGGTTACAAGGAATACCAGATATATGTCAACCTTTTTACCATTTTCATCAACACAATTTTAGATTCCAAATAAAGTATAATCTTGACCTAAATCGTGCCCCTATTTGCAAAGATGATGTCTTTAATCAAAACCTAAAGACTTGTTTCCTTTCTCTTTATTTGAAAATGTGGAACATAATTGGTATGGTCTGAAATTAGAAACCTTCAAATTGCAACATATAAGTGATATCTTAGTCTATCTAAATCATAAAATTGTAGTGTAATAACCAACAATAACCTAATCTCGTCCAAGACCTTAATATGTATCTTTTCTCAAATGAGATGTAAGTAGGTAATCACCCAAGTAATTGTCTACACTCTAGATCTATCCTAAACACTCTGAAATAAGAAACCATGTAGACTTTGATCTGGCCATAGGATAAATATAACAACCCTAGTTAAGACAAAACTAATCTTTTTTTTGGGTCGCTCAAAATCATGTTACTAATAAAATCAAAAACTTTGGGTACAAAAAGTGCCCCTTGGGGAGACAAAACAGAACCCAAGTCTCCACACAGGAAGACATAAAAAGGACCGAACAAAAGAAGACTCCAATCTAAGAAAGACTAAGAGAAGGGGCAGGAAACAGAAACAAGCCCGAAGGACCTAGCAGGGGAAGGGAGGGCATACAGGACCAAAACATAACACCCACAAAGATGCCTGAATGAACTCCATCACTTCTGCCAACTCAAAAGGGCAAGCCATCGCCTGTCCCAACCCCAAGAACAAACTCAGTAGGAACACATAAGGTAGCAAAATGAGAAAGACATGACTGTCACTCAAAGTCTTTCTCCCTAAAGCAGTGGCCATCTGCACCTGGTCATTACTTCACTCAAAAGGTCCAAGAAAAACAGTAGTTCGAGCTCAACATGGGCATCATCAACAAACATCCATAGACTTTTGCAGCTGGAGACATGCATCCATGGAGCCTCTAGCATTCAGTTCACCCACAAGGAGAGGACTTGTCCGACTATCAACACATGCATACCTCTAGAGACCTTTCTTCTGATATCCACATTGAGCACGAATAAGAATCTCACTAGAACCGGGAGTTGCTATTTGCACAACAACATTTCATCGAACTGAGGATTTTTATCAAACACCTTGAAGGTGTCCTTCTCAAATGGCCGGAGGTCAGACTACCATCGAACGCCTGGTGTGCACCCGAAGCTGCAACGACAGGATAGGCCTGTAGTCACCATGCTGAAATCAGCCACCGCCTTGTCACTTCGAGCCCCATGTGGAGAGGACTATCAGACGAGGAGCCTCGGGCACCCTTCACACAACAACGGGGGATAGCAGGCAACCTCCAAGATGACGCCGCACCCCTACTATGTCGAGAGCGGAACCCCAAAGTAGGAGGCAGGGCTCGAGCACACTGTCTCAGGATGCCATTCCAGGTCACACGAGCCCCAACCCGTGGCTGCAGAAAAGCAACGCGAGACACAAGCACCCTATCGAGAGAAACGCACCTCCATGTACATCGAGGTAAGCATTGGTCGCGATGATATGCAGAAAGGCATCGCCAGAAAATGGCAGTAGGAGGGGACACCCACCTAGCGGACAGAGGAGGACCAAGCCACCCAACGAGGCACCCTACTGCCGCCGTATCTACCAAGGCATGATCCTGGTCAGAATCATGGCCGTCAGCAACCTGGGTAAACTAGGGTTCACTCGGAGGAAAAGAGGAGAAGGTACAAGAGATGAAGGAAGGAACCTCTTCTCAACCCTAGGGCGGTGGAGCAGTAACATGATCCCGGATCTGGCTGAAAGCAGCCTCTCTCCACCCGTCACACTTGAACAGACCAGAGTTCGACATGGTCGAATCGCCAACCTCTGGCCCAGATCATGACTCCTCATAGAGCGTCACACCTCCTTCACCCTAGATCTACCGAGTAGGCGTCAAAAACTCCGACCAGCTCTCGTCTCTAGAGAATTGCTCCAAAGCTTCCCATCACAACGAACTCACCACGACTGTTGGAGGCCAGGGGAAAGAAACGCCGAAGAAGCACCCCTCCCCCCAGCGGCAACCGCCATGAGTGATTAGAGAGAAGGGGGAGTGTCCAAGACAAAACTAATATTAGGTATTATGGACACATAATGATAATGAATCCTTAATCCTCTTCAGGGTGACCCATTCATAACTCCAATAAGTTCGTAGTGAATTCAAGATATGATCTATTAGGTACATAGGCCCTATTTATATATACTATGATACCTCAGTTGCTATCATACTTGTGATTATGCTCACATTTTAGTTTCAGCTATTGGATGTAATATTGAATCTATGGTATGTGATTTAAAAAAAGCATAAATGAAAAGGATAAGATATCTATGGTATGCTGAAATACATAAAAACTCTTGTGAAAGAAAAATTAAGCAACAACATACTTACAAAATTATTGATCTCTGGAAATTGAACATATTGTTCCCAACCTAAATGATAATGTGATCATGATAAAATATGTTTGTTGAACACATAAGACACAATCATGATATTATAGTAATTCTATTTCATTATCTTTAAGAAAACTAGCATAGCTGTGCTACATTTGTGATAAAGTGAGTTATTGCATAATTTCTTCTCTCTTTCAAAGTTTGAATAAGTTAAAATTGTTTTCAATCCTATACTCTTAAGCTTGTTACAGGAGGTGCTAGGAGGCATGCACACAATGATAGAGTGCCAGTAGAAGGGCCACAATAGCATGTGATGCCTTAGTTTGACCCAAAAACTATTGTCAGCCCTGCATTTTAGTCCATGTTCAGATTGATGATGGCCAGGGTTACACATCTAGGGACAAAGCACCAACACCTCAAGCTAGGGTAGCAGTCCCTAATGTGGAATTCTAATATTTCAGGAAGACATTTGAACTTGTTAGACATATCAAGGTGATTGAGTATGCTAGTACTTTGGACCCAACAAATGTTGATATGTGGCTGATTGAGCTCGAGAAGGCGTTTAAGATCTTGAACATTCCTAAAGAAGATATAGAGAAACATGTTGTTTACTTGTTGAAGGGTAGTGCAGGCCACTGGTGGACCATAGAAGAGGAGAAATGGCTAGGAGTGGTGATAGGATGGGAGGAGTTATGATGAGAGTTTGTTAGTCGATACTTCCTAGAGACATATCTAGATGAGAAGATCTCTCTATTTGAGAAGATTACTTAGGGAGCGATGACCACCAATGAGTATGAGTTGAAGTTTATGGAGCTTCTCAGGTTCTACCCTCATATGGCAGTGAAATTTAAGGAAAGGATTTGTAGGTTTGAGAAAGGTCTAAGTACAGAGTTGACCGTGATAGTGTCAGCCTTGGCAAATAGAGAGAGGTTTTTGACTTTTGTGGAGTCGATAAGGTAGATTGAGAGGTCTTCTATAGACAAGCGTGAAGTCAATGCTAAGAAGAAGTCAATTCTGTTTCAAGGGCATTCATTGGGAGGCTTTAAGAAACCCAAGTTTTCCTTGCCAACCAAGGATGACTTTTACTGAGCAGAGGTCACATACTCCATCCTAGTGGACCATGTGTAGGGGTAACGACCATAGTTTTCCATTAGTAGGAGCTTGTGGATCATCATCAATTTCAGTGATATGGTTGTCTAGGCCATGGTATGAGAGCAAGACTAGCTTCAGGTGTGGAGAGATCAGGAACACAAGGATGTTTTGCCCAATGAAGGATGAGGATGTGACCCGAAAGCCAAGGCAAAGTCAGCAGGATTCACATCAACAATAGTTTAGTAGTGGTCATGGCAGAGGACGCAGTCAGGTATCACAGGTAGGTTCTTGTGGACAGGCTAGTAGAGGACATGGACGACAATATGCGATATCTAGGTTCTATGCCATGAGCCAGCTAGAAGTAGTGGTCAACCCAATATTCATGATAGGTCATTTGGAGTTATTTCATTATGATTTGTCTGCTTCTTGTTTTGTATCTATACTACTTGACCTGGGTGGGACACACTCTTTTATCACCAGAGAGGTGATAGATAGTGGTGGGACACACTCTTTTATCACTAGAGAGGTGATAGATAGTTGTTATCTTCCTATTTGTCAAAAATCTATCAGTCTTTGACTAGAGGCTCCTTTGGTCAGTTCCACTGAGTTGCCAGAGGTGTGTTCCTCTTGCATTCTTTCTTTCTTAGGATGCAACATTCAAGTGGATATTTTCCACTTGACACGCATGGGTTTGATGTAACACTAGGGATGGATACCTTGGAAAAGTACAAGGTGGTGTTGGACCGTAGTACTAAGGTGGAAACATTCTATGACGGTGATGTCTCATGGATCTTCCAAGGTGATGGGAAGATTCTTCCCATATGTTTAATGTCAACTATGACAACAGAAAGGTTGATGAGACAAGGATGTGAGACTTTCTTAGCATATGTTGTGGATACCAAGGTGAGAGGTCCTAGTATCTAGGAGGTACCAGTGGTGAGGAAATTTGAGGATGTTTTCCGAAAGAGTTTCCTAGTGCTCCTCCTCTTAGATCGATTGGTTTTGAGATAAATCTTGTTCGTGGAACACAACCCATAGCACAATCACTATATAGGATGGCACTAGCAGAAATGAGAGTTAAAGAAACAATTACATGAATGATTAGAGAAGGGTTGTATCAGGCCAAGAACTTCCCGTTGGGTTGCTCCCATGTTGTTCGTAAAAAAGAAAGATGGTTCAATGAGATTGTGTATAGATTAGCGATAGTTGAACAAGGTGACGATAGAGAATAAGTATATGTTGCCAAGGATTCATGACCTTTTTGATCAGTTGAGAAGTTCCACTATGTTTTCAAAGATAGACCTAAGATCAGGGTACCACCAGTTGAGAAACAAGGCGGATGACATACCCAAGTCAGTTTTTAGGACTAGGTACGGTTACTATGAGTTTGTGGTTAAGCCATTTGAGCTAACCAATGCACCCACATTTTTCATGAATCTGATGAACATGGTGTTTAGGCCCTATCTTGATTAGTTTGTGGTTGTGTTCATAGATGAGATCCTGATATACTCCAAGGATAGTTAGTAGCATGAGCAATACCTTTGCCATATGTTGACTTTGTTGAGGCAACACCAGTTATATGCTAAGTTTAGCAAGTGCAAGATTGGTTGTCTAAGGTGTCTTTTCTAGGTCATGTCATATCAGCTAAGGGAGTTTTTGTAGACACTAAGAAGGTTGAGTCTATTTGGGAATGGGAACAACCTAAGATACTGACAGAGATTTGCACTTTTCTGGGTTTGGAAGGCTACTACAAGAGGTTTATAAAGAACTTCAATTCTATTGTGTTACCCCTAACTAGGTTAACCATGAAGGATGTTCCTTTTGCTTGGGATGGCAAGTGTCATCATTCTTTTGAGCAATTGAAAGAGAATTTGACAAGTGCACCTATGTTAGTGCTACCAGAACAAGGGAAAGGCTATATTATCTTTTGTGATGCTTCAAAGAATGGGTTGGGATGTGTACTAATGCAAGATAAGAACGTGATTTCTTTTGCTTCAAGATAGCTTAAAAAACATGAGGGTAATTACCCAACACATGATTTGGAGCTTGTAGCCATAGTTCATTCTTTGAAGATTTAGAGAATGTCCCTTTATGGAGAAAAGAATCTACAATATATGTTTTCCAAGAAGGAGTTGAATATGAGGTAGAGGAGATGGATGGATTTGATTCAAGATTATGATTGCATGATAGACTACCATCCAGGATAGTTGAATGTGGGAGCTGATGCGTTGAGTAGGAACTTGTATTCATCATCATCTATAGAGAATGCACAATTTTAAACCTTGATGTGCCATAGACAAGACATGTTAGTGTCTCTTCGCCAAATGAATGTACAACTAGAAGTTTCTTTGTTGGCATGTTTGTTTGCATAGTTACAAATTAAACCTACCTTAAGACAACATATATAGAAGAACGATATTGTGATACATAATATCCAATTACAGTTTGGCAGTGAGAAACATGATGGCTTCCATGAGGCATATGATGGTATAGTTTATTTCCACAATAGGACAGTGGCTCCTGATGTTGATGGGTTGAGGAAGATAGTACTTGAGGAAGCTCACTCCTCGATATATGTGATGCATCCTAGAAGTACCAAGATGTACCATAATATGAAGGACTTGTATTGGTGGCTAGGTTTAAGCCGTGACATGGTAGCTCTTGTTGCTAGATGTCCAATCCATCATCTGGTTAAGGTTGAGGATCAGAAACCTGCATGAACATTACAATCTTTGTCGATATTGTAGTGGAAGTGGGATCACATCACTATGGAATTTTTGGTTGGTCTTCATAGGACAGAAAAAGGTCATGATTCCATATGGGTGATAGTAGACAGATTGACCAAGTCATCTCACTTCCTTTCAGTCAAGAAGATGTTTACAACATAAAAGTTGGCACAAGTACATATTGATGAGATAGTCTCTTTGCATGGCATTATAGTAACTATAGTTTGTGAAAGTGGTCCATAGTTTACAAGTCGATTTAGGGAATGTCTGCATTCAGCAATGGGAACACAAATGAGGTTCAACACAACTTTCTATCTGTAGTTAGATGGCCATTCTGAAAGGACTATTTAGACTTAGACAATCTTTTGAGAGCATGTGTATTACAATTTCTTGATAGTTGGGATGTACACCTAAGTTTGATAGATTTTTCTTACAATAATGGCTTTCAGAGAAGCATTGATATGACACCTTATGAGGATTTTAATGGGAGACGTTTTTGGTGTCCACTTTGCTGGTATGAAACATGTGAGTATCAACTCTTGAGTGCTAATCTTGTACAACAGAATACATAAAAATTAGGGTGATACAACTATAGTTGAAGGCAACCTAGGATAGACAAAAATCATATGTATCTATCATAGACCGTTATAATTACAAGTGGGAGAAAAAGTATATCTCAAGGTTTCTCCTTGAAAGGTGTGTTGAGGTTTGGGAAGATGGGTAGGTTGGCTCTTAGATTTATGAGACAATACCCTATCTTAGCTTGTGTTAGAAAGGTGGCGTACAAATTAGAGATACCCCTAGAATTGAATAGGTTGCATAATGTTTTTCATATCTCTATGTTGAGGAAGTGTCATACAAATACAAAGTAGACTATCTAGCCAGTAGAGGTATGATGATGTTTCCTATGTTGAGGGTCCTGTGTTAATCCTGGATAGAAGGGTGAAAAAGTTGAAGAAGAAATATATAGTGTTAGTGAAGGTTTTATGGCATCACCATGTGATAGAGGAAGCCACATGGGATTTATAATATGATATATGTAGGAAGTATCCATCTCTCATTCCGTAGGATTTAGGGGGCGAAATCCTTAATAGGGGTTTATAGCTATAAGACCCCTAACCTTGCTTAAAGTGTTTAACATGATTAATTACCATAATTGAGTTCTTTTAACCTTAATCTAACCTTATGATATGTTTTTCTATCATGTTATAAGATTAAGTTTCAAGTTTGGTCCAATTCAGACACTGTTTGTGCAAGTTGTACAATTTTATACACATTTTTGACTTTTCTACAAATTACCCAAATATGAGGTTTTCCTTGCAGTTTTTCACACGCATTATGTTCTTTTGATGTTTTCTTATCAGTATTGATCTATTTGAGAGATGGGACGCTTAGTTGAACCTTGGTTTGGAGGTGTTTCTTTCAATGGTGACTTAGGATTTTACCCCTTCATGGATGAGCTACCTTTAGGAGCCATCAACCAACGGTTCCCCTATTTGTTTGCATTTGAAGGTCATAAACATGCGGTCACAACTTATGGTCATCCCTATATGTTGGTAGGTCTATGGTTTTCTTGTTTTGGTTCACTTGGACTGGTGGTTCACTTAAAAGAGATGGTCGACCGATGGTTCACCACTTAACTGACTAGGGTCCAAAGAATATATGGTTCCTTTGCTTGGAAGTCGATAGTTGTCCTAGAGAGACAATAACTAAAGTCTAATATGGTCCCCATGATTGGTGTAATAGCTTCTTGCATGGCCATAAAAGCTCTAGGCTATGGAAACATGGAGAGCTGCTTGGACACCTCAAGTTTCTCTCTTTCTTTATCAATATGCTTTATATACCTATCCTTTAGACCACAAACAAAACCTTTGGACTCTTATCTCTTCCATACTCTCTAGAGCTTCATCTTTCACTTGCCTGGGGGTGAACAAATTGCCCAAGGTAGAAGAATGTAGCCAACCTTCTTGTGAGAGCATCTAGGGTTCTAATCTACCCTCGTCTAGGGTTTGTGAAGTTTCCTTTAGGTGATCTTAACCTAAACTAGTAAGTTTTTCATTCTCTACTCCATTTGTTTTTCTGTTCTTATACCTCCTACCTTCTTCCTGTATGGAACCATGTTGTTCTATGGCAAAGTTTGCTTTAAATCTCAAAGAACTTATCCTCTTGCTCCCTTCACCTAGGGTTTACTCCCTTTCTTGGAAGAGAAGCTTACTTGTCCATATTTAGACTAAAGCTAGGGTTCTTCACCTTCTTTGATTGAGTTTTCTTGCTTCTTGAACTCTGATATTCTTCCTAGAGATGATTTTTATAACCCTCTTCACTTTTGTTTTTTACTACAAGCTTGCTTACTCATGTTCTTGCTCTAAAACGATGATCTAAGATTAGAGAATCAATGTATGCTTAAGGTTTCAACTTTAATACTATTTCTTACTTATTTTCTAGTTCTAGATGAACCTAAAATTATGCACATGACCTTCCTAAGGTAGAGGCATACTTAGATCAAGTTTACATGGAAACCAATGGTGCTAAGTACCTATCAAACAATGGCTTATACTTGGTGATTTAGGCTGATTTTCAATTTTATACATGAACCGATGGGTGACCTTATTTTAGAAGTGATGAAGATGTCTTTGTGGCACCCGATGGTGATGACCAATGGTGTCAAACAATGGTCACACCCTATGTCAGTTCTAGACTCCTTTGGGAATCTCAATGATTAAGAGTTTATTGACCTATATATGACATGAACGAACGGTGATTTTTAGCTCAACATCGATGGTGTTCAATGATGGTAGCATTCATAACATCAACCGATGGTTACATAATGTGTCACAACTGATGGTGGTTCAGGTTAACACATGATGGTGGAACCAAGTATCATGAGTTGCTTCAATTAAGTCCTAAACTGATGGTTTCTTTGGTTATAAGATCCAAAGGTTAAACCTACATATCAACCGATAGTTTTGAAACGTTAAACCTGATACATTGGTTGTAATTAGATGCTTCAACATCCAATGGTTTAGAATGAAGTCTATAGTATAATGTGTTGGTTCTAATAATGTGAATTCAATGGATCCATGCCTTTAAATTATAGTCTTACCTTTTCCCTCATATGAATACATTTGATAAAATCACCATAATAAGTGGATGTGTAATTTTAATGTGATAAAGATTATTACACCTAACCCTAAGGTAACTAAGTGATGGTAATAGATTGTAATCAGACCTCTTGAATGATTAATATGATAATGGAATGGTCTCTTATTGTTGTTGAAACCTTAATATGCTGCTACATGAATATCATAGTTCCTGACTGTATTATACTCATATGTCACATGTTTAATGATGGACTGTTGAGCCAAGTTATAAGGCATGGGATGATAATATGATCCTATAGGGTATTATGTGATGGTCTTAATGATCTTGGGCATGGTTGAGACCTAATGGAGGTGTGATTCTCTTCATGATATCATAAGGGTTGGAACCCTAGAACAATCTGATTAGGATTTGAATCCTATGGTGGTATGATGACTAGTATAGTCTCATGAATGACATTGAAATAGTACCATATGGTAGTTGTGGTAAAGATTTGTATCTCATACATTTTATATCTTCTAGATTTGTTATACTAATACACTTTCTAGAAATGAATTAGGGTCTGTATGTCCACTTGTATGATGCATCCTTAATTAACCCAATTAACAATAAATAATCCAATAGAATGCTAAACATGTAGTGCCCTATGTTGTAGAACCATCTTTAGTGTAAGAATTTATTGGATGGTGAAATGAGTATTCCTAAGGGAAACTCTGAGTGCATACTATTGAGTATGCAGTGCTTAATAGATCATGTGTGTCCTTGACATCCTTACTTACAGGGTATGGAGGATGGCTATGGTCATGCCTCAGATATTGTGATATGTGAAAGGCATCAGTGGGTACAACTACAAAATGCCTAAAATAGAACGGGCATGCGCGAATTGTTCTCTAGCGCCTTGACATGTACCATGATAGGCTAGTTGTTTTCATATTTACTATATGTTGATGTAGGTAGTTGACTATTATGTCAATACATTGTCTCTCAAACTGAATGGGAGTTGTTGGTGACATCATGGAGTCTGACTCTTTTATAGATCTAGTATGGCACTAATTTTAACTTAGTAGTGGATATAGATGTAAATACCTATTATTGTATATGAGTTTATGGAAAATATGGACCTTTATGCAACTATTTTAGAACATGATTATGATGTTGAAAATTTTAATTATTCCACTTTCTTGGCTATGTGGTTAATTAGTAGTTGATTGTGTTTTATGTTTGGAGTAATCTCGTTAAGCATGAAGAGGTGTCACAAATAAGTTTGCTTAAGATTTTACCATGATTTATTTTATTGGGAGTTGCTAAAGTTTGAAGAACTAGTTAAAATATGGTATGAATATGATTACCTTTGTTTCTTGTGTTTTTTACCTGAGGATGTGTAATTACGTATCACACGACCCACAAATAAAAGCTAGGAGGCATATAGGCCTATGCTCTTTGGCTAGTAACTATATGGATGATGGATGACCACATGTTGTAATATGATGATGGATGACACTTATAATTCTTAAGATAACTCAACTTTGCGGGGTTGATGTTGTCAAGGAGATGGTTGCACCCACAAAAATTAGTGATTTTTGGGGCATAATCTTTTAAGTGGGGAATTGGTTATGGGTTATCCAAGGAGTGCGATGAGACCTAGTATAGACACATTGGTACTTAGTCGAGAGAGCACAACCTAGTTCTTCACTACACCTATTCTTACTATTTTGTGAGCAACTCAATGAGAAGATAAACTAAAGGGAGGGAAATGAGTGTGCGAGAGTAGCATAATCACCAATCACCACATGTTCAGACACAACTCCTATGCCACCATCCCATCAAGGGTATGGTGCCTCCTTGAAGGAATCCATTTCACCCAACAATAGAGAAGGCTCTATGCTAGACGAGTGGAAGAACCAATGATCCTAAGGCCTGGAAGTATCATAATATCTCTTTAGACTGGGAGCTTTTTGTGGTACTCTGTGCCCATGAGCAAGAGGGATGTCAAGGTGATTGTAGGGGCTCACTGATGCCTAGACGTGACTCCAGAACATGGGAAGGTGTGACAAAGTGGTTTTTAGTTTAATTGTGAGAATGAAATTTCTCTTAAGGTGTGTAGGATGTGATGGAGTGGACTTTTGGAATCCTTAAATGTCCAATGACACAAGTGGATTCATGGTTTTTGAGTTATCTTAAGAATTATAAGTTCTTTGATAAAGTTTAGATGGTTATTGATGCTGATAACATGACTATGGTCCCTAAATTTATGTATTTTTGAGGTAATTAATTGATTGATCAAATAGTTGAGTTTTGACACTAAAGTTGGAAGGGAGGTAGCTTGGATGATAATGAAGTTATGGTTAAAGTTTCATAATGTTTTGAGGTTCCTAGAAGGAGATTTTAATGTTTGAAGTTCGTGAATAAATGCATGTTTTGGTGACTTTATAACTATGGTTATTGATTATTTTAGCATAAGGTTTGAGTAACAGCATTGCAACACATCCTTGAGTGGGTTTGCTACAGATTAATGATGTGGAGATTCTTTGACCCTTGGATGGGAATGATCATGGGGCAAGGAGGTTTGCGATTGTCCACACAGCCATGATCACCAATCGTGGGGTGGAAGGTGTGGGAGTCCATGTAGTTACCATCAGTATGAGGAGAGGAATTGAACAACCCTTCATAAAAGTCAGTTTGTGGTAAGCATTGCAAGCTCCACACTCTTCTCAGCCATACTTCTCCACCGTAACACCACAGTTGATGAGTAGGAAGCTTCCCACTTTTCCTAGCTAGAGGAGACCAGTCGGCGACTGTGTGCACAAACTGATCATAGTTCCTGCAGCAACACACACGAAGACCCATGGAATCCAAAGCATCCGATGAGGAGGCATGGATGTCTGGTTGTTCCAAGCTAGGGTTCTCCCTAGTGGTAGTGTGAAACCAGGAGTCATGTGTGTGCTGGAGGGAGAGTAAGAACCAAGGAACCATGTCGTGGTGTCGCTTGTCACCTCCAAGACTTTCGAGCCCAAGCCAGCTTGAGTTTTCACTGATCAGAGTCAGTGCTAGAGATCATCAGAGCAGATCTGAAGCGGCAGTTGATGAGATTTGAGGCTAGTAGAAAGTGGAAGCCTTGATGATTTGAACCTCCAAGATCCTATGTAGATGGAGGAGATGTCATCGGATGACAAGGATCTTAGAGTAGTAGGCGGTGACTAATTCCTTGTGAGAGTTGTAACTTGCAGCGCCAGCGAGCCTGTAGAGATGGCGTTCCAAGGGAACAACCACAAGAGGTGATTGGGAATAGAAAGCCAAGAACCAAAAACCCAGCCGCGGCAGTGGCCTGTGTAAGGGACAAAGAGACGACATCCAGGCCCTGTGCTAGTATTGGTGGCTGTGAGAACGAGTCTCGTGACTCATATGCTCGTTTGAGAATATGAGAGAGAAAGACAAGCGAATCAGGTCCAAACTAGTGAACCGACTAGACCAACTGGTGAACCGGACGGCTCAGCAAGGCCCAAGAAGCCTAGAGCAACGCCCCCTCACAGACACGTGACATAATTCGATTGGCACTAAGGGGTAAATATCTCAGTTAATTACCAGATCTTCCAAAATTCACAGTAATTGGTATGTTTATCAGAAAATACAAATAAGGTACCAAACTTCCCAAAAAAATGAGTAGAACACAGTAGAATGATAATATCAGGCATTTGATGCTTAAAACATGATGATATCATGTAAGATTCTTTATACTTGTTTCATAAGTAATAAAAATCAAATGATGACCTAAACTTAGGAAAACACATAAGTTGATCCAAAATATGATATACAATTCAATAGCTATCATGTATGATCTTGGTATGCCATTTAATCATGTAATTTGCTCCATGTTTCTAATTAGGGATGATAACCCTAAATAATATGTAATAAATACATACATGCTCAATAAATGATGAAATTCATAGAAAACCCTCATATCAGTAACTAGAAGATAATTCATAAATATGAGATCAATTTATACACAAAATCCATGTTATATGAATTTGACCCTAAATACATGGTTTGAAACCCTAACTTAGGTTAATGATGTAACCTAGGGTTAATATGTGCACAGAATGCTTTGAAACCTAATGTTCAGATAATGAACCATAATCTGGAAAATGACATCAGTAGGATAATTCAAAGACAAGAATGCAAGTAATGATGCACATATCCTAATGAGTTAAGTAAACCCTAATATGGTGATAATTAGGGTTAATAAGATGAGATGTAAGATGATGAGAACCTGATGATAGTATATGATCTTCTCTTGATTAGGTTTAGCAAAGATATAGTTGACATCAGGAATGTGGTATAGATTGTGACATCTCTTTGCAAGGTACACCATAACCTCTTAATTGGCTCATTAAACATTATGCTTGTGTTATATGTAGTAAAATACTTGGCATGTGGTATTGGATGAAATGATTGTTCTTGTATGATATCTTGCTTGACTTTCCATACTTATGGCTATGAACACATGAAACATAAGATATCTGATCCATCATATGATAACACTAAACTCTTTGGTAGTACGGTGCATTGAAGTGATCTCAAACTCTTTGGTAGAAGATCACATGTGTTAGATCTCAAAATCTTTGGTAGTAGATCACATTTAAAATGATCTCAAACTCTTTGGTAGTAGATCATAAGGCCTAAAATCATCAAAGCCCTTAGGGTAGATGTATGAGATATATGATGGAAATGTGCCTAAAATATATGTGTTCTCTTTTGTTAATGAATATCTTTTTTCCAGTATACACTTTTCCTTATATTTGTTTAATGTTGCCAAGTATTAGTTTTATCTTATTGTCAAGATATGATGAGAGGTATATAAAAGACATGTAGGTGTACTCAGTACAATATTATTGAATATTGTGCTGGCGTGTACCACATGTAATATTTTGTTTAGGTTGTGGACATATGATCTTGAAGATCTAGGATAGTTGAGAAGTTGTGTGGTGAGCTAATGTAGAGGTGGACCTATTGTCTTAAGATCATGTAGTTTAGTGGTAGGACATGTATATGTATAAGTTTGTTGTTCAATATGTAATATAAAATGATGTAACAATTCATGTTGTAATTATATTTTGAATGGTGAACATGTGTGTATGGGTTTATTATTGTTCATGTGCATGTGCTACTGATTATTTCCTTCTGACTCCCTTGATTTTCTTCTTCTTAGCCTGGTGTGGGGTGTTTAAATTGGGATTCTCACTGAGGTGAGGCTTTCAATTTGGACATCACACATCAGATTAAGTTTTAGAAAATATGGGGACGTCACAGGTGGTATCAGAGCATGAACAATAGCAAAGCCTGACATTTGCTCATTATACAATGTAAAACTAAATAACCTTGAACTTAGTAATCCTTAGGGTTAGATTAGTCATCTTTAGAGACTAGATCTGACCTAGCGTCTAGGATAGAACCTAGATGTCCGAGAACTAGGTCTAGACTGATGCTTGTTGTATAGCAGGTCCTTAGATGTCGTTCTTTCCTTATAGTGCAGTGGTATGGGACGTTGTATTATTTGGAAATGATGTGCATCAAGGGAAGAGAAATCCTAGACATATAGAGCTCATTGTCTAGGGTAGCTACACTAGTATACACCATGTTCTCACCCTTTTCACTAGTTTTCATGACACTATACTCTCTACTATGTGTGGGACACTGTAACGTCCCCAAATTTTCTAAAACTTAATCTAATGTGTGAAGTCCAAATTGAAACCCTCACCTCAGTGAGAATCCCAATTTAAACACCACACACTAGGATAAGAAGAAGAAAATCGAGTGAGTCAGAAGGAAACAATCAGTAGCACATGCACATGAACAATAATAAAACCATACAACACTTGTTCACCATTCAACATATAATTACAACATGAATTGTTACAACATTTGGTAATACATATTGAACAGCAAAGTTATACATATACATGTACTACCACTAAACTACAGGATCTTAAGACAACAGGTCCACCTGTACATCAGCTCGCCATACAACTCTCAACTATCATGGATCTTCAGGAGCATAAGCACAACCTAAACAAAAGATTACATGCGGTACACGTCAGCACAATATTCAAGAATATTGTACTGAGTACGTCTACATGTGTTTTATATACCTCTCATCATATCTTGGCAATAACATAAAACTAATACTTGGCAATAACAGAAGAATATAAGAAAAGCGTATACTTGCACAAAGATATTCATTAACAAGAAAGAGAACACATATTTTTAATCACATTTCCATCATATATCTCGTACATATGCCCCCAAGGGCGTTGATGTTTTTAGGCCTTATGATCTACTACCAAAGAGTTTGAGATCATTTTACGTGTGATCTACTACCAAAGAGTTTGAGATCTAACACATGTGATCTACTACCAAAGAGTTTGAGATCACTTCAATGCACTGTACTACCAAAGAGTTTAATGCTATCATATGATGGATTAGATATCTTATGTTTCATGTGTTCATAGTCATAAGTATGGAAATCATGCAACATATCATATAAGAACAATCATTTCATCCAATATCATATGCCAAGTATTTTACTACACATATAACACAAGCATATTGTATAATAAGCCAAGTAAGAGGTAATGGCGTACCTTGATTAAGAGAAACCTAATCATCACATATTCCTGATGTCATCTATATCTTTGTTAAACCTGATGAAGACAAGATCATATACTATCATCAGGTTCTCATCATTTTACATCTCAACTTAACCCTAACTGTGTTCACATTAGGGTTTCCTTATCTCATTAAGATGTTCTCACAATTACTTGTATTCTTTCCTTATATTTATCTTACTGATGTTATATTCCAAATTATGATTCATTATCTGAACATTAGGTTCCATATCCTTTTTGTGCACATATTAACCTTAAGTTACAATATCATTAACCTAAATTAGGGTTTCATCACATGTATTATGGGTCATCTTCGAATAACATTAATTCCATGAATCTAACTGATATTCGAGTTACATATTAGCCTCACATTACTGATATAAACCTACTATGTAAATTTTAATTAATTATTAAGCATGTATGCATTTATTGTATATTAATTAGGGTTATCATCCCTAATTAACCATATAAAGCAAATTACATGATTTTGTACATCAACATGACCATATCTGACATCATATGCATTGTAAACATGATTTATGATCTACTGGTATATTTCCATAATTTTATATCATCATTTGATATTTATTAGTCATAAAACAAGCATAATACATCTTACATGATATCACTATTATCAAAGCATCAAAAGGCTAAAAAGGTGGTTCCATGTTGTTCTACTCATTTTTATGAACGTTTTGGTACCTTGTTTGTAATTTTTTGATAAACGTACTAATTTCTATGAATTATGCAACATCTGACGATTATCAGTGATTATTACCTTTTTGGCGAATGGGACCTTGCCACGTGGCCTGGTGGGGGCGCAACTCTCCTTTCCTCATTGGGACCTGCCTCGTTCGGGTCAAGTGTTGGATCCATGGATTTGAGGATCCGCTAGCCAGGCGCTTCTCCCATTCTTTCTCACGATCGCTCTTCGCGATCTCTGTTTCTGCAGGGTGCCACAACGATGGAGATGCTCCGACAAGGTGATGACAGCAGCATTGTTGCCTCCATCAAACTCCAAGACTGTCATCAGCTCTGATGATTCCTCCTCCATGCCGCCATCCTTGAAACTCATTGCCTTCAGCTTCTGCTCACGATCTGAGCAATCTCGCCGGCAACAGTTGCTGGCGCGGCAGAGCATAAGAGGCATTAGGCCTTTACTCTCCATTTCTTTGATCCAAGGCCTCTCAAAGTAGCGCTCCAACTCCAGAAACTCAATCGTGATCTCCATATCCAGAGTGATACACTCCTTGCACCTCCCTGAGCTCCATCTTCAAGCTCCAGACAACCCAAGCCGTTCAACCATGGAGACGACCATAGCAGGGAACGCAAATCCATGTTCTCATCTCCTCTGACCTCGAGCTTCCTTTTCCCTCTCTCTACTTCCTCTGATCTCCTCTCTAGCTCCATATGTCTCCTCCTTGCATAACTTGCTTCACACTATGGGGAAGCAGTAGAGGCGGGGAGATGGAACTACCTCGTCTCTGCTCTAACAGGTTCGAGTGAGGGGTCTTTCAACTCCTATGGATGAGGAGGATACAACTATTGATGTATTTCCCGCTCTCAAGCAATGACCAGTGAGTACCATGGTGTGCGTGGTCTTCATGGCAGCTCGGTTGTAACTGCAAGGAGGGTGCAAACCCTCCTGCCTTTGATCTCGCATCCAAAGGCTATAGCCTGACTCTAATTAAGCCAATATGTAGCTTCATGTTACAAGGAACTAGGCTGTTAGATCCGAGATCTAGGGCTCGAAAAGGGCCACACAACTGGCTCCAAACAAAAGGGGTGTGTGACACCAATATCAAGCCCAACTTAGGTCTATAAATCCTCAATAATGTGCATAATTTCACAAAACTCAAACCAAAATAACTTCCTCTAGGGACATCCAATTGCCACCAAATTTTAACCATAGCTTCCTCACTACTCAAGCTTCCTTCTACTCAAATTTGGTGCAAAAAATCAACGGTTATTCCATTCAATTAAATTCCTCAAAAGGGCATTAAAAGAGATGTCTTAATCATTATGTCAACCTCACATCAACACACCTACTTTGTCTAAAGCTTGGAACTCTTAATATAACTCAACCATATGATTTCGCTTGCATCATTGGACATTTAGGATTCCAAAGGTCCACTCCATCACATCCTATACACTTTAAAATATATTTCATCCTCGAAATTAAGCCCAAAAATCCAGTCTTTCACATCATATACAACTTAAAATAACTTTCATCCTTGAAAGTAAGCCATACTCATAGTTCCAGGGAAAACATTCTCTTGCCTTCATCCACCTATAGGAACCATTCTATGTACAACATAGACAAAATCTCCAGAACTATATCCAAGCTACTAGGATGTTTTCAAACATCTAAGGTGATACAAGGGTGAACCACTCATCATATAACATGGTTTAGGGGCTAAGGCTACATCATGATGTATCTCATTTGCTAGGGTTGCATCTTTATCTTTAGCCATGCATTAATATTCAACATCATACTACCATGTTCTAAAGGAGTTAACTAAGATTAACTCATACATCAAGGTTTCATCAACATTTCATTGAGCTCATTATTAGAACATGTTCAACATTAACATATGCCTTTTAGGGGGGAGTTAATTATAATTTTCCCACTTGATCACATCAAAGTGTCATAATCATTATGTTGTGCTAATTGTCAAACTGTATATTTCATCTTTATTAAGAACTAAGATTAACACCTTATGTAACATGTTTCATTCATATGATCTTATTTCACTGCTCATAATAAATTGCAACATTTACCTGTGATTTCATCACAAGATTAGCCAACAATTTCACATTAATCATCATTATTCATGTATAAGGTTAACCATTTATACATTGAGATCTATTAAACCATTTCTAGATTTCCTTCATGTCATACCCTTGTATGATATCTCAAACTTAGATCACATTCTTCCATTTATTATACCATGGTTGTGCTAAACAACGATTGTGAGTGGCTTGTTAAACATATATCAAAACTTCATCTAGTCCAATGGAGGTCCTAACATTATCATGAGAGTAGTGCCATGCTCAGTCTCTATGAGCTAACTCAACTATATGAGTATCTCATATGCATAAACTTTATCTTTCCTCTCTGATCTAGGGTTATTGGGTATACCCCATTGGCACTAGTTGATTGCTTTACTAGCTCTAGCCACATAAGCACAAACCAGAACATACTATGACATACTCTTCATAGGTTTTCTACCCATGAGACATGCTTACCAAAAACTCTCTCTATATATACACCACTAGAGTCCTACATGGGAAACCACCAACCTGAGCATGAGGCTTTACGAAAACTAACACAATTGTCTCCTCCAGGGTCTTGGGACTCTCTCTCCCTCACCCAGATGGTAAGGTCTCATATTCCTATGCACATATAACCATCCTCTCTCTGCCTCTAGGGTTTGATCCTCCCAAGGACATCTAGGGTTCAATAAGACTATAGGAATCATGCACAGAGAAACTCAACTCATTTACTTAGGAGTAGTCTAGTTTAGGACATATCATATCACATATCTCATAATTCTCATATCTTGGAGTTTAGGTTCTCTAAACTTATCCCTCTAGGTCTCACTCTCTCTAGAGTTAACCCTATAATTGGTCCCAACACTAGAGGTCCTCCTTCATAAAAGAGATTGAGGCTCTTGCTGATTCACATTCTTGTCTTAGCTTATCTTATCTTACCTCATAAAAGCCTAGTTACTTGCATCATCAAAACTTATATCAATTCCTCAAAACTAAACTTAATTCCTCAAAGACAAAAATATATCATCATTGATTATCTTTTATGATCTATAGAAGACCTACATCATATCATCCAAACTTATTTCATCTATTCCATCTATCACATATACCAAACAAGGCTCTAGACATCTAATCTAGAACTACTCTATCTTCTAGACTAATGTCATTCACCTTCACGTAGGTTACATGACCACCTCCTACTCGTACATGTGTGGGAACACATTTTTGTAATACAAATATATAATAAAATATTGTATAGTTTTTCTCCGATAAAACAAGCGTTAGAGAAAACTATCGAGGTTTGATCCGTTTGGAATCAAAACCAAATCCTGAAAATGAGTGTCCACACATAGTAGAGAGTCCAATGTCATGAAAACTAGTGAAAAGGGTGAGAATAAGGGGTATACTAGTGTAGCTACTCTAGACAATGTGCACAATATGTCTAGGGTTTCTCTTCCCTTGATGCATGTCATTTCCAAATAGTGCACATCCCATACCGCTGCACCACAAGGAAAGAATGACATCTGAGGACTTGCTACTCAACAAGCACCAGTCTAGGCCTAGTTCTCAGACATCTAGGTGCTAACCTAGAGGATAGGTCAGACCTAGTCTCTAAAAGATGACTAATCTAACCCTAAAAGATTATTAAGTTCAAGGTTCTTTGGTTTTGGGTTGCATAATGAGCAAATGTCAGGCTTTGCTATTGTTCATGCTCTGATACCACCTGTAACGTACCCAGATTTTCGAAAACTTAATCTAATGTGTGACGGCCAAATTGAAGCCCTCACCTCAGTGAGAATCCCAATTTAAACACCACACACTAGGCTAAGAAGAAGAAAATCGAGGGAGTCAGAAGGAAACAATCAGTAGCACATGCACATGAACAATAATAAAACCATACAACACTTGTTCACCATTCAACATATAATTACAACATGAATTGTTACAACATTTGATATAACATATTGAACAACAAACTTATACATATACATGTACTACCACTAAACTACATGATCTTAAGATAACAGGTCCACATGTACATCAACTCGCCATACAACTCTCAACTATCCTGGATCTTCAAGAGCATAACCACAACCTAAACAAATGATTACATGCCGGTACACGTCAGCACAATATTCAAGAATATAGTACTGAGTACGCCTACGTGTCTTTTATATACCTCTCATCATATCTTGGCAATAAGATAAAACTAATACTTGGCGATAACAGAAGAATATAAGAAAAGTGTATACTTGCACGAAGATATTCATTAACAAGAAAGAGAACACATATTTTTAATTACATTTCCATCATATATCTCATACATCTACCCCCAAGGGATTTGATGTTTTTAGGCCTTATGATCTACTACCAAAGAGTTTGAGATCATTTTACATGTGATCTACTACCAAAGAGTTTGAGATCTAACACATGTGATCTACTACCAAAGAGTTTGAGATCACTTCAATGCACTGTACTACCAAAGAGTTTAGTGCTATCATATGATGGATCAGGTATCTTATGTTTCATGTGTTCATAGTCATAAGTATGGAAATCATGCAACATATCATACAAGAACAATCATTTCATCCAATATCATATGCCAAGTATTTTACTACACATATAACACAATCATATTGTATAATAAGCCAAGTAAGAGGTAATGGGTACCTTGATCAAGAGAAACCTAATCGTCACATATTCCTGATGTCATATATATCTTTGATAAACCTGATCAAGACAAGATCGTATACTATCATCAGGTTCTCATCATTTTACATCTCATCTTAACCCTAACTATGTTCACATTAGGGTTTTCTTATCTCATTAAGATGTTCTCACAATTACTTGTATTCTTGCCTTATATTTACCTTACTAATGTTATATTCCAGATTATGATTCATTATCTGAACATTAGGTTCCATATCCTTTTTATGCACAGATTAACCTTAGGTTACAATATCATTAACCTAAATTAGGGTTTCATCACATGTATTATGGGTCATCTTCGAATAACATTAATTCCATGAATCTAACTAATATCCGAGTTACATATTAGCCTCACATTACTGATATAAACCTACTCTGTAAATTTTAATTAATTATTAAGCATGTATGTATTTATTGTATATTAATTAGGGTTATCATCCCTAATTAACCATATAAAGCAAATTACATGATTCCGTACATCAACATGACCATATCTGACATCATATTCATTCTAAATATGATTTATGATCTACTGGTATATTTCCATAATTTTATATCATAATTTGATATTTATTACTCATAAAACAAGCATAATACATCTTACATGATATCATTATTATCAAAGCATAAAAAGGCTGAAAAGGTGGTTCCATGTTGTTCTACTCATTTTTATGAACATTTTGGTACCTTGTTTGCAATTGTCTGATAAACGTACTAATTTCTATGAATTATGCAACATCTGACGATTATTAGAGATTATTACCTTTTTGGCGAATGGGACCTTGCCACGTGGCCTGGTGGGGGCGCAACTCTGCTTTCCTCGCTAGGACCTGCCTGGTTCGGGTCAAGTATTGGATCCACGGATCTGAGGATCCGCTAACCAGGCGCTTCTCCCGTTCTTGCTCATGATCGCTCTTCGCGATCTCTGTTTCTATAGGGTGTCGCAGTGATGGAGATGCTTCGGCGAGGTGATGCCAGCAACATTGTGGCCTCCGTCAAACTCCAAGACTGCCATCAGCTCCGGTGATTCCTCCTCCATGCCGTCGTCCTTGAAACTCATTTCCTTCAACTTCTTCTCACGATATGGGCAAGCTCTCCGGCAACAGCTGCTGGCGCGACGGAGCAGAAGAGGCATTGGGCCTTTACTCTCCATTTCTTTGATCCAAGGTGTCTCAAAGAAGCGCTCCAAATCCAGAAACTCAACCGTGATCTCCATATGCAGAGTGATACACTCCTTGCACCTCCCCGAGCTCCATCTTCAAGCTCCAGACAACCCAAGCCATTCAGCCATGGAGACGACCATAGCAGGGCACGCAAATGCATGTTCTCATCTCCTCTGACCTCGAGATTCCTTTTCCCTCTATCTACTTCCTCGGATCTCCTCTCTAGCTCCATATGTCTCCTCCTTGCATAACCTGCTTCACGCTATGGGGAAGCAGTAGAGGTGGGGAGATGGAACTACCTCGTCTCTACTCTAACAGGTTCGAATGAGGGGTCTTTCAACTCCTATGGATGAGGCGGATACAACTACTGATGTCTTTCCCGCTCTCAAGCCATGACCAGTGAGTACCATGGTGTGTGTGGTCTTCATGGCAGCTCGGTTGTAACTGCAAGGAGGGTGCAAACCTTCCTACCTTTGATCTCACTTCCCAAGGATATAGCCTAACTCTAATTAAGATAATCTATGGCTTCATGTTACAAGGAACTAGGATGTTAGATCCGATATCTAGTGCTAGAAAAGGGCCACGCAGTCGGATCCAAACAAAAGGGGTGTGTGACACCAATATCAAGCCCAACTTAGGTCTATAAATCCTCAATAATGTGCATTATTTCACAAAACTCAAACCTAAATAACTTCCTATAGGGACATCCAATTGCCACAAAATTTTAACCATATCTTCCTCACTACTCAAGCTTCCTTCTACTCAAATTTGGTGCCAAAACTCAACGGTTATATCATTCAATTAAATTCCTCAAAAGGGCATTAAAAGAGATGTCTTAATCATTATGTCAACCTCACATCAACACACCTACTTTGTCAAAAGCTTGGAACTCTTAATATAACTCAACCATATGATTTCGCTTGCATCATTGGACATTTAGGATTCCAAAAGTCCACTCCATCATAGACACTCATTTTCTAGATTTGGTTTTGGATTCCAATTGGATCGAACCTCAATAGTTTTATTTGACACTTGTTTTATCAGAGAAAAACTATATCATATTTTATTATATATATAAGTATTACAAAAATGTGTCCCCACACATGTACGAGTAGGAGGTGGTCATGCAACCTAAGTGAATATGAGTGACATTAGTCTAGAAGAGAGAGTAGTTCTAGATTAGATGTCGAGAACCTTGTTAGAATACGTGATAGATGAATAGATGAAATAAGTTTTGATGTTATGATGTAAGTCTTATATAGATTATATAAGATGATTTATGATGATATATGTTTCCTTTCAAGGACTTAAGTTTAGTTTGAGGATTTGAAATAAGCTTTGGTGATGCATGTATGTTTTGTAAGATGGGATAAGATAGGTTAAGACCAGATGTGAGTCAGCATGAGCCTCAAGCTCTTTTACAAAGGAGGATCTCTAGTGTTAGGACTAGTTTTGGGGTTAACTCCAGAGAGAGTGAGACCCATTGGGAGAAGGTCAGAGAACCTAAACTCCAAGATATGAGATGATGAGAAATATGTGATATGATATGTCCTAAACTAGAATACTCCTGAGTGATTGAGATGAGTTGCTTTATGCATGATTCCTATAGTCTCATTGAACCTAAGATGTCCTTGGGAGGACCAAACCCTAGAGTCAGAAAGAGGATGGTTATGTTTGCATATGTGAATAAGAATATGAGTGTCTGCCATCTAGGTGAGGGAGAGAGCCCAAGACCCTAGAGGAGGTAGCTATGTTTGTTTCTGTGAACCCTCAAACTTGGGTTGGTGGTTCCCCACATAGGACACTAGTGACATGTGTAAAAGGTAGTGTTGAGTAAGAATAACTCATGGGTAGAGACCTATGAAGAATATGCCATAGCATGTTTTGGTTTATGTCTATGTGGCTAGAGCTCGTAAAGGAATCAACTAGTGACAATGAGGTATACTTGTGAACCCTAGACTAAGAGAGGGAAGATAAAGTTTATGCATATGAGATACTCATAGAGTTAGCTCATAGATTGAGCATGGCACTACCCTCATGAGATGGGTCAGGAGAACCTCAATTGGACTATATAAAGTTTTGATATATGTTTAACAAGTCACTCACATAAGTTTGTTTAGAACAACCATGATATAATATTTGTAAAGATGTGATCTAATCTCGAGACATGATATATAGACATGATACAATCTAAAACTAGAGATGGTTTAATAGGTATCAATTCATAGATGGTTAACCATATACATGAATGATGATCATAATGTGATATAGTTGGTTAATCAAGTGATGAGGTCACTAACAAAGTTTACAACTGAATATGAGAAAATGAAATGAGATCATATTAATGACATATGACATGTAAGGTGTTGATATTAGTGCTCAATGAATATGATGAATATGTTGTAACAAATAAAAAAATATAATGACGATGACACCTTGTTATCATCTATATGGATAAATTGAGTTAATTATAAATAAGTCCCCCCAAATTATGACATAATGTTAGAACATGATGCATGGGTAAAATGAGGATATAAATCCTAAAATATGAATTATGACAAGACATAACCTAAGCATGGTAAACATGTTTTATGGTAGGTGGTTCACCCTAGATGTTTTAAAATCTCCTAGTAGTGGTTGGACATAATCATGGAGTTTTTGTTTGTGTATATATTACACCTAGAATAGTGGCCTAGAAATGGATTAAGACATGATTAGTTTTTCTTGGAGTATGAGTATGGCTTAATTTTGAGGAAAAAATTCTTTTAAGATGTATATGATGTAACAAAGTGGTTTTTGGTTTAATTGTGAGGATGAAATTTCTCTTAAGTGTGTAGGATGTGCTGGAGTGGACTTCTGGAATCCTTAAATGTCCAATGACACAAGTGGATTCATGGTTATCGAGTTATCTTAAGAATTATAAATGCTTTGATAAAGTTTAGATGGTGATTGATGTTGATATCATGACTAAGATCCCTAAATTCATGTCTTTTTGAGGTAATTAATTGATTGATCAAATAGTTGAGTTTTGACACTAAAGTTGGATGGGAGGCAACTTGGATGATAATGGAGTTATGGTTAAAGTTTCATAATGTTTTGAGGCACTAGTACAGAAATGGCTTATAACATCACTTTTACTGGTGTCGGTTGTAATAATACACCGATCCCTAAACCATACAGTGTCAGTGTATAAAATAAGCCGACATCAATGTCTGAAGGGCGACCAGACACGGGTACCACTTTTATTCAATGTCAGTTCCTTAATAAGAAACTGACACCTAAAAGTAACCGCCAAAACCAAATTTCCAGCGAAAAAAATTGCCTCAAAAATTGGCATACATCGTCGGTTTTTAAAATAGAAATTGACGACGAAAGGTTTTCTGCGAGATAGAAATTTGCTCACATTTTATCGTCGGTTTTGTGACAATAATTGACGCCATTGCGTTTTCGCGCGAATAACCGTGAAAATTTTTGCCTCCCTTTAGTGTCGGTGTTTTGTTGTAAACCGACACATATAGTTTTTATAGTCGGTTGTTGTTAGCAACCGACACCTATAGTAAACTTAACAGTGCAAGGCAGACTCTTCCTCTTCTGTTTCATTCATTTCCGCTGATCATGGTTTTTGCTCCGATGATTCTGCTGCTCTGCCTCCGCCTCCACCTCCGTCTCCACCTCCACCGCCATCTGCTTCCGTCAGCCGCTGTCGGCGACCACTCTCCACCCGGCGACCGCCTGACCAGAGCTCTCTGCCCGACGACCGCCCAAATAGAGATCTCCGCCCGGCGACCGCCCGACCACAGCTCTCCTCCCGACAATCTTCTGCCCGACACCGGCGACCAGCTCTCCGCCCGGAGCCCTTCTGCTCGACGACCAGCCCTCCTACACGCCCATTATCAGGTTTTCCCCTGACCTTCCCCCCTATTTTTGCTTTTCATGTATCACAGGGAAGCCCATTAATCCTATGGATGTGGCTGTGTGCTTTGTTTTTATATGTGTGGTTTACATGCATCAATATTCTGTATTGTTCTATGACAAACTGCATTTTGTTCTACACAATATTACTCACATTTACAACATACTCACATATCAATTCTACACAATATTTATCCTCTCTCGGTTCAAGTTTTAGAATTCTAGGTAGTTTTAAGCTACATCTTCACTACTTCAACTACTCAAAAGTTTTGATATGTAGATTCATCAAGTTGATGAATGCATTATTACATTGTTTAAAGCTTGATTAATTATGATAATCTAATCATTATGTTTTAAAACTAATGAGAAGATTTAAACATATTTGATTCACATAATTAGGGTTTGAGAATTGAAAATCCTAATCGACAAAAATTAGGGTTTTGGTAACATGAATACAAAATTTGATCAGTATAGTCGTGTACTAAATGATTTTTAGCATTTTATATACAACTAGGATTTAGTTGAAATTTGTACATGGTTTGGAGAAATTATATATTAGTTGGAAGAATTTTTTGACTTGTTTGTCGGCTGATTTTACCCAAGATAAACTCAATCGACCATGTATTCAAACTGAAATATAGCAGTCTAGTATTTGAATTTTATCTTTTTATTGGTATATCCAATTGATCTGAAATTTTAATTCTATTTTGGAAACTCCATTTTGGACGTCTTGTTAAACTTTCCTAATTTTTTAATGATGTTTGAACTCTATAGAGAGGAGTGGCGGTTGAGTATTCCCTAGATTAATTGACAATCCATGGGAAATTATATGGATATGACTATGCTATTTCATGTGAATATTGCCTAAAAATCAGGTCAGTGGTCAATATGCTTGGGAATTGAATTGACATTATAAAATCATATTTGAATTGTATTAGAATGAATTATACAAGTGTTTTTTGAGTCTTACTGAAATTGAATATGATATATACATAAGGATCAGCGTGAGGTGGCAATATTCCCTATTTAGGGTTGTGTTGATGGATTACTGAATTATGTAATTCTTATGATGTTGAACAAAGGATGACTTCTTGAAAACCCTAGAAGTTTAGTATTAAGACGAGTATGAGTGATAAAGCTAGAACTTGTATATAATGTTGCAAATGTGATGAATTGTTCAAGTGTAAGTATTAATACTTGTATCAGATGGCTGATCAGGACCGTGCTGATGATCACTGTGAGGGTGAGGATGTGCTTGCACCACCTGACAATGTAAGTTTTAAGAATATATCCCTGAGGTTTCTATCTATATGTTCATTTATAATTATATTATGTAAGTGTGTTTTTTTATCAAATTTTAGGTTGGTGATGTACCCCTTGAAGAAATTATAGCACTTTATGAGCAGCAAAAGAAAATTGAGAAAGTGAGGGGCATCACAATGATGAACAAGTTAATACAACAAAGGGGCAATGGACCCAAATTGGTTGTGGATTTTGACCAGGCAGGAAATCCATATGGAGTGAACCGCAACTCATTTGTTTCATATCTTGGGGTTCTTACTCGCAGCCATTGCAGTCTTATCCTAGAATCATGGCATAGAGTTCTTAAGGAGAAGAAAGACCACATATGGAAGGAACTATGCATGAGTTATTATTATTTGTAATTCTATTTGTGTAGATTACTAATTTTTAGGATACTAGTTAATATCAATATATTCTATTTAATTTGCAGAGCATATTTGATCTGGATGAAAAGTTGCATCGTAAATGTGTGATGCAACGTTGTGGGAGGGTCCTAAGGAACTATAGGACCAATCTCACCCGAGATTACATACGCGATGCTAAGAATAGGTTCTTGATAGATTCCAATTCTAGACATTGATCAATATTTCACTAACTTTACACTAATAATTTTTAATTGTATTCACTTTGAAAAATAAATATAGGAAGAAGGAAGCCACACAACAATGGAACTACTTGGACCCCAAAGAATGGGAGAAGTTTGTTACCCAAAGAAAAATAGATGAATTCAAGGTATTAAGCGCCACCACTCCCAATTTAATTAATATATCTTTTTATGTATTCACCTATTCAAGATTAACCTTTAGTGTTACTAACCAAATCAACGTGCCAACTAACTAGGCTAAGAGCGATGCTCATCGAGCAAGGCATGAACTGAATGTGCACGACCACACAATGGGTCCAATAGGATATGCAGGCATTCACCAAAGACTACAGGCTGAGTCTACTCAGCCTACTGCTACTCAGGAGACTGCATAGTCCTCTACTGCTACTCCCGCACCTCTATCTCGTCATGTTATGTGGATAGCTGGGAGGCAAAACAAGAAGGGAGAGATACCGAACCCCACAACTGCTGAGGCGGATGCAAAAATGGTAAAAATAAAACTCTTAGAGCAATATATCAATATTGATTATTGTTATGTTTACTTATGAATTTTTGTTGATGGTGCTTAGCGGGAGCTGCACGAGCAGAGGAAGGAAGGCAAGTTCATCCCTCAAGGTACAAGGGATGAATTGACAGTTGCTCTGGGTAACCCAGAGCATCCTGGATGTGTAAGGGGTGCAGGCGCTGGTGTGGGAATCAAAGCGTTCTTTGGGCCATCCCAGCATAAACCTGTCCCAAAAGCGGGACTTTCACAAGCTGAGGTAACTTATTCTTATTTTAGAACGTTATTGCAAAAGGGAATTCAATAATCAGCAACTAGCATTTCTTTTATCCATGTATAGGTAGATTCCTTAATTGATAGGAGAGTCGAGGAAGCAGTTGATAAAAGACTCCAGGAAGCAGTTGATAAAAGACTTGAGGAAGCATTTCACAAGTGGCAGGCGTCTCAGACTGCCAGTCAGACAGTACCTGTGGCAAACCTCTCTTCTCCTACTCCTCATACTGTAGAGGTTGGGAGTAATCCTATAGACCCACCTAGCACGTCCTCTGTAAGTATTTTTATGGCATATATAATAGCTAGTCTGTTCAAGATGATATATTTGTGTATATATGCATATAACATTCTTTAATTACGCAAATTTGTAGGGGTTGAAGCCATGCCAACTACAAAGTGAAGGATATATCGTTGTAGATGCATCGGCTTACCCACCCCTTAAAGGGTGCATGTTTCATGGGAGTCCAGTACCAGATGGCATGGTACGTGTGAGCCCCATACATATACTCACTGGATGGACAGATCTTGCACTGCCTCATGCACACCCAGATGCTGAAACACTTGGTGAGGTAGTAGGCAGAGTGATATTGTGGCCCGAAGCAGATTTCCTCTATACTGATATTGTATGATAACTTTTCATTACTTTACTTTGTTAGTGTGTATATATATATGAGTCAATTGATATGAAATTATATTTACAGGTCAAAAAGACGAGACCCGCTACATCTCAGCCTCCACCTCCTCGACTACCAAGTTGGCTTCCAGGGGACCTACACGCCTCGATAGGTCCTAATTGTAGGAGTGTGGCAGTATGGATCGGTGAACATAATCTAAATTGCCCTATAAATGTTACTATTACGGAGAATGTTGTAGGTAAATCATACGATAACAATCTATTTATACAAGTTTAGCATACGTATTAATGCATACGTAATAGAAGTTTTGGATACGTATTAATGCACGTCAAACATTCGGAAACAACATATTTATAAAAGATATTTTGGAGTTGTTTAAGTATGAATAGTTGAACACATCTATGATAGAGCTGTGGATATGGTGAGATTAATGCATACGGCAATCTGGTTTATACATCCATATACCTTGTTTTATATACGGCAATCTGGTTTCTTATATATTAATGCATACATAATATATGTTTTGCAACCACTTATACAGGACATGTAAAGATTTTGGGTTTTCCCATGTGGGATTTTTGGTTCCATCTTTGATTAGTCTTGTAGATACAGACCCTGGTTCAGTTACTTCATACTACTGTGATGCTTTTGAATATTTTGGTAAAAATAATAAGACGGTGATAATAGCTCCATTCAATGTCAAGTAAGTTTACTTTGCTTGTAATTTGGACTTAAGAAAATTACATTTTTATTGTGGATATTGAGTTATTAATTTTCTACTTTCTTACCTATAGTTCTAAGTATTGGGAGTTATTAGTTATTGTCCGCAAGACATTCACCGTCTATTATCTAGATCATGCAGGGAGTGAGTTGGATGTATATGGACATGCAATCAAAAGACCATTATTCTCGTGAGAAATATTTTTATGTTTTTATATCTGTTAACATCTGTTACTGCATTACTATTTAATTATGCAATTTAATGTGTTACATTAACATATATAGGGCTTTACAAGAGTACAAAAAAGCTGGAGGAAAGGTCCCCAGGAAAAAAGTCTGACACTCATTTGGAAGAATGTGAAAGTAATTTCCTAACTCCAATATATATATTATTTATGTGAAGTGTGCTTATTTGTATTTTTGAATATTTTGTATGTTTCAATTTATAGTGTGCTACAAAAGACAACGGATAGGCATGTGCCTACTATGTGATGTGATTTATGGACCTAATCATCAAACATGCTGTATTGGAAATCGATAACATACAACAGGTATTATACATAGTCTCGTTAGATAATATGAAATATATGAATCTTATTATATATTATTATAATTATGTATGTACGTCATTCTCTTTTTAGGTCTTTAAAACTGAGGACTTCAACACAGGTGCAAAGCATTTCGATGTACATGCTCCCTATACGAGAGATGAATTAGATGTTGTAAGAGAAGATTGGGCAAAAGCCCTGCAAAGAGTGGGATTTTTTCAATACGATTTTGATGATGATGACAATGATGAATTAAATAATTTTTTTCTCATAATTAATTTTGTGTGAATGTGAATGAATTTTTATGAATTGTCATATTTGTGTGAAAATCATCAATACATGAATGTTTCTACATTGTGTCTGAATGTGAAAAGAGATAAAATAAATAGAACTGCAGGTTGCTACTGGTTTCTACATGTGTGTGATGAAAAAATAATATGAATTAAATTTCTTATACATGAGTGTGAATCACATATATAATAATTTGTCCATCATGTTAATTTTGCAGGTTTGTGGCCTGCTGTTAGCTGATATCAATGGATGTCGTAAAACCTGTAGTTCATAACTGAACTGCAGGTTTCTCATCCTGTGACCAGCCACAGCAGGTGTGCAGACTGATAGAAAAAAAATCAAATCATAGGCATCAGTTATTTGTATAAAACCGATGACATACGATTACAGTGTCGGTTTCCATACTAGTACCGACGTCGATTTCCCTACACCACGGCCGTGCTGGCCAGCACGGCCGTGGCAGAAGACCAGACATAAAATACGTGTCGGATATCTGTATAAAACCAAAGATATACGGTTACAATGTCGGGTGCCATACTAGTAACCAACGTCGATTTCCCTAATGAGACCAGACACCACGGCCGTGCTAGCCAGCACGGCCGTGTAAGCGGGTGATTCAATGTCGGTTTTGAAGTGGATAACCGACGCCTATACCCCCTGCTGGCACATTTTCGGTGGCGCGTGAAGGGTTGTGGCGTCGGTTTGAGAACCAAAGCGTAAAGGTTGGGCTTTTAGCGGCGCCCACATAGGTGTCACTTAGAAACCGACACTAAAGGACTTAAATAATCGACACTAAAGGCCGATTATGTACTAGTGAGGTTCCTAGAAGGAGATTTTAATGTTTGAAGTTCGTGAGTAAATGCATGTATTGGTGACTTTAGAATTATAGATATTGATTATTATAGCTTAAGGTAGAGTAACAACATTGTAACACACCCTTGAGTGGGTTTGCCACAGATTAATGATGTGGAGTTGCTTTGACCCTTGGATGGGAATGATCATGGGGCAAGGAGGTTTGCGGTTGTCCACACAGCCACGATCACCAATCATGGGGTGAAAGGTGTGGGACTCCATGCAGTTACCATCTACATGAGGAGAGGAATTGAACAACCCTTCATAAAAGTCAGTTCGTGGTAAGCATTGCAAGCTCCACACTCTTCTCAGTGATACTTCTCCACCGTAACACCACAGTTGATGAGGAGGAAGCTTCCTACTTTTACTAGCTAGAGGAGACCAGTCGGCGACTGTGTGCACAAACAGATCACAGTTCCCACAACAACACACACAAAGACCCATGGAATCCAAATCATCTGATGAGGAGGCATGGATGTGTGGTTGTTCCAAGCTGGGGTTCTCCCTAGCGGTAGTGTGAAACCAGGAGTCATCTGTGTGCTGAAGGGAGAGTAAGAACCAAGGAACCATGCCGCGATGCTGCTCATCACCTCCAAGACTTTTGAACCCAAGCCAACTTGAGTTTTCACTGATCGGAGTCAGTGCTAGAGATCATCGGAGCTGATTTGAAGTGGCAGTTGATGAGATCTGAGGCTAGTACAAAGTGGAAGCCTTAATACTTTGAACCTCCAAGATCCTGTGTAGATGGAGAAGATGCCATCAGATAACGAGGAGCTTGGAGTAGTAGGCAGTGACTGATTCCTCATGAGAGTCATCACTTGTAGTGCCAGTGAGCCTACAGAGATGGCGTTCTAGGGGCACAGCCGCAATAGGTGCTTGGGAAGTCATCGATCTTCCATGTGCAACAAGTGGCTTTGTGCAAAAGAATAGAAAGCCCTGAACCAAAAACCCAACCACGACAGTGGCCTATGCAAGGGAGAGAGAGACGACATCCAGGCCCTGTGCTAGTAGTTGTGGACGTAATTACAATTCCAGTGACTCGTACGCTCGTTTGATAACGCGAGAGAGAAAGGGAAGTGAATTAGGTCCAAACTAGTGAATTGGCTAGACCAATTGGTAAACTGGATGGCTCAGCAAGGCCCAAGAAGCCTGGAGCAACGCCCCCTCATGGACACGTGGCATAATTTGATTGGCCCTAAGAAGTAAATATCTCAGTTAATTACCAGATCTTCCAAAATTCATAGTACTTAGTATGTTTATCAAAAAATTACAAATAAGGTACCAAACTTCCCAAAAAAATGAGTAGAACACAGTAGAATGATAATATCAGGCATTTGATGCTTAAAACATGATGATATCATGTAAGATTCTTTATACTTGTTTCATAAGTAATAAAAATCAAATGATGACCTAAAATTAGGAAAACACATCAGTTGATCTAAAATATGATATAAAATTGAATAGATGTCAGGTATGATCATGTTATGACATTTAATCATGTAATTTGCTCCATGTTGCTAATTAGGGCTGATAACCCTAAATAAAATGTAATAAATACATACATGCTCAATAAATGATGAAATTCATAGAAAACCCTCATATCAGTAATTGGAAGATAATTTGTAAATATGAGATCAGTTTATACACGAAACCTAATGTTTAGATAATGAACCATAATTTGGAAAATGACATCAATAAGATAATTCTAAGACAAGAATGCAAGTAATGATGCACATATCCTAATGAGTTAAGTAAACCCTAAAATGGTGATAATTAGGGTTAAGATGAGATGTAAGATGATGAGAACCTGATGATAGTATATGATCTTGTCTTGATCAGGTTTAGCAAAGATATATTTGACATCAGGAATGTGGTATAGATTGTGATATCTCTTTGGAAGGTACGCCATAACCTTTTACTTGGCTTATTATACATTATGCTTGTGTTATATGTAGTAAAATACTTGGCATATGGTATTGGATGAAATGATTGTTCTTGTATGATATCTTGCTTGACTTTCCATACTTATGGCTCTGAACACATGAAACATAAGATATCTGATCCATCATATGATAGCACTAAACTATTTGGTAGTACGGTGCATTGAAGTGATCTCAAACTCTTTGGTAGTAGATCACATGTGTTAGATCTCAAATTCTTTGGTAGTAGATCACATGTAAAATGATCTCAAACTCTTTAGTAGTAGATCATAAGGCCTAAAAACATCAAATCCCTTGGGGCAGATGTATGAGATATATGATGGAAATGTGCCTAAAATAGATGTGTTTTCTTTTGTTAATGAATATCTTTTTGCTAGTATACACTTTTCCTTATATTTGTTTAATGCTGCCAAGTATTAGTTTTATGTTATTGCCAAGATATGATGAGAGGTATATAAAAGGCATGTAGGTGTACTAAGTACAATATTCTTGAATATTATGCTGACATGTACCACATGTAATCTTTTGTTTAGGTTGTGGACATATGATCCTGAAGATCCAGGATAGTTGAGAGTTGTGTGGCGAGCTAATGTACAGGTGGACCTGTTGTCTTAAGATCCTGTAGTTTAGTGGTAGTACATGTATATGTATATGTTTGCTATTCAATATGTTATATCCAATGATGTAACAATTCATGTTGTAATTATATGTTGAATGGTGAACATGTGTGTATGGTTTTATTATTGTTCATGTGCATGTGCTACTGATTGTTTCCTTCTAACTCCCTTGATTTTCTTCTTCTTATCCTGGTGTGGGGTGCTTAAATTGGGATTCTCACTGAGGTGAGAATTTCAATTTGGACATCACACATCAAATTAAGTTTTAGAAAATCTAGGGAAGTCACAGAAGGCTACTAGAACATGTCAAAGTACCACTCCACGATAATGAGCATATGTTGGCAAAACTGTAAAATTGAAGAAGAAGACGTGAAGGGAAGTCAGGGTGAGACTCAGAGATGGCGAGGGAGGTCCTTCCTGTTCTCCATAGATCACTGAAGATGTTTCTAGTAGAGAAGATCTCTAAAAGAGACAGATCCCTCTATCACACACAAGTATCATGATGCATGTAATTGAAAAGAGAGGAGAGAATAGAAACACTTCTCGAACCCTTGAAATTTGAGGATGAGGCCCGAAACTTGCCTCTTTGCTCATCAAAGCTATATATATCGTTGCGATGATGTTTGACTTCAGTCTATAGATGGTGCTATCGTACATTAGGTGGATTGGGGATTGATATGCCAGAGGAGATAGGTCAAGGAACTAGCTCAATAAGAGAGTCATCTAGACTGGGTCCTGGGGCCCAGACCAACCAACTCAGTAGGGTTAGCAAGCCCTAAACTATGCCCCACTTATAGAGCGATGTGGTGAGCATATGAGCGATCTGAAGATGAGATCAACGTCCCACAAATAACCCAACAAGGTAAACACCTTATAAAATCACATAATGTGTCTATATTTTGTATAATATATAAACAAAACTCTAGTGCCCAAAAAGTTTTCCAAAAATACCCCCGAACTCAGAAAATTGTGTACTTTGTTATGATACCAATAGGTTAGACTCTTGAAGCATTATTATGCTGATATTTAATTTAGAAGTAGATCCTCCATTTAAGATCTTTAAAATGGTTTAAATAGCAAATTATCTAGGTTAAATATGATAAATATGATGTTGAACCATGATATCATTTAGAGACAATATGTTGAGTATAATCTAAGTGTTAATGATCTATTGTGATAACCTGCATTTTCTATATCAATGTACATGCTGACCCATTTGATTATCTAATGTACTCAACAACCTACCTCACCTCCACTTTGATGAATTTGAGCCAATTAATGCCCAATTCAAGATTTGATTTTTATTAAATATCACTTTATACTTATGTATGACTAATATGAGTTTTAAACTAAGTGTCATGATTATTATGTATTGTCAACTTGAATTTCAATTTGAAACCATTTAATGAACCCTCGTTACTATAAAATAATTTTCATGATGTAGAGGATTCAATTATGAATCCAACGGCCCAAAAATCACCTCAATCAGAGTCATAAATCACAAGATATGGCCATTTAAACTTTGCTATTTTAATATTTGTTTTAACATCGATTTAGCTTGTTTTGTGCCTAATTGGGCATGTGCAACCCAGCTAAGATGGGTGTCCCCCTTCCCTCACTTATACATGTCAATGATTTGCACTTGTTAATATTTCGACAAACTGTGGCCTTTAGATCTTGACCCACGGATACCCCCTAATCCAACGCATGATGGTCATCTTTGAGCTCCATCCCTACTACTATAGCAGTATATTAGGGGCAGACAATAACACCTCTTATCGACTCTTTTGAACAAAATTGGCTTGAAAAAATATTTAAATACCTCATTCATGTTCTTTTTCCTCTCTTTTCCTCGTATTTTGTGAACCCTAGCCCCCTCTTTTCTCCTTCCTCTCCCTACCTTGAGGTTCCACCTTCTAGCCCTCCTCACAACTAGATTCTCACCCCTTTGCCTCTACCCAACCTCACCCAAGCGGAACAACATCTTTTCATGACTTTGGCCTTGTTTTCCACTACGATCATTTGCCCCGGTGAGGTGCCATCCGCAGTGGACAGACCCACAATGGGCAACACTCACTGACTGTAAGGCGACGCTCCACAAGTGGTAAGCCATGAGCTCGGGGTGCAGGGGGTCGCTGGTCCAACAAGCTGGCTGAGCTACAGACTGTGGGATGGATTGTGAGTGATTGGGCCCTTGTTCCCTGAAGCAATGGCGCGTCTCCCCTCCTTGGCCCTTGGATCCTGATCCAAGGGTCCACATCTCCTGGAATAAGGTAAAACTTGCAAAATGTGTATCTCTTGAATCTTTTGACCAAATGCAACATATAATATATGCTTTTAGATTAGAAAAACGTGTTCTATCCAATAAAAATTATTGCAAAACCTGAATCTTGTTTCTCTTCTTCTGATATCCTAAAATGCATGTTTTTAAAGTCTTTTTAAAATGATCATCCTATTCGAATACACGATCTTATTCTTTTATGCCCTAGGACATGATGACATCTTAATATAAGTACCTTGTACATCATCATGCATCACGACTCGAACTTCGAATATCTATGTATCCTAAGATGGTTAATGTTACTTAAATGACCTAAGATGGACTTTTTTGTAAGGAACTTTATCTTTAATCCCTAACCTTATTTGAACACATCCTAAATCCTTATGGTCAATCCAAATCCATAGTTTTTGTTGCTTGTTATATCATGATTTGATTTTGTTTATAATTGTACCCCTTTTTTACCTTATCATGTGCAATGAAATATGAGATGTGTTTTATGTAAGCTTTGGATACTAAATCTTGCACCTTGCTCAAATACCGATATAGTTAATCTTGAATCCTTTATGTCATCCTAAAATTAGTAACTTATCATGATTTGTGCACATAATTACATGGAGAATCTATCTTGTTCCCTAATGTGATCAAATTCCCTAAACTTGATTTGAATTGTGACCCAATTGACATGTTATTAACTAAATCTCTAATCTTTCATGAACCTTGATATAATGATGACCTATGCTTCTTTATGATTTCAAATAAGTATCTTGATGATTTATATAACACCAAATATTACTTGTTCTATCTTATACTCGAATGATCACAATCTTGCATGATGATCACCAGAAATGACTAGTATGATAATATTGATGCCTAGGTAGCTTATGTTACTTGTCCCCATAATTTCTCTAGTTTAGATCTAGAATCCTTAATGATAGATCTCCAATTTAGTAGGAATGTGTCACCCTAAGATCTAAATGAATCCATGATGTATGATGTAACATGATAATGAACATGCATGACTAGTTGAGATAATGAAAACAACACTGAAGGTTTTGATGCCTAGATCTAGGTGACACATCCAAACACCACAATTATGATTAATGAGACCTAATATTATAGATCAATAATCTAGTTATACTTATGTTTAATATCTGGATAAATTGATTTACTCTATTTCCAAGATCTAGTCAAAGTTGCCACTTACTGTTTTCTAATCAATGGTTCATCTTGCTCTCTACTCGCAAGGTATGCTTAATCTATTAACTCTACTATGTTATTGGATTTTTTATATGTATACTCATATGAATTCTTGGCTATATAATTACTTGTTTGATCTACTATTCCATATGAATACTACTTTCATGTTAACTATAATTTGTTGATAAATCTTGAACATAACATATAGAAATCCATTATATAACCTCATGTACCTGCCTGAATTCTCGGGGTAAGGGTACAAGGCACAAATGAAATAGGGTTAGCGCATTGACTTTGGTCTTAAGTTCCCTCATGTAGAAATAGGGAGCATCAATGCCCCTCACGGACCCTTCCTTGAGAAGTGGTCAAAGGCCTATGTTGATATAATGGATAAAGAAATCTAAAAACATGTTTTGTATAGAAGAATTTTGTTAAATGTTCTTGCCTTGTTTCTACTTCTTGTTTAGTATGATGTTTTTATTATACTCTTAAATTATTGTTACATGTTTTTCATAGCATACTCAATGCACTCACATTGATATATTTTGTTTATCAAATTTGTAGTTTCTAAATGAAGATCCATTGCATTCAAGACTCTGAGATTAGAAATGAATCACCAACGGGTTACTTGAATATAGAAATGGGTACTTATCTCTTATCTCCATGTTTACTATCTTATTATACCTTGTTGTTACTGCTTTTACATATATATTGTATGTGTGATATAATTATGCCATTTTATAGATGGATGCCCAAGCCATTAGGAGTGTGGACCTAGGGTAAAAAACATTTCTGTGACAAATGATATCAGGACCAAACACATAGGACTCTCTATATGTTTAAGGAATAACATACCTTAAGAACCCATGGATGACTAGAATCTTTTCCTCAAATTTTAGAGAGTCTTCTAGCATCTCATCTCTTCTCTAAGGATCAACCTTAACCACCCAAGTAGTTAATGATTAGTTTGTCTTCTTGCCTCCTCATATGATTCTTCTGTCATGACTATTAATCACATGGTTTTTGGATTTTGGGTAGCTTATGCATGGGAAAACTACAACTCACTTGAAATCATGAAGTTGATTAAGATGATAATGCCATGATCTGATCTTTAATAAAAAATCCAATTTGATGTATGACATTACTCTTAAGATTGATATACTCAGGTGTAAAGTTCATGCAAAATCAATGTCACCAATTAGATATTAGTGGTTTCTATTTTTGAGGTATATCCTTGATTTTGGTGATATATAAAACTTATGTTCTATACCCTATGTTTGATGGGGTCCCTATTGATTAGACCTATGTTGTCCGTATTTTGATCAAATCTCACCCTATTGATATGTGTCATGCCGCATACTCTAAAATGACCATGCCTTTGGACTCTTAGATTATGATGTGAAGACTAGTTACAAGAGGAAAATCTCCTATTGACTATTATCCTTGTTTGTAGGCTCAATTTGAATAATATGATGGACCTAGATCTCAGTATTGCCCATTTATGCTCAAACTCTTGAGTTCTCAACTTGAATTCTCAATTTCCAAAATAAAACCTTACCTTGATCATGAAAGGGAGGGAACTCTATTATGATCTTGAATGCACAAAATCTTTAAATATGGTTTCCCTATTAATGGTCGTGATGTTTGAGTCTTGATCTTATAAATATGATTTGATAGTTCATACTCTCCCTATTTGGATATGCTTGATGACTCATGATTAATATGGACTAGTGTGCTGGATTAGGGTGGTAGTTGACTCGAGACTCCCCTAACCTAGGTCACATCTCTATTGGAACTGCCTCTAAATTTTCATCTCATTGATTCATTTTCTTTATAATGATAATTCCTTTCATACTATTTTAAATTTCTTGACCTAAGTTTCTAATAGGCCAAATCCATGACGATATTGATACTCAATCTTAATCACAATTTGATGATGATCTTGGAATATGATGATGCTCACTATCATTAGTGGTTACGTTCTTAGACAGACCTAGGCCTAGATTGTTCATCAACCTGAATACCATGACAATGAAACTGATGTTAATATCGCTAAATGTCACTTGATTATTTCTCATTTATGTACATGGATGAATGATCATCCCTAAGGTCTAAGTAGGAACCTAAACCCTAGCTTCAAAATGTTTGGACCTATGACTTTGATGTCCAAGCTTGACTCTCAGTATTGATGTATGAAATATTGACTCATGATTAATGATCTTGATTTTTGGTTCGACTCCTATGATCACCCTATTTGGATCTTGAGTCCCCCTTGATATATGATTAATGACTTTCATGTTTCCAAATCTCAAAAATGTAAAATGATGATTGTGTTAATTCACCCAATTTCTGACTTAAGGTTAAGCTCCATGTGGACTAGGGTGGGCCCTTCCATCAATTTTGAGAACCAAATCATGATGTTGAAATATGATGTTGTCTCAAATTGTTGAAATATGAAATCTCAATCATGGATCTATAACCCATATAGGCCGATGTAGAAGCTAGAACCCTAAATATTGGGACTGAAAGTCAGGCTTTAGTCTTGACTTTGAGAGTTATTTTTGTTTGACCTAAATTGGGATCTCTCTCCATATTGGTGATCTAGGGGATAAGCTCTCCAAATTTGTGACTCATATGATGATCTACCCAATTCAATGACCTAGGTGACTATGTGTAGACTATGATGTTTGATTGATCAATTTTGGAATGACATTGACTTTATAAATAGTGATGATTCCTTATGGGAATATTGTAACAATTTTGGTGTCAAAAATGAAATCTCAAATATCGACTTATTGATTGATTGAATTTTGGTAACAAAATCCCTTTTAAGGTGGGAAGGATGTGATAACCTGGATTTTCTTTATCAATGTACATCCTGACCCATTTGATTTTCCAAAGGACTCAAAAACCTCCCTCCCCTCCAATTTGATGAATTTGATTCATTTAATGCCCAATTCAAGATTGACCTAGATTAAATATCACTGTGTACCTATGTATGACTCTAATTTGAGTTTTGAACTAAGTGTCATGCTTATTATATATCATTAACTTGTATCTCAAGT
Organism: Alisma plantago-aquatica; assembly: GCA_963693085.1. NCBI lineage: Eukaryota > Viridiplantae > Streptophyta > Magnoliopsida > Alismatales > Alismataceae > Alisma > Alisma plantago-aquatica. The sequence continues at coordinate 1,329,741,209 of OY856409.1, forward strand.
TTTACCCATTCAATGAACTTTCCTTGCTTTTAAATGTATTTCATGATGTAGAAGTTTCAATTATGAATCCAACAACAAAAAAATCACCTGAATCAGAGCCATAAATCACAAGATATGTTCATATGAATTTTGCTATTTTATTCTTTGTTTTAACATTGATTTAACTTGTTTTGAGCCTATTTGGGCCTAATGTAGGGCGCAGACCAACCAACATAGGTGCCCCTCCCCTCACTTGTACACGTAAGCAATTTACACTTGTTAATATTTTGACAAATTGTGGCCTTTGGATCTTGACCCACATATCCCCCCTAATCCGACGACTGATGGTTGCTGCAAAGAGTAAGGGCTTTCTAGATGTTGATATTCTGGAGAGAGCGTGGGACGTTATATGAAATGGAAAAGTTGGTGATGGGTTGATCGTGGTACCATGGGTCAGTCCAAAAGAGGACGTTGAGATGACTGTGTGACGGCGTGTGGATGGTGGCTTGGATGAGGTAGATGATGTCGTTAAGATGTTTCCATAGTGGTGAGGCCATTTTCCTCTTAACAGGATGCCAAGGGGGATGTCGGGTGTAGTATTTTTTCCAGACATGATCAGACCAGGCGGAGTATCTTTGTTGGCATAGTTGTGCAATAATCTTTAGAAGAAGGTAGGCATTATGAAGTCTAATATGTCAATAATGCCCCATCCCCCCGATCCATGGGGGCTGTGATGGATCACCAGTTGGTGAGGTGGATGTATTTACCCCTGTGATCCCATAAGAACGTTCTACGGATTTTGTCAATGCGAGAAGCTATATTGGCGGGAAGGGGGATGCATCTCATGTAGTAAGTGAGCGTGGGTGTGAGGGAGCTGTTGAAGAGGGTGAGTCGTCCCGCAAGACTCAGGAAGTTTGATTTCTAGTCAAAGAGTCTGGCCTCAAGGCGGTTTATAACAGGGTCCCAAGCAACGGGTTGGGGAGATGGGAAGTCCAAGGTATGAAAAGGGGAAGTGCTCCCTTTTGCAATTGATAAGATTTTCATACCTATTTATGTCGTCATCGGATATGTGGATACCGATGATGGTGGACTTCTGAAGGTTAATCTTCAGCCCATCTTCTGATAAATGATCAGTTTACGTTAGGTTCTTCTCTCACCTATTCAGCAACCGTAAACGTATGCATGGATACGGACTGGTGATCTTGTTTATGGAAATACAGTTATCTGATTGGGATTCAAATATTCAACATGGAGTATTAATAACGTTGCAAAACATATGTACATATAAAAGGCTTTTCGAAATGGCTTGTATCGTTTTCCATTATTTATCCCATTCTCGTAGGTTACGACAATCTCATTTGCATATTATACACACATATAAAAACTACCCACCTTTCATCGAAATAATTGTTTCTTTTAGAAACGTCTAAGTTATGGTATATCGTTCACAACTGCTACCCACCTTTCATCGAAATAATTGTTTCTTTTAGAAACGTCTAAGTTATGGTATATCGTTCACAACTGCTGCCATTGTATTGGTCTTCTATGATGGAAATCACAAGCAACCGTTATTCTAATATAAAATGTTTATTGACAGCATACCTAGACATGGTCTATCCAAAAATGTGGACGTCGAGAAAAATATGCAATGTTTACATAGTATGAGACCTCAACGAATAGTTTCTTTAAATTTTTAATATAATTTGTAAGAAATGCAGCTTGTTGAACATTTTTTTCATTTTCAGTAATAAATTCAAAATTTCTAATCGAAGCATAATAATGATCGTGTACTAATTTTCTTTTATGAATGTAATGTAACTATTGCAAATAAGTTCTAAAAAAATAATATTGCAAACAAAAATGGTCTCATCCACTTCACAATTCTGAGTCTGCCACTACAGTTAATTATATAATCATAGGGATACCAATCATGCTGTATAATGATTGAAACAGTACCTAATACAGAAAAAATAATAATCAGATGAGAGTATACATGCTCCAACGCTGACGTGAGTGCTAACGTCATTGGCCGCTTCCCGTGACCATTAAAATACAGCCTCCGACACGCCTGTCCTCTCCTCTATCAAAACTCTTCCCTCACATTGACATCACCGGCGGTCCTAGCCTCAGGATATTGTTGTCACGCAGCTAGTTGGTTTGAGCTTTAGCTTCTGTCAGTAAGACATCCCATCTGCTACTTCACATACCGGTGGAAGCCTAAGTGATGTGAGTTGTTTAGACAAGCTCATCTAGCATATTTTCTTACTAAAAAAAGCTAGAAAATGTAGATTTAAACGAATTTGAAGACTGCTTGTTATTTATTTCTTTTTTGTACTTTTAATTTGAGTATGACTTGGAAAACAAATTTTAGATATGTGCTATATCTTAATAAATCTTATATTAGGAGAGAGTAAGAGTTATCCTCCAAGTTTTTTAAAAAAGACACTCCTAGTGGTCTATATAAATTCGAAAAGGAAAATAGACATATGTGTAATAAATGAATCCAAATTGATGGACTAAAATCAATCAAATTAATGGGACTTAGGGAGGAATGTCATGCACTCCCACGATGTGTCACGCTACATGTGACCATCAGATCAAAATTCAACGCCTATGCCATGGTCTCCAACGCCGAGCAACAATGAAAGGGATGCACAATATCAACTCCGAGTATCGATCTCTCTCTCCAAACACTTCCTCAACTTCAAAACCTTTCCCATTAGAATCCTCATCTCAATCTGACGTGGTTGATGGGTAACTGGGAAGCAAATACTGCCATGGATTGCAAGTTCTGTCTCACGCTGCCAATCATCTCTCAATCATTGAGAACCCTAGCTAGGAAACCCTAAATCCTCACCCTCTCTCCCTACTAATGCCCCACCTTTCAATTTTCCTTAATTGCTAGTGTTGGATCCATGATGGGCTCTAGAGAGGTGGGGGGTGAATAGAACTAAAATCACTTAAACAAAATTCATTAGACCTTCAAGATATATGCTATGATAATCTTACAAATATGAACTTTGAGTGCTACCAAACATACATAGCAAGGGAGAGAGAGATTGAACAAGCACAAATTAACACAAGTATTTATAGTGGTTCCAACCTCCAAACTAGGAGATGCACATCCACTCCCTACAGAGGTCAATTCTAGAATTTTTCAACATGTTTCACTCCTTATATTTCATTATAAGAGCTACAACATAAGACCTCCATGTTCAAGGTCAAGGGTACCTAGCGTTTCCTTTAAGGAGAAGGGAACCAACAACCTACCCAAGGACTTACCTATCCATGAATAAGATTCTTCCGCCTTACCAAGGACTTACCTACTCTTACAATGAGTCTTTGACCTTCTTCGAAGACTTACCCACTCTTGCAATAAGTCTTCCACCTTCAAGGACTTACCCACTCTTGATTTGGATCTTTCACCTTTGACTTCACCTTTACCAAGGAGAAGCTTTCACCAAGGGACACATTCTCTTCTTCTTCTTCTTCTTCACCTGTCTTAGCCAAGAAAGAGAATCTTCATCTTCAAGGTTGAATGAGAGATTGGGAGGTAGAGGAAGTGATAGCCTCATAAGATATACATGTAGGACTATCTCTCTTACAAATCTCATACTCACTCTAATGGATATAGCGAGTGATTAAGCTTATAAGAGTGGAAGAAGGAAAATCTCTCTAAACTATAATATAGGGACCTTCATAGTGCTTGGATAACCATGGGATGAAGCCCAAGGGGTCCTATTTATAGTTAAGGTTATCCACTAGCCAGTAGAGACACTTAGGATCAAACTCTAGCCATTTGGGGTGTTGCAATAGATATATTTTGAGTTTTACAACACTCCAACAGTTAGAAATATTTTTTTCCCTATTCCGTATAGTGCGGTCGGTTGAGTTTAATTTTAGGAAACTCAATCGATAGTACTATGCGACAAATCAAATTTGAGTTGTCGGTTGAGTTTATCCTAGATGAAACTCACCGATAGCTTAAACTTGGTTTGCCTGTGTAGGGTGTCAGTTGAGTTTATCCTGGGATAAACTCGATCGACCCTGGAAGTTCCCAAGATCCATCAAGGGTGTCGTCAAGTTCATCCTAGATGAAACTTGGCCGACAAAAGTCCCTGTGATGAATTTTGAAAAGTGCCATGAAAGTGATTAAATATTTGATTTCAATGCTCTTGATTTTTTTCTAAGCTTGATTACAAGTCATATAATCATTACTAGTGCTTTACAACATGATTCTAATGGATTTGAGGCATTCTCAACAAAAGTGCACTTGTATTGATTTTGACTTATTTTTCTCTAAGTTGAGATGTACAAGTTTAGGCATTTGGAGTGTGTCTATACCTAGGCTGCATTTGGTACACAATCTGAGCACTGACATGATAAATAAATGTGATCAGTCAGTTTAATTGATGTTTTTTATGTAGTTTAAATGTCAAATAAGATGCCACATTGGTAAGTTAACTGAAAAATTTCCAGATAATGTACCGTTTGAAATCACTGCAGTAGAAGACATGTTTATTTTCTGTGGATTTTATTTCCCATAATACCTCTATAACTAACTGCGGAACACATGTAAAATTATCTACGTGTAGGGATAATAGACTTTTTCTAAATAACAAATGATTAGTTACATGCATATCAAATGATGGACATCTTACCACCAAGTTTATTTGTCCTTGCTCCAAACAAAAGTCATTTTATACAAGGTTAAGATATTTCCAATTAGTTTACCCATGACAAATAAACCTATCAAAATCAAATACCAAACACAACCCTAATCTAAAATCACTCAAGTAGAAGCATTAGACACAAATAAGTGGAATCGTTAGTCATCATCAAAATAAGGGTTTAGTCAATTAGACTTTGTGTGTCAATTGGACTTTGAGTCAGCATCTAGAACCTCAACAACAACCTCTCAGACCCTAACTCCTACTCCTACTATCATGACCATCTACTCCTATGAAGACCTCTGTCATGAAGTACCTCCCTCGTGTGCATACCTTCGTATGGGTGACACACGCCAAAGCATTGGATTTCAATCATACTTCGACCGGACACTAAGATTTACATGTGTAGATCCCACATTTGTGCCTACCTTGTTAGAGGGGAGGGTTTGATCTCATTTCCCAGTTCATCTCGATCAATGACGACCAAATATCAGTTCTTGATGTATTTTGACATATTAGATATTAGAATGCAAATAATGCCTTGGCTTGCCTGTTCCCTCTCTCACTTCCAACCTTCACCCAACCATTGAGAACCCTATCCACAAAATCCTGAACCCTCACCCTCTCTTCCTATAAAAACCCCACCCTTGAGTTTTACTTCATTTCCAGAATCTCAATGACAACCTCACATACCCCAAATCCCTCTTATTTTCTCGTGACCATCTCTTATGATAAAGAACTCTACCGTAGAGTGCCTCCCTCACACCTCTATCTTTGAGTGTATTAGACAACCCCTAATTGGGGGATCTTGGTCATACTTTGATCATTACTAAGATTGATGGATGTGGGATCCCACATCAACACCTACTATGGTGATTACCCTAAAAGTTACCTAATACTCTATCGACAAACGTTTAGGATCTGTAATAATACAACAAGTGCTATTTGATATTCTTAGAATAGGACTTGGAATTTTTGAACTTGTTTGGTTTGGTCAATGACTAGAATAAATCCATGTATGAAGTTTATCTATGGGTACTAATTAACTGATATTTTTGGATTCCCAAAGTTTTCCTAATGTTTGAATCACATGATACATTCATTGGATTATATTATTTCATACAATATTATAATGTACTATGTGTATCCCTAATGGATAACATACAACCCAATAATCAACACCCTATAAAAATGTTTTTGGGATAGGCGTACTCCCAAGATAAAGTGTAGAACAATCACTAAGAGAGTGTTCTAAAAACCAATAAGAAGTGAGGTCAAAGAGTCTAATGATGAGATACACACCAATGAGCTCGATGACAGGACATACACTTCAAGATCCATTTTGTTATGAAATAATATGACCCAAAGTTAGTTTTTTTATGAGTTATTTATTATAATAAGGGTTTGTGGTAAATATATGGATAACAAACATTGCCTTCCCAGTCCACCTTTAATAGGGATAATGAGAGAAGGGCGTCAATACAACTGGCATGAGAACCCAAATCTATATAATGAGTTACGTTTTAGTTTCATAAAATCTATAAAGCCCTAAGGGAATTATTAGGAAACATCCAAAAGGAAATGGTGTATATAAAGGTTCACAACTAGGGGAATGACAACATTTTTCTTACGCACCACTATTTGGTTAAACATCACTCCTAGACCCTCTCAATTTCTACATATAGACAAAGCCCTAGGACTTATCTGAAATAACATACCTCTATGTTTTCTTATCTATTATGTGTTTTTTCTCAACCATATTCTCTCCTTAAACCCTAAGGAACCAATAGATTCTTAATTTATGAATTAAGTTTTCCTAATGATTAGGATTAAGGCATCCTCCATCAACTAATAAAATACAAAGTTATCAAAAAAATAGAATAATGGAATTATTTTCCATGCTTAAATATATATGTTTTAGTTATTTAAAAATCGAAATATGGCCATCTATTTTATTTAAAGCACGACCCATACTGGATCACCGTGTTCTAGAAGAAAGATAGTCTCAGAGATAAGGGAAAGGTCCCTTCCAAATATGGTCATCTATTTTCTTTATTCAAAAATGTCAAAAATGATTATTATGATATGCAATTAGTTACCTCCAAGATACAAAACATAAGTGATCTCTCTGATATATCTAAATTACAAAACCCTAGTACGGTAACTGATAATGCCTTGACCCCTTCCAACAACCATATTATGTATCCTTTGTCCAATAAGATGAAAGTAGGTAATTATCCAAGTAACGTTTACAATCTAGATATATCTCAAACTAAATGATATTCCATGAATATGTAGCTCTAATCCAACCATAGGATATGTATAAAAACCCTAGTTAAGCCAATCCCTAATCTTGGATATTATGGACACATACTAATAATGACCCCTTAACTCCTCTTTAGGGTGATCAATTCATATTTCCAATAGGTTCATATTGAGTTCAAGATTGAATTAATCAGGTAAGTAGGGTGTACTATTTATATGACTATGATTTCTTGGTTGCTATTACACTTCTGAGTATGCTCACTTGGTAGTTCCAAATATTGGATGTAATATATAATTAATCATATGTTATTTCCAAAACACATAAAAATGTAAATAAAATGGATGGATTGTAGATATGAAGCTTCTTCACACTCTCCCTCTAAATTTATAATTTGCACCAACCCATGTCCATAGGGGTGGGGATTCCCATAGTTAAAGGGGAGGGGAGGGGCCAACATAAAAGTAAATAATAAGTAATGACACTTCGTAGTAGCACAACCTCATCAAAAGTTGATTTTTTTTAGCAATCATCAAAAGTTGATTAATATAATGAGTTCTCTTGATTTTCATTCAAATAATGTTTTTCTAGTTTCTTTTCTTTTCAAATATTTTGATTATAAATACATATAGATATGTATTTTTTATCATCATACCCAACTTTTGGTGTGTTGGTTCATTGTTTCTCATATTTTGTAGGTGCAAAAAATAATGAAATTGAACATGTAGACATTAATAAAAGATGTTGGAGGATCTAGACAAGTTTAGCTACTTCTTGTCATCTATTTAGTAGTCATTTCTATCATTCCTTTTCTTTCCTAGATGACGTATAGGATGAAAATGATGTCGTTGTGTATTCCATTCTTATATTGTTAGATATATTCACAATCATATGTAACCTCTATTAAATTATGATGGTGTTTGTGCATTGTGTGTGATGTTTGTGGACTGATATGGCTTCCATAGGTATATGAGTTGACAACAAAAAATATACATATTTTCCTTTTTGACATCCTCTTAGTATAGATGCACATGTCATAGAACTGTTCTTACCCTAATCCCCAATCCCAATTCCCGAGTAGGTCATGTTAAGGGGATTAGAGCACCCGTTTCTGAGTGGCCCAAAAATCACACACACATTTTATGCAAAAAGATATAACATTTAATTTTATTGAAAAAGAACCAAGCATATTACATCAAGGGCCTAAAGGCAATGAGAAATAAAAAGATGACAAGGTCAAGAACTACAAAATAGAAACTATATCCCATTTACATGTAATCCCATGTAGTAAGTATTCTTCATTTTGGCAGATATTTACAAGAGTGTAGTTGATCAACATCTATCAAGTCTTCAAGTCTTCATGCCTAAAATCAAGTAACTCGAGACACAATCAATGCAAATGCATTAGTACACTTTTAAAAGAGCAATATTAAACAATTTAAAACATTTATATCAAAATATTGTACTTGGAAGAACTTATATGAAAAATATTCAATTCGGCATTCAAACTTGTCTTTATTTCGAGCAATTCAATTTTATTATGAATTTTCCCATTAAACTGAACAACATGAATGCATTTATGTATGACTCATCGCCCCAACGATATGGGGGAGGTCACCATGTTGTACAAGTTCAACCCTTAGATATAAGGAGGTCACTTGTACCCAATATCAATATCATTATCACAAATAGTCATAAGGGGTGTTATCATTTATGTTTCATATTTGAGCATGCTATAATATAGAAATTCAGAAGACTACTCATTAGGGGACGTTGTAGCTCAAACAAGTACATAGCCAAGATTTTCAAACAAGAGTATATACAAGTATCATTCAATACTACTAGTTTGTTCAAGGAGGAATTAATATAAAACTGTACCTCTTTTGGAGTCTAGAGTATTATCAATATCCAAATCAACAAGTTCAAAGAGTATAAGATCATCATATGACATGAGAACAAGCATCTATCAATCTATAGTTCATTGCTCTAGTGGCCTACTAGGGCATTCATTCATGTATTCTTATTCTTATTGAATTTCTTTCCCTATAGTCATTAAGAGTATTGATCTAGGATCATATGATTGAGATCAGAGACTAATATCTCGAATTAGGTTTGATCTAATGTGAAAAAAAATCAAGGATTGATGATATTAGATCATTTAATCATTTTCATGTACAAATATGTTAAGAGTAGATTGGATGATGATTTAGTATATTAGTCATGTATTCAAGTCATCAATATAAGATCAGAGTACAACAAGTTCGTGGTGTCATCATGTATAATGTAAATCACGCTTTTATCAAGATCAGTGTTTGAAATATTAAAATAAAACCTTACATAAGGTAATATGAGAGAGATAATTATCATCATGAAACCATACATGGAAAAATATTGGTTCAATATTATTCTATACATTTTTCTTAGAAAAAGGATATTTAACGGGCAATTTTTTGATAATCAATCTATTTGTAATCAATTTTCACAAAACCGACCAATAAGAAGATATCTAGATGACAAAAAAGAAAATAAAAAAGAATTTCCATCTTGGCTTCAAAGATCAGAGGAGGGATCTGATCTTTTGGATCCCCCACTGACCCGCGGGCCATAACTAGGCTCAAGGGGGGGGGTTGCGAGTGGGTGTTATAGGATGAAAATGCCAATGCTATTGAAATAGACGCGTGACAATATAGGAGGGCATCTTGTTCGATCAACTCAGCATTTGCACCATGATATATACACAAGAAAATAGAAAACTTGCGAGGAGAATGAGAAATGTGAATTATCTAGGAATCATGTGAGGCAAAAGTGATGGTATCATTGTCTCCATAATGTCCCTAGGATGCCAATGAGCCACTATTTAGGCAAAAATGTGAAACGATGGGATATCAAGTAGGTGCATGGCAGATGAACAAAAGAGAAGAAAATATGAGGAAAGCACCACAAGAAGGAGGAGTTGACATCTTGGTTGCTTCACGAGCCTCTGAGAATTTGTCCTCTAGTCATAGATCCTCATGATAATGTTTAGTGGCCCTCACTGGATAGGGCGTAGGTGGAGACGATGACACCTAGCTGTTGGGGCTCTGCAATATTCCACTACATCTTTCAAGAGTAAAGAATGCTATGTTGTAATCCTCTGATGGTGTCAATGCCTCAAAATAGCCAGAGGCAGTCATAAGTGAGGGCTAGACGGTCCATTTTAGGCGATATAAAGTGGAGTTGGTTGAAGAAAAGGAGAGCTGAAGGCAAGAAATTAAGGGATCGTTAGGGCTAAAGGAAGTGTGGCATAATTGTTGCATGGTGTTATATAGCATCCCTGTAGTCTAGGGTTAGATGGGGCTTCTCCTACTTTGAGCCCAGTCTGCCACCCTTTGAGAATTTTTAAAACAGAGCAAGGGAGAGCGATTGTTGGGGAGCGTTGAGTATAGGAAAAGATTTTGGATTTGATGCAAAAAATTTGACGAAAGATTAGTATGGAGGAAGATGTGGACGTTTGAATTCTAGTGACATAGTGTGTGAGGCACTCTTTGACAAACAACAGGGCCGAAGACCCTATGGGCATCATTTCCAGATTTGGTTAAATTGTTTATTTTATGGTTTCAGATTTAATCATTAACCTAATCATATTTGTGTTGGTTAGTTCGGTTATGGTTAATCAGTTAATGATTAATTTGGTTAACCAAACAACACTGTTATAATAATATTATATAAAAATAATCATAAAATTTTGAGATATAGCAATATGACGTATAAACATAGTGATATATAGTTCATAAAAGCTTGACTATTTTATAAGTTGGATGTTTTTTTGAAATAAAAGTAAAATTATATAGGTATATATATGAGCAAGATATTTATTTTTGATTAAATTGTGACTATTCGGTTAATTTGATTAACCAAACACAAAATATTTTTAACCAACATATTAATTGTTTAACCAATTAACTGAAATGAATTTACCAAATTAACCGAATTATCTAAAAAAGTTTAACCATTCGGTTAATCAGTTATTAACCAAATTCTTATCACCCCTAGCTGAATTGAATGTCATGAGGTACATATTATGATACTCGGGCTTCATAATTGAAACTTTGATGTCAAAATCAGTCAGTAACCATAAGAGTGATGAAGTGGAGTCAAATTGGGCAATATTAGTTACTACAAGGTCATTAATCGGATTTTGGATCATAAATGTGGAAACGTCCACTTAATCATCACACACATACCTACCAAATGTCCTTATAGAAAATGTACTAGATTTGGGGTTGTCAAAGTTGGTATATAGTTCACACATCATAGTTGCATGGACATATCATTCTCAACATAATGTGTCTAAGGTAGTTCTAAGTTAGGTATATAAAGGGTGGAGGTTTTTAATCTAGCTTTAGGGTCTAGCAAAAATTTCTAACCTATCTACTAGGACACGAGGTTACCTATGGCAGTGTAAATCTTACCTGGATTAAACCTGAAGTGTCCCTTTTCTTAAGGACATGGTGATTAAAGTTCTATTCTTATATATAGATATTCCCTCTCATCTTACTCTTCAACATAAGGATGACATACTCTTGTTGAATCACTATTCAGATATCCTCTAGGTATAGTTTGGATGAAGTTTTCTTGAATCCTGTTACTTAATATATAACTTAGTAGCACATCTCATTATATGCGGCACTAATGCTTACAATATTATAGTTGGTGTAACGGAAAATGTGAACTTCAACAATCTCGTCAGACTTTTAGGTATTTCCAACTACCAAAAAGCTTCCAGTTTAATCATCCTTCCGCCCCAGCCAATGTTGTAAGATGGAGGGGAATGCCAACTGTCTACATCTCACTCTACCTACCACTTAAAAAAATAGTACAACACTACCGTAATTTGTAAATGTGGCTGCCAAACTAGGCCCTAAACTCCATAACACTAAAACTTATGAATATTTATCAAGAAGATACATAATACGTTTGAAAAAGAGGAAAATATCTAATTCAGTTTCATTATGTTTTGGGATGCCTCCAAAAACCCATTATTCAAGTTTCTCAAAGGAATATGCCAATTTTATCTAGAATAAAAGGAAACAACATGAACATCCTAAAATTTTTGATAATGAAACTGTTGCCATGGGGAGATGGGAGGAGTAGAAAAAGGTTCTAGTGAATTGTATGCAAATTTTTTCCTTATAAGAAATCTTTGTTAATGCTACCTCTTCCAAAACTAAGAGAGAAGTATATATGCTTGACTTTGTCAAATCAAATTTTGATGCCTTTTAGGGTGGGGTCCAACCTTAGGTAATGAGAAAAGATTATGGTTAATTCTTATCTGTAGATAATACCTTACATATCATAGAGGTCCCTCCCAAAAAGAAAATCAAGTTTTCCACATACTTACTTAAGGGGGCCCGAGGTTTAGTGGGAACACTTTTATGGGAATAAGGTCTAGAATTTGAAACTCTAGAATGGGTAGATTTTCAAACCATATTCATTGAAAGTTTTATGCCCATAGAGGAGAGGAAGAAGGAAGGAGAGATTATGTTGAGCTCAATAAATACAGCTTATCGATTGTAGGATATACCCAAAAATTCAAACTTTTTGAAAGTTATGCACCTATCACAACCGAGGAACTTGTCTCACAACATTTTATTGATTTCCTAGCTGCCAACCTAACAACCCTCATTATGAGATCCTATCCTAAAACCTTTCATGAGGCCCTAGACATGGCCCTTACCATGAAAAGGGATCAAGGTATGCAAAAACTTTCTGGCATGGGATACTTATGGTTAACTACCACTAATGAGGATATATATATATATAAAACTTTTCCCTAGCCATTACAAGGGATTGTGAAAAGGGTTTTTAAGAAAAGCAGGTCATAGAAATAATGAAAACCAATAGATATTTCACCATCTAAGTGTAACACATATGGACAAGGCCATGAGGGATTATGTCATTGTACGAAGCTAGTTTACTACAGCTGCAAGAAAAGGGCTATTTCATTGCCAGCAATCGTTCAATAAGTTCTCCACCTACACAGGGGCATCGCAATACAAGGGTGTTTATTGTTAATGTTGAGGATGCTAATGCCAATCCATTCGCCTGATTAAAGGTAACCTTAAATCATATTCATTTGACATAAATATCCATCCATATACCCTCAATATTCATGATAATTAGTATTTGTAGGCATTGTATTTCTCAACGGTCATCCTCCAAAATCATTATATGAATATGGATCTACACATCCATTCATATGATGAAATATGACATTGGTGCTACATTGACAAATATTTTCTGGGATATATTCTTGATGTGACAACTCCTAGAGGAAAAAGAATTACTACATTGCAAAAAACTATCATCTTGCATTACAAATTCAAAGTATGACATTTCCTCAAATTTATACTCTTTTCTATGGAATATAATTATATTATAATCGGACTAGATATACAAGTTGTTGGGTTTTAGGGGAGGCAAAGAAGGCAGCGGAAACAAAAAATTTCTCCCCCAAACCCAGAACAAGGAAACGCGTCAACGTCTATACAATAGGAAAAGATGGTTTGTGGAATCATACCTTGTCCCGAGGCTTGCTCGACGACAATACCTCGTGGCTTGTGCGGTCTTCACCTCCGGTCTTGGACGGTGTCTATGCAGCTCCTGGTCGCACTGGGACTGACGACTCCTTGTCTCACCGGGACTGTCAGGATTGACAGCTGTCCTCTGAGCGGCAGAAATCTCCCGCCTCTGAAGTAGTCCACACGGACCACCTGGAACTCCAATCTCCTTATCCCATAAGGAATTGGAAGAAGTCGTACTCTCCTGTCAGTGTACTAGTCACCGACACACTCTCCTGCCACCAATCGCTTTATGTAGTTGTCTTTCCCTTGCTGTGTCTCCCTTCTCGGGTAGCACTTACTCGGGCTCTCTGGTTACCAAAACTAGAGAGAACGACAACTTTACAGAGCAACTGGTTGCACTGTGTTGTACTTTGAGAAGCCCCCAATACCCCTATATATATAGGAGGGTCATGGGACAGGGTTCTCTATCCCGGGCAATATGGGACTAAAGTAGGAGTAGAAGGGTTCGAGATTTTCTACAAAAACAACCAACTGCACAACCTAAACCGATCGTTTCATTTCTAAAACGGTCAGTTGGGGACCTGAGTCGGTCAGTTGACACCTCAACTGATCGGTTGGGAACCATGAAACGGTTGGTTCACTTCTAAACCAGTCAGTTCGTGGTCCTGGTCAGTTCCCAATTGACTTTTCTTCTTTTATTTCTAATTGGTATCAAATACCAATCCTTGTTCCAATCAAATTGGGCAAGTGAAACGAAAGGAAATTTCTCACCAATCCTACTTTCCCAACTTGCTCGGTTGCATCAGTTGAACCGATCGTTTCAACACTTGAAGCAATCATTTCATCCTATCCATGAGTCGATCGACTCACAACCTGAGCCGATCGGTTCACCAAGCTCAGCCGATCGGTTCATCACATGAGCCAATCGGTTGGGAGTGCAGATTGTGCAGAATCAGTCAATTGTAGTTTCAATCAATCTGATACTCTAATAAATCAGTCCAACACCTTGAACATTATGATACTGAGCTATCAATTGATTGAGTGTTTAATTGAACTACTAAACTTCTTTAGTAATCAATCTAAACATTGTTTGTGGACAAAACTCCTCTTCCAGGTTAAATCCTATGTGTGTGATCCTGCAGGTCCATTTCACGTTGGCAGTGAAAGTCCATAACACTTATGACTTCACAAGCAAAGAGTGGTGCCTAGTCACACATCAGTGCTACCCAAGTGAAATAGAAAGTTGGAGAACAACTTTCAATCCTACAATCCGTGAATGGTGTTACAGTGAATGTATAATTCCTTTGTCACTGATATCCCGAATGAACTCGAGGCATGGAACAGTCATCATGTCAATGTTCATTCACTTTCTTGATCTCAGAGTAGATTGGAAGAGATATGTATGGCATCAATATCACATACTGATTCACACATGCGTGCACGCCTTTCTCAATCCTACTCATCAAGTGGCCATGGATATCAAACTCCCTCAGGAGGGACAAATCCCATATCTATCACTCACCCCTCAAAAGCCCCATTTGTCAAACCCACCCAATCATCACCTTTATAACAACCCATGTTTCAGGACTGCGTTTGATGATGTCAAAGTGTTCCCAATGACATGTGTTGAGTGTAGTGATTTCAGGTCAAAGAATCACACTCACCACCATCACTGTGAGTACTGACTATGACGACCATGTCATGGTTCCATGTGTCAAACTCATGGTGGGTCTGTCTGGTACACTTGTTCTCAAACAAGTACCTATGTGTTTGGTTTGATATATCTATATCATGACTAATGAGATTCTGTCATCAACCGACACCACAATCTAGTCTTGTGTACCATTGCTGTCTATCTACCTTCCACAATGACATCTGACTAGGGACATAATAAGAATGTACAAACTCTTAGCATCCGTATGATCTCATCGTTCAGGTCCTCACCCTGAAAGCATACATCATTGAGTACTGTCATTCTCTAGACATTCAATATGTTCTATCACTATCTCTTATGACTGAACCAGAAAGAATTGGAAGCTTGCCTTTGATGTTTATCAAATCAATCTTAATGTATCCCACCAATCATCCCATGATTGCTCTCAGGACATACATACCAACAAAATCCCACTTGTACTGCGAGCCAATCACCCTTGAATCATATTCATAGTGATCTTCAAACATGTCCCACATGTTACTCTGCTCTAGTGCGATCATAGTGAGTAATGGCAACACCTTGCCAAAGTCAGTATAAATTGCATGTCTCTCATCTCTTCACTGTACGTCACACGTATGAGATGGAGTTGCCGTAATATGTGATCTAGTATTCCTTTGCTAACCTTTAGCCACATTTCATGATCAAGGATTCCATACTTGTCATCAATGACCAGAATATCTATAAGTTCATCTCATGAACTTACAGACCCATATAGTATCCACTGTTGTTCTCCAACACATAGATACTCAACATTTACTTTTAAATGGTTTTATTGGAACACTTCCAATTATCAACAAAATTTCACTTTTATATATCCTATATATATTTTGCGATTAATTTTCTGTCCTTTTAGAAGTTCGCATCAATGTAACTCTTTACATTGAACCCTTCCTTATCTCCATAGAACTAGTACTTCTCAAGTACTTATCAAGTTCTCATGGTATTCCAGTAACCCTTACTGGAAAGTAGACAGACATCCACTCGTCATGTCTTACACATGAGTTATCAGGATGAGCACATCATATTGCCATGTCCTACATACAAGATGATGAATGCATTTTGTTCTTGCCATGTCGATACATGCAAGATAATGGGATGATTACATACATGATAGATCCATATCTATTCTTAGTGTTCCATTCTTCATAAGAATTGGACACTTGGCCTTGGGATACTAACTCCATGTAACATGGACATGTTTTCTCCCACTGAATCTGTGCATACTGAACCCTTCAGTACAGATTGCCAATGTATGCTTTCTCTTTTCAGGTCAAGAGGTTTTCAAGAACTATCTCTATAGATCTCTATTCCTGTCACATAGGAAACATCTCTATCTTCCTTTAATATAATTTCCACTTTTGGATTTCCATTCTAGAACATTTCCATTTCACATCAACATGTGGAATGTGAACACACTCCCACTAAATCACAGATCCCTTCTTTAACTTTGACATATCAGTCAAACCCTTTGACTATATCATCAAAGTAAAGATCCAATTCTGAGTTGCTTGTACTCAATCAATCACATTGATTAGTCCATTGTAACTTATAGACTTCATTTGCATTAGTGGATTCATAAACCTTATAGGTTGTGTCACATACACATCCTTGTTTTATTCCTCATAGGAATGCAGTTTTAGTATCCATATGCCAAATGCCTTTAGTCATTAAGCTGCAATCAACAAGCATCATCCTTCTCAAAATGTTATCCATGTGTCTTAACACTTAAGATTCATTTGCACTTATGGATTTCATCCAATGGGTGCTACCATCAAGGTCATACCTTATGGTTCACATGGATGTCATTTAGGATGTAATGGTCATAAACCATAACTCAAAATTCGGTTCCTCATATTCATCTAGATAGTTGACTCATCACATGAACAACTCATCACATGGACAAACGAGGTGTATCCGTCAAGGATATAAGAACTTACAACTCCTTGTTATTCTTAATGTCCTTTATTAGTGTGGGGTATTCATTATTTAAGAAGAATTCAGTTATTTGATAATAATTCTCTAACTCCTTAGAGTATGATTACTTCTTGATTTAGACATCACCATGCCTTAATCATGAGTTCACTATGATACACTATCATAATCACTCATAAGGATCTCAAAAATTTGGTCCAAGTATATCATTCATTGATCTCATCAAGAATTAACACTTTACCAAATTTGCACTTCATCTATGATAATCTTGAACACTTCAAGATATTCATATTAGTATTTCTCTAAACACCATTTGAAGTATTAGCATTTGTTCCAATAGGTATGTAAATACATCACATGTATTATACCTAATAGGATAATCATTCTCCCACTACCTTTAGTGAAGATTGATTAATCATGTCCAAGATATTCATGTCTCTTACTGGTTCTCTAACCAAAAGAGTCTAGATTTATCCATCACATGGAAGCTAGAAATGAATTTCTCATGATTGATGCTAATTTGATTGTTTGAGTTATCTATAACTTTTAGGTATCATTTTATCTTATGCATATCAAATACCACAAGATAAACAAGGCATTGCCACAAAGATCATATCTTTAGAAATTGAAACATCTCTTTATTGATTGCCATCATTGTCATACAATATGCAAAAATAAAGTGTTTCTATCTATTGGCAAATATGAAATAGCAGTTCATAACTGTATTACATGTCTTTTAGGCTGAAAATAAACTAAAGTACTCCTATCTATGGTGGCAACACTTGTCCCATTTATTGAGTGCTTTACACTTTACATCTTGGTATCATATATCTCAAAAGTGTTACACGTTTACTTCCATGACACCTTTAAGTAGAGACGTTTGTCACCTCCTTCTTCTTTTGTTCTTCCAGATAGAGAGGGCAATTCCTTTTCCAATGTCCTAGATTTTGACAATGGTGGCAATTGCCTTTCTTGGTCACGCCTCCCTTGGCCTTGAGAGTTGAAGACAACTTGGGCTCCTGGCTAGCATCATAACCTTTCTTAGCTTTGCCCTTGCCCTTGCACTTGGACTTGCCTTTCTTGCTCATGATCACCATCATAGACTTAGGCTTGTCCTTCTTCATCTGTGTCTTGGCTGTCCTCAACATGCCCAACAACTCTGACAGTGGCCTATCAAAGTTGTTCATGTTGTAGTTCATCACAAACTAACTGTAGGATTCTGGCAACGATTGCAGTATCACGTCAGTAGCCAACTCTTGGCTCAGTGGAAATCCCAGTCTTGTCAGGTTCTCCACATACCCAATCATCTTGAGTGTGTGAGGACCAACTGGATCTCCTTCTGTCATGACACACTTGAATAGTGCCCTTGAGACATCGTATCTCTCTTACCGTGCTTGATCTTCATACATGTTCTTGAGATGTTGAATCATCTCAATGACACCCATGTTCTCATGTTGTCTCTGCAACTCGTGGTTCATAGAGCACAACATCAAGCACTTTGCATCAATGGCATCATCAGAATGCTTCTTGTAAGCATCCCTTTCTGCCTTTGGTGCATTAAGAGCAGGTTCCTCTGGAATTGGAGTATCCAGGACATAGAGCTTTCTCTCTTGAGTGAGAACAATTCTCAATGTCCTATACCAGTCATGGAAATTTGTCACATTTAGCCTGTCCTTTTCAAGGACCGATCGCAAAGAAAAGTGATTGTTTTTTGTTTCCATTTGTACTACAATCAATTTTAGTCCAAAACTCATTTTTGACTTATTTGATTGATTTGAAAAGTTGACGATATAATTATGCCTTTAATTAATTATCGCTCCCACTATTTTACTTCAAATTGATAGCCCTCACCATCAATTCGGAAGATTACAGCGTACAACCTTCTAGTGGGCAAGATCCTAAAATCCTCTAAGCCATGGACCAGCTAGGGCTGTCACCCACAACTTAGATCTCTCAGGTAGGCAACTCATGCCAATTGCATCATATGCAACTCTTGATAAGATGTCATATGCAACTCCTTGCCATGATCATCTCCATGCCTCAAGGTGCTAGATCCTATCTAGGTCACCTTGTTAAGTCCGACCCAAAGCCAACACGATGAATATGCACCCTGCTAGGGCAGACCCACATATCCATCCTTCACGCTTCCACGAGATAGACGATGCACCACACTAGGGCGTGCCCACACTTGGTCGATCAAGCTTTTCACGTGTGTCACATTTGGAAGGCATCTAAAACTTAATATTTAATGAGGGATTTGGTTTTATATACATATACATATCCAATCACCATAATACATAGTACGTATCATATACATGCTATATCCCACAAAAAACATGCAAAATGATAAAAGTGATGATTATGGCCATCCTAATATGATTCCTCGAGCCAAGAGGAATCACGGTCATCTAGGTCTACATCACATGTAACATGTACAAAATGAACTCTGTGCTTTGCCTTTCTGGGTTTGATCAACTCATCACATGACTGATCGACTCACCATTAGGCCGGTCGGCTGGGTGCCACCAGCCGATCGGTTGGCTCCTCCAACCGATTGGTTTGCCTAGTCGTCGCGCATCTCATCATGGCTGCCACCCACTCGTCTCTCTCCTCGAACTGGTCATCAACCGATCAGTTCACTCCTTGAACCGATCGTCTCAAACGTCAACCGATCAGTTCACGCCTTAAACCGATCGTCTCAGCTGTCGTCAGGATGTCCTCCGTTCTTTGACATAATAGGAAATAAAATTCTATCCTATTTTACATTGTAAACAGAGAAACCTCAAGTTACATTCGATGGGAGCAAAGGTAGGAAAGAAATCTCGAATTATTTTGAGTTACATCAGGAATAGGAGAAAGGGAATCGATACGCAGACCGAGATGCAAGCAACCACATACAACCATACACAGATAGGGTTTATTGGCCATAACCACGCTATACATCCACCACAAAACTCGTTTAAGGGCGACGCGTATCGATTGCATTCATAATACATATCATATATGTAAATTTGGATTTGTGGATTTAGGATTGGACATGCATAAAGCCAATTTTATTCGCATCGTATGCAATAAATAAAGATGACAAACCAAAATCGATCATATCGATAATCCTAAAGTATAGAGAAGTTGACGTGGCTCTGATACCAATGTTGGGTTTTAGGGGAAGCAAAGAAGGCAGCGGAAACAAAAATTTTCTCCCCCAAACCTAGAACAAGGAAACGCGTCAACATCTATACAATAGGAAAGGATGGTTTGTGGAATCATACCTTGTCCCGAGGCTTGCTCGGAGACAATACCTCGCGGCTTGCACAGTCTTCACCTCTAGTCTTGGACGATGTCTGTGCAGCTCCTGGTCGCACCGGGACTGACGACTCCTAGTCTCACCGGGACTGTCGGGATTGACAGCTGTCCTCCGAGCAGTAGAAATCTCCCGCCTCTGAAGTAGTCCACACGGACCACATGGAACTCCAATATCCTTATCCCACAAGGAATTGGAAGGAGTCGCACCCTCCTGTCAGCATACTAGTCACCGACACACTCTCCTGCCACCAGTCACTTTCTGCAGTTGTCTTTCCCTTGCTGTGCCTCCCTTATCGGGTAGCACTTGCTCAGGCTCTCTCGGTTACCAAAACCAGAGAGAATGACAACTTTACAGAGTAACTGGTTGCACTGTGTTGTACTTTGAGAAGCCCCCAATACCCCTATATATAGGAGGGTCATGGGACACGGTTCTCTATCCCAGGAAATATGGGACTAAAGTAGGAGTAGAAGGGTTTGAGATTTTCCACAAAAACAACCAACTGCGCAACCTGAACCGATCGTTTCATTTCTGAAATGATCGGTTGGGGACCTGAGCCGGTCGGTTGACACCTCAACTGATCGGTTGGGACCCATGAAACGGTCGGTTCATTTCTGAACCGGTCAGTTCGTGGTCCTGGTCAGTTCTTGATTGACTTTTCTTCTTTTGTTTCTAATTGGTATCAAATACCAATCCTTGTTCCAATCAAATTGGGCAAGTGAAACGAAAGGAAATTTCTCACCAATCCTACTTTCCCAACTTGCTCGGTTGCATCAGTTGAACCGGTCATTTCAACACTTGAAGCAATCATTTCATCCTGTCCATGAGCCGATCAACTCACAACCTGAGTCGATCGGTTCACCAAGCTCATCCGATCGGTTCATCACATGTGCCGATCGGTTGGGAGTGCAGATTGTGCAGAATCAGTCAATTGCAGTTTCAATCAATCCGATACTCTAATCAATCAGTCCAACACCTTGAACAATATGATACTGAGCTATCAATTGATTGAGTGTTTAATTGAACTACTAAACTTCTTTAGTAATCAATCTAAACATTGTTTGTGGACAAAACTCCTCTTCCAGGTTAAATCCTATGTGTGTGACCTTGCAGGTCCATTTCACGTTGGCAGTGAAAGTCCATAACACTTATGACTTCACAAGCAAAGAGTGGTGCCTAGTCACACATCAGTGCTACCCAAGTGAAATAGAAAGTTGGAGAACAACTTTCAATCCTACAATCTGTGAATGGTGTTACAGTGAATGTATAATTCCTTTGTCACTGATATCTCGAATGAACTCGAAGCATGGAACAGTCATCCTGTCAATGTTCATTCACTTTCTTGATCTCAGAGTAGATTGGAATAGATATGTATGACATCAATATCACATACTGATTCACACATGTGTGCACGCCTTTCTCAATCCTACTCATCAAGTGGCCATGGATATCAAACTCCCTCAGGAGGGACAAATCCCATATCTATCACTCACCCCTCAAAAGCCCCATGTGTCAAAGCCACCCAATCATCACCTTTATAACAACCCATGTTTCAGGACTGCGTTTGATGATGTCAAAGTGTGCCCAACGACATGTGTTGAGTGTAGTGATTTCAGGTCAAAGAATCACACTCACCACCATCACTGTGAGTACTGACTGTGACTACCATGTCATGGTTCCATGTGTCAAACTCACGGTGGGTCTGTCTGGTACACTTGTTCTCAAACAAGTACCTATGTGTTTGGTTTGATATCTCTATATCATGACTAATGAGATTCTGTCATCAACCAACACCACAATCTAGTCTTGTGTGTCATTACTGTCTATCTACCTTCCACAATGACATCTGACAAGGGACATAACAAGAATTTACAAACTCTTAGCATATGTATGATCTCATCGTTCAGGTCCTCAACCTGAAAGCATACGTCATTGAGTACTGTCATTCTCTAGACATTCAATCTGTTCTATCACTTTCTCTTATGACTGAACCAGAAAGAATTGGAAGATTGCCTTTGATGTTTATCAAATCAATCTTAATGTATCCCACCAATCATACCATGATTGGATCTTAGGGCATACATACCAACACAAGTATTATGAACATATTGACTATAGGGAGAAGAGGGTGTTCATCTCTCCACCTAGTCTAATGATCATGTGGTGATCCCTAGTAGGATTCTTTAATAATGTTATAATTTCCTCTCTCTCAAAGTGAAAACCTTATCTCAAAAGGATACTAAGTCTTCTTTGCTTTAGTCTTAGTGACCAACATCAGTACCAAATTGTATAAAGTCCAGAGGTGGTACATGAGTTCCTAGATATATTTCTAGAGGAGATTCTTGGGCTTCCTCACAGTTGAGAAATTGAGTTCTCTATAGATCTTCTTCCTGGAAGCACTCCAAATTCTAGAGCCTCATATAGGATGGATCCTATTTAGTTATTAGAGCTAAAGAAATAGTTTTAGGAACTATTAGATAACAATTTCATTAGTCCAAGTGTTTCCCCTTGGGTTGCTCCTATTCTCTTGATATAGATTTAAGATAATTTTATGTGCATGTGTATTGACTACAGTGTGTTGAAATTAGCTACCATAAAAATAAATATTATCTTTACCGCATTGATGACATCTTTGATCAACTTCATATTGGAAAAAGTCGTATCCACATTTGACTTTCATTCTTCATATCATCAACTTAAATTCAAGGATTGTGATGTTTCCAAAATTGCATTCCAAACTCACTATGGACACTATGAATTTCCTAGTGATGCCATTCAGGTTAACCAACACACATGGTGCATTTATGAATCTTATGAACAATTCCTTCCAACACTATCTTGATGAGTTCTAGTTATTTTATAGTTGATATTTGATATATTATAATTATATGGAGAAACATCACAAACACTTGACAATTGTTCTAGAAATCCTTCGAGCTCAAAAAATATATGTGGAATTGTCTAAATGTAAATTTAGGATCCATAAGTTAGTTCCTTGGTCATGTTATTTCTGGGGGTAGTTTATCTTTAGACCGTTCTAAAGTGTCAACTATTCTTAACTGGCTACATCCTCAGAATCCCTCTAAAATCTAGATTTTCTTGGGCCTAGCTCGACATTATTGCTGCTTCATCCCCAATTTATCTAAAGTTCTACTTTCTCTCACTAAGCTTACTCGAAAGGATGAGAATTTTGTATGGTCATCTTCTTGTGAGTCCAATTTCTAGGAGCTAAAACAAAAGTTGACATCATCATCAGTTCTAACATTACCCTCTTGCAAAGAAGGGTTCATGATTTTCACTAACACTTTGAAGAACAATTTACATTGTGTTCTAGAGTAGGATAAGGAAGCAATGGATTTTTCATCTAGGCAATCAAAATTAGATGAACTTAGTTATATAAATTGTGACTTGAAACTAGCTGCAATTATCCATGCTATCAAAATTTGGAAGAACATTGTTTATAGGTTAACCTTTGATATCTTCACCAACCAAAAGAGCTTGAAATACATCCTGACACAAGCAGACATGTACCTATGACAACATCAATGGTTCAAGTACCTAAAGTGTTATACACATATAGCTTAGATATTTTTCTATGGTATACATAAAGTGTGGTGAGCAATTCAGTCAATTACACCACCATTATACATAATGATATATCTTAGGTTTTCTTTATATTGTACACTTAAAGTGTGGTGCACCTCTGACTAATATACAATATGAAAAAATGATATCTCATCAATAGTGTGAGGAGGATACGTTCTGTCCCATCATGAAACGTGATGCATGGCCTTTATTTGTTGATTGTGAACCCCTCCCCCAGGTACCCAACATGTTTCAACCTACAACTTGTATTGCAATCCACAACAAGATATACCAACTATGTAGAACTAATATACAACAAAACAAATTTGTTTTGTTTTTTCAAGCCTAAACATATCATGGTTAACAAAAATGGTGCTTCACTATACAAAAGACATAAAGTGCAACTCATATGAAAACATTTTTGAGACCCAAGTGACATGTACTTCAATGATCTAATGATACTAGATTACAAAGTCATTTCCATAGTTGTGACTACATGTTATTAAAGAATTACATGATAATATTATAACAAAAAAATTGTGTATCTAATTGTTATATTTTGAATACTATAATTTATACATCAATATAAAGAAAAAGAGCAGTCACAAATATGATAATGTAGGAGGTGAAAGGGATCCTATCAATCATAAGGACATGTCATTATAGATAACTTGTAGGAACAACAGAGAGGAAGAATGGTGGAAGGGGCGGGCGTGGTCGCGGAAGGGGGGGGGGAAACCCTAGGGGCGGCTCCAACGATGGGGCAAGGACTTCATCCCCAGAGCCTGATTCGGCTCCTCCTGATATCTCAAGTGTGGCTGAGGGAGCGAGGATCCAGTCATCCCAGTTTGGAGGCCACTCAGAGGCATCGTCCTCCTCAACGAAGCCCACTGATCCGCCTACCTCCTCCATTCGGCCGCCTGATGAAAAGGGGGATACCTCCACAAGTGATAAGGTGAGCGACTGGTTCTCAGCCAGTAGGTCAGGCCTACCATGTGAGGTGATATCCCCTGTCAACTTCATTGATCTGGTCTTCGTTGATGGGGTGAAGTGCTTCTCCATCTCGAGCGGAGATGAACCCCTTCCAACGTGGCTGGAGTATGTCTCCATAAGGTTTACGGGGAGGAAATCGTTCCGAAGCCAGCTTCAAGATTGGATTCGTCGTCAGTGGAGGCCAAGTGATGCATTCGACATCACTGCGGAGGAAACTGAGGGGTTCATCGTGAAGCTTCCCACGACGAAGGAAAGGGGAAGGATCTTGAGTGAGGCGTCGTGGATGATGGATGGTTCACTAATTGTTGTCCAGGCATGGGAACCACGTTTCCCCCTTCAGCCTCTCTCATTTCCGAAACTCCCTGTATGGGTCAAACTCGAGAATCCAGGTGTGCACTGGACTTCGAGAAGGATCAGTGGTGTCACCAGCATCCTTGGGAAGCCCCTCGACATTGAAGACTCAAGTCTATCCGTTCACTGCCTGAACGAAGCCACGGCGTGCGTGGAGCTCCCTGCCGACTCTAGTTTCCCCAAGACAGTGAAGGTCATCATTGATGGGAAGCCCAGGTGCTTGAAGGTCGACTACTTGGCGAGACCTAAAGTATGTTCAGGCTGCTTGCAATTCGGACACCGCCTTCCCTCTTGCCCCAAGGCCAAAGTTTGCAAGCCTATGCAAAGTCAGTTGCAGCTAAGGACTGGGAAGAATAAAGGGTGTGAAGGTGCTCCACATTTTGCCGAGGAGAAAGGACCCTGCCGTGATGAAGCTTCTGGAGCAATTCTAGATGCAGAACAAAGGGCGGATGCTGCTCCGTACAGAGTCGTGGCGGAACCTGATATGAGGTGTTGTCCCCCAATAGCGGTTGCAGGTGCTCTGAACCTGGAGTGGGAGATTTCTCCTCCCAAACCGGCTACTACCCCTCCCTATTTGAAGCACCTTGTACAGGATACTGGCATTTCTCTGGAATACCATCAAAGGCTCTTGTGCAACTCTGATGATGGGTCCTCGGTTAGTTCTGTTGATTTTGATCAGGAATTAATGGATGATTTCAGTGTAAACAAAGAGCCAAGGCCAAATAAGAAGAAGAAGAAAAAGCATAAGAGTGCTGGTGCTGAAGAGATTCCCATGCTAGGCCTTTCTGTGTCTATCTAGGAGCTCTACTAGTTTCTTTGTTGTGTCTTCTTGAGCAGGCTGCTAAGCAGAGGACCTGTTTGATTTAGTTGATCACGTTCTGGTACTCTTAGATTTCGGTGGCTGATTGAATTTCTTTCCTGGAATACATATTTGTGGGTGCTTTGTGTGTAAGTATTCCTGTTAGATAGATGATTGGGTGCAGTTGTTTAAGTGGGCCTACTTGGTCTTCTATGTCCGATTGGTTGTTCTGATCTGCTGTCGTGAGATGGAGCAATGCTTGATGTGACAGATCGTGCTTGCTTCAGGGAGAGTGTTTGAAGTGGCAGATCGAGCACTTCTCTTATGATTCCTGTGTTTTCCCTATTATCTACAGCCTCTTATAGCTATCCCAATTTCTAATAAGGTGTATGGTTTGATGTGGGTAAGGGGGGTGGATCGCACAGAAATATTTGTGGGTGGGCTTAAAGTTTCGGTGTGCCTCCACTCTTATCTACTTAGATTGTCTTCTTTGTTAGTCTTTTGTCCTGCTGTAGGGTTTTGGTTGCCAGGGGTTTCTTTTTTGTTCTGATCTGATGGGGTTTCCCTGCATGGAAACACATGGATCTAATTTCTTCATGAGGCACATTTGTACCTAAAGTTTTGCATTTCTAGTAACACGATTTTTTTTCCGACAAAAAAAAAACAGAGAGGAAGAACAAAATATTTATAAGATAGGGCCACCCCTTAGCGAGCCCTATGTTAACCAACAAATCAATTTATATAAACTTATGGGCCAGAAACACACATCATTGAAGTTAGACCTTCTCACCTTGATAGGTAGACAATATTAGAAGTTTGTTAGTAAACTCATGAAAAGTTAAACTAATGTTTGGTCTGGAGTGGCAATTATAATAACCCTAAAGGCTCAACATAATGTGCCCATGCTAATAAGGCTAGTTATGACTCAACATAATGCATCATTGTTTTCTTGAACAAGAAATAATAAACAATAACATAATTACAAAATAATGATCTCTTAAATGGAACTTATTATTCTTAACATAAATGATAAAGTGATCATAATAATAAATGAATGTCTGATATATAAGACATGATCATAATATCAGACTAAGTCCATTGCATCATAATTTATAATTCTAGCATAGATGGGCTTTCTCTAATTGTCATGTTGCATGAAATATTATCATATACAAATTTGAAATACAACATACATTACTTGCAAAAGACCCACCAACCCCAACTATGAGAAAGACCTTATAAGTCTTGATCAAACACCTAGTTATTTATTTGCATTTTCATTCCTTCAATTTCCAAGAGTTAAGACGTGGTTTTGGTTCAAAAATTAGGTGCTTTGAGGGTATTAGGTCATTTTTGTGCATCCTTAACCCTCAAGGCTCACTAATCATCATAACTATAAATGATTTTTGTGATTCACATATATTTTACCTAAAACATCACTTACACTTTCAAACTTTCATATTAATTATTCCCCAATCAGATACACATTTTTAATGATCCTTTGCAAAAGAAAATCCTATATGTGTTTCTTGATGGTCATATGTGTATCCATTTAGTATTGTATATTTGATATTGTAATGTAAAGTCATGTATGCCATAATTTCATTTATGAAAACCTACAGAAAAGATCCATAATTGGTTACTTATATAGCAAAGTTCAAATATTTTATGTAGAAAACACATATTTTGTTCATATTACCTTCTATAATTTTATATTTAAATATGAATACATTTACATTAGTGTTACAAAAAATGTTCCTTATACCTAATTCAGTTTTTTATTGATGTATTTCTCAAATTATATCTACATTTATTTTATTAGCACTATTTTTTTAGTAATTTTTTAACCAACCTCATGTTTCTGGTAAAAAATGTTCTTATAATATTAAATATGTCTAACAATTTCATATTATTTTTCATCAAATTTACATGAATAGCCACTTTTTTGTTATGGATTTTGAACATAAACCATATTATAGAAGATAAAATAATTTTACATGATATTATAACATATATAACACACGCACACACACATACATATATATACATATATATATACATATATATACATATATATACATATACATATATATAGATACATACAGACACACACACACACACACACACACATATATATACATATATATATATATATATATATATATATACATATATATATTGTTGAGTACAATCATTCTGATATTTGGGGTCCCTCTCAAGTTATGTACAAGGGTGTGCTAGATACATGATTACTTTTATTGATGACTTTTCAAGGAAAGTCTGGGTCTTCTTCATAAATCATAAGTGTAAATTTTTTGAACATTTTAAGAAGTGAAAGACTTTGATTGAAAAACAAATCAAAAGTGTGTCAAGACATTAAGGACTGATAAAGATTTTTTCTCATCCGACTTCACAAATTGTTGCCAATATAAAGGCATTACCAAACATGGAACTGTTAGATATACAACACTACAAAATGGTTTTGTAGAGCATATGAATAGAACACCCTTGGAGAGAGCAAGATGCATGTTGATTCATGTTGGACTTGGGGAAGAATTCCGGGCTGAAGCTATTTCTACAACCAACTACAATTTAACCTCTCTCTATCTACTCTGCTCAGTTTCAAAATTATAAAAAAGGTTTGATCTAATCATCCTTAGAACTACTCTAATATCCATATTTTTTGGTTGTCCTGCTTATGTATACTATAAAGATGGAAAACTTGACCCTAGGGCCAAGGACTACATTTTTTTAGGTTATGTTGAAGGTGTAAAAGGTTACAAAATCTGGGGTTCACAAAGTCTCCAAAATTATTGATTAGAAGGAATGCCACCTTTGATGAGTCGTTATGTTCTCAAATAAAAATGATATTATTACTTCTTCCAAAATACCCATCTTGCGTGGCAGTTCATCATTTGTAAGAGTTAGACAAAGGTTGTTTGCTTTCGCTCGTCTGCATCAATCACTTTTGTCATCGGCCATTGAACAAGAATAACTGTTCTTAAAACTGATAATCAAGACCAAAAAATCAAAATGGCATATTTCAACATTTTAATTACTAAAATTATGAATCCGAACTTAATTTTCAAAATATCACTGTTTGTGAGGTAATATGTCTCCAAAAAGATGTATTACTCTTGGTGGAACAAATACTTTTCTTCAGGAGATGAGGAGACATATTATTACTTTAAAAAAGTAATACAATTTAATTGGACACATTGCCTCCTTTTTTACTTTTTAATTATGATACCATGTATGTTATATATATATATATAATGATCTAGTGCGGACGGTGCAAAGATACGGACCGTGCGGACTATTCACACGCGTGTCCCAGATTTTCCGTAAACTTCATTTCCGCTTTCTTTCTCATTCCCATTAGTGCTCCCTAGTCTCGGTGAATGGTTATATTTTCTCGATCATTTCTCCGTAGACGGTACAATCCAACCCTGTTACTCATCCTACTCCCATGGACAGTGTATCTCCAACTCCACCGGATACAACCAATCCGACCATTCCCCATCTATGCATTGATGTAGACTGTTTCCGAAAGCGTTCCAATTTTGTCTTATGCTTCATTTATACTTTCCTTCTTAATCTTGTTAGAACTTCCTCGTACCAGAAAAATGTATATATTACAGTTATATCTTCTGATCCTTTGCCACCATGGACTATACAATCCCGTCCTGCTGCTCATCTTGCAATCCTGAAATGGATGCATTAGATAGTAAAACTGAATTTAATGGCACATTATCGTTATTGTCAACATTATTTTATGTACACCCACATAAGTACATGGTACAACAGATGCCCCATCATATACTTCTTGACAAATATGTAGTACTGACTAGAAAGTCAAACCTGGCGGTATCACTTAATTCTACCCATGCATGCATACATACTGTCAAGTTTTGCTGGATTTTCGTACGTGGACATTTCTCTTTCCAAGAACATGTCCTTGACCTGAACACAACTAGAATCCTCCATGTGTCTATAGTCAGCTCTCATCCTCCTTCCTCGAGTATAATTATATATATATTCTTTGATCTTTATCCCTAACAGTAACTTGTCCACTGCTTATCTTCCACCTTTTGTTAAAGTAGACGCTTCAACCTCTGATTAATTAAATAAGTAGACTGTTTCTTACAAGTAGCGTCTATTAAAACTGATTCTCTCAAATCATTAATAATATACTCCATTACCACTCTTAGGTTTCTTATCAGTCCCCATGTATCTTGATACATCTCTGGAAAAAAGCACTGAGACAATACAATTGACAAATGGTGGAGCTGACTGTTGCATTTTGTTCACTCATGAAATAGAAAAGACAGCAATGTAGCCACACTTTGCCGCTCATATAAGCAGGGAAAGGTCTGTGCTTATATTTCCAATAGAAGCAGGAAATTTTGTGTTAGAAAATAAAGTATAGTCAATTTAGTTGTCAATACATATATACAATATAAATTAAATACATAATTTACTAACGATTAGCTTGGAGAGTTTACGAACATCTTTGATTCTATACATCTGAAATGGTGAATCATGTCTTCTTATTTCATTGGAATCACCTCATAGCTGAAATGAAACAATATAACTAAACCAAGAGCGACTGGTGAATGTTTATAGCTGTGTTACCTATTTTAATGATGTTGAGATTTGTTCTTGTGTAGCAGAAAGGAGATATTTACACTCCGAGAAAAAAACTGAAGTTAGGAGAAGGTTCATGTCTTGATACTCGACAAAACAATCAAATTGTTTGATCATTTGGATATTAAGTCCCTGAGACTGACGCACACTCTCCATACAAAGCCACACAATATCCAACAAGAGTAGGAATAATACTTCTTACAAATGTTGAAGGTACAGCTTGATGCTAGTCAACATTGTCAAGAATCTACCCAGCAGATAACATGATACATGTACTCTAAGATGTTGCGAACCAGGGCTTCATGTACAGTTGGTATTGTTTGTCGCATTGTAAGGGGAGTGCTAAGATTTGGTTGTATCCGGTGGAGTTGGAGATATAGTGTTCATGGGGATAAGATGAGTAGCAGGGTTGGATTGTACCATCCACGGAGGAATGACCAAGAAAAGATAACTATTCGCTGAGACTAGGGAGCACTAATGGGAGTAAGAAAGAAAGCGGAAATGAAGCTTACGGAAAATCTGGGACGCCCGTAGGAACAGTCCGCACGGTCCACATCTTTACACCGTCCGGACTCTAGATCATGGCCATATATATATATATATATATATATATATATATATATATATATATATATATATATATATATATATATATATATATATATATATATATATATATATATATATATATATATGTTAAATTTCTAAATGAACATAATCTACATTAACTTATACACAATTAACTATATATTTTAGATAATACTTGAACATAATAAAATAATAATAAAATAATATATTTCATTAATATATAATATTTATAAATGTAGAAAGAGGTATTTAAAATTAATGGATATAATACTAAAATTATATAGTAACGTTCAAAATTATCAAATTAAAACAAATATATACATACATAAATACATATATGTATATATTTATTTGTAACTTAGAAAAAGGAAAAAGAAAACTAATATAACAACATATACCACACATTGATATGCAATATATATATATATACATATATCTAAAAATATAAACATGTCAATTGTGTAAAGTTAAACATACTAGAACAATAACAATGAACAATCAAATTAAAATATATGATAGATACAAATTTAAATAAAATAAAAAATCATAATATATTTGATTTTTGTCATATTATATTTTCTCTCAATTGGATAAAAAATTGTAAATATTATTATATTATTATGATTTATGTTAATATATTATTTTTTAACATAATAAAAGAATGCTCCATAATATATTGTGATTTTTATGTGTTGAATTTATGATCATATGTATTATATATTTTATTTTGATTATCTATTATTATTGTTCATGTATATTTACTTTATATAGTTGACATGTTAATTTTTATATATATTATGTATCATACCTTATATATATGTATATATATGTATATATATGTATATATATTTTTGTGTGTGTATTTTATGTGCACCAATGTGTCTTATATATTATTATATTAGTTTTTTATTTTAGTGTTTTCTTATTTTTATTGCTACATTAGTTTTCTTTTCTTCTTCTAAATTTACAAATATATATATATATATATATTTGCTTTATTTCTATAATTTTAAAATTTATTACATAATTTTAGTATTGTATCCATTAATTTTAAATATTTTTATTTACATTTATAAATATTAGGTACTAATAAAATATAATATTTGTTATTATTTTATTGTCTTCAGGTATTATTTTAAATATATGGCTAATTGTATATAAGTTAAGGTAGATAGTGTTCATTCAATAATTCAACCTATATATATGTATATATAACTTACATGGTATCCTAATTAAAAAAGAAAATAAGAAAAGTAATATGTCCTTACTGGGCATTGATCTGATGGAGGCAATACGTCTCCATTTCGGACATATTATTTTTTTAAAGTAGCAATAAGTTTTCTGAAGGAACGTATTGACCCTACTAGAAGCAATACATCCTCCTTGAAGACAAATTTCCTTAGAAATGTGCCATTTTAGAAATTAATTTCTGAATCATATTATTTTAGTAATTAAAATGTCCAAACATGCTATTTTAGTTTTTTAACCGGTAATCAATTATGAGAACTCATTGTCTACCAACAGAACTTATAGTTTCACGGCTCGTCTGCAATATTGCTGCCCCTGCCGGCTAGTCAGGTGCTGGTTTTGACGAACCGGAAGGGACGGATGGCATCATGGCAGTGGTGACCGTAAAAGACGTGCACTATTGACTCGGGTATTGTCCTTAAATCTTATAAACCAATCTTATAACCCAACCATCAGCATACACTACGTGCAGTTTTGAAAAAGCAAAACCATTTTGAAGAATTTGTGTGAAACAAAAGACGACACAAAGTCAGCTGTATATTTGGATTTGTCCATTTAACGCAACAAACCTATTGGCCTCACCCATGGCCGGACGGCGTCCCTCCATTCCGTTGCTAGACAAATGACTGGCCTCACCCACCGTCAAAGACGCGCACTATGACTGAGAGCAAGCTATAAATACATGGAAGGAACGGTAAGGTAGTCGGAGAGGTTAGGGAGAATGGATTAGACGAAGAGGTTTGAGAGACTTAGAGAGAGAGAGAGAAAGAACAGTTCATTAATGTGCGTTATTAAGGGAAAGGACAAGAATCCTGCAGACAGTTCGTTACCTGAGAGATTTTGGACTGCCAACTATTCCGATGATTATTGTATTTTTTATTATAATTATGTTTTGTTAGGACAGTGGCACCAACTATTGACCCTTTTTTTCTTCTGATAAATGATCTGTTTACGTTAGGTTCTTCTCTCACCTATTCAGCAACTGTAAACGTATGCATGGATACGGACTGGTGATCTTGTTCATGGAAATACAGCTATCTGATTGGGATTCAAATATTCAACATGGAGTATTAATAACGTTGCAAAACATATGTACATATAAAAAGCTTTTCGAAATGGCTTGTATCGTTTTCCATTATTTATCCCATTCTTGTAGGTTACGACAATCTCATTTGCATATTATACACACATCTAAAAACTACCCACCTTTCATCTAAATAATTGTTGCTTTTAGAAACGTCTAAGTGATGGTATATCGTTCACAACTGCTGTCATTGTATTGGTATTCAATGATGAAATCACAAGCAACCATTATTCTAATATAAAATGTTTTATTGACAGCATATATAGACATGGTCTATCCAAAAATGTGGACGTCGAGAAGAACATGCAATGTTTACATAGTATGAGACCTCAACGAATATTTTTTCTTTAAAATTTTAATATAATTTGTAAGAAATGCAGCTTGTTGAGCATTTTTTTCATTTTCAATAATAAATTCAAAATTTCTAATCGAAGCATAATAATGATCATGTACTAATTTTCTTTTATGAATGTATTGTAAATATTACAAATAAGTTCTAAAAAAATAATATTGCAAACAAAAATGGCCTCATCCACTTTACAATTCTGAGTCCGCTGCTACAGTTAATTATATAATCATAGAGATACTCATCGTGCTGTATAATGATTGAAACAGTACCTAATACAGAAAAAATAATAATCAGATGAGAATATACATGCTCCAACGCTGACGCGAGTGCAAACGTCATTGGCTGCTGCCCGTGACCATTAAAATGCAGCCTCTGGCATGCCTGTTCTCTCCTCTACCAAAACTCTTCCCTCACATTGACATCACCAACGGTCCTAGCCTCAGGATATTGTTGTCACGCTACTAGTTGGATTGAGCTTCAACTTCCGTCAGTAAGACATCCCATCTGCTACTTCACATACCGGTGGAAGCCTAAGTGATGCCAGTTGTTTAGACAAGCTGATATAGCATTTTTTTTCTTACTAAAAAAAGCTAGAAAAAGTAGATTTAAACGAATTTGAAGACTACTTGTTATTTATTTCTTTTTTGTACTTTTAATTTGAGTATGACTTGGAAAACAAATTCTAGATATGTGCTATATCTTAATAAATCTTATATTAGCAGAGAGTAAGAGTTATCCTCCAAGTTTTAAAAAAAAGACACTCCTAGTGGTCTATATAAATTCGAAAAGAAAAATAGACATATGTGTAATAAATGAATCCAAATTGATTGACTAAAATCAATCAAATTAACGGGACTTAGGGAGGAATGTCATGCACTCCCACGATGTGTCACGCTACCTGTGACCATTAGATCAAAATTCAATACCTATTCCATGGTCTCCAACGGCGAGCAACAATGAAAGGGACGCACAATATCAACTCCGAGTACCGATCTCTCTCTCTCTCTTCAAACACTTCCTCAACTTCTAAAAGTTTCCCATTAGAATCCTCATCTCAATCCGACGTGGTTGATGGGTAACTGGGAGGCAAATACTGCCACAGATTGCAAGTTCTGTCTCACATTGCTAATCATCTCTCAATCATTGAGAACCCTAGCTAGGAAACCCTAAATCCTCACCCTCTCTCCCTACTAATGCCCCACCTTTCAATTTTCCTTAATTGCTAGTGTTGGATCCATGATGGGCTCTAGAGGGGGGGTGAATAGAGCTAAAATCACTTAAACAAAATTCATTAGACCTTCAAGATATATGCTATGATAATCTTATGAATATGAACTTTGAGTGCAATCAAGCATACATAGGAAGGGAGAGAGAGATTGAACAAGCATAAATTAACACAAGTATTTATAGTGGTTCCAACCTCCAAACTAGGAGATGCACATCCACTCCCTAAAGAGGTCAACTCTAGGATTTTTCAACACGTTTCACTCCTTATATTCCATTATAAGAACTACAACATAAGACCTCCATGTTTAAGGTCAAGGGTACCTAACGTTTCATTTAAGGAGAAGGGAACCAACAACCTACCCAAGGACTTACCTATCCATGAACAAGATTCTTCTGCCTTACCAAGGACTTACCTACTCTTGCAATGAATCTTTGATCTTCTTCGAAGACTTACCCACTCTTGCAACAAGTCCTCCACCTTCAAAGACTTACCCACTCTTGATTTGGATCTTTCACCTTTGACTTCACCTTCACCAAGGGACACATTCCCTTCTTCTTCTTCTTCACCTGTCTTAGCCAAGAAAGAGAATCTTCATCTTCAAGGTTGAATGATATATGGGGGCGAGGGAGTAGCTCAAGTGGTGCGGCTCGGCAATCCCCAATGAAGGGACCCAGGTTCGACTCTAGGCGAAAACCCTCGAGGTGAAATAAAGGCCCCACGTTACTGAGCGCGCCGCGGTGCCCCCATGTACACGGCTAGTTTCGGGGTTTACCCTTGACTGGGTGAGGTCCAATAGTTATCGATCCCGGAAGGGGTTCCTCGTTATAAAAAAAAAAGGTTGAATGATAGATTGGGAGGTAGAGGAAGTGATAGCTTCATAAGATATACATGTAGGACTATCTCTCTTACAAATCTCATACTCACTTTAATGAATATAGCGAGTGATTAAGCTTATAAGAGTGGAAGAAGGCAAATCTCTCTAAACTATAATATAGGGACCTTCATAGTGCTTGGATAACCATGGGATGAAGCCCAAGGGGTCCTATTTATAGTTAACGTTATCCACTAGCCAGTAGAGACACTTAGGATCAAACTCTAGCCATTTGGGGTGTTGCAATAGATATATTTTGAGTTTTACAACACTCCAACATTTAAAAATATTTTTTTGCACATTCCGTATAGTGCGATCAGTTGAGTTTACTTTTAGGAAACTCAACTGATAGCACTATGCAACAAATCAAATTTGAGTTATCTTTCGAGTTTATCCTAGATGAAACTCGCCGATGACTTAAACTTGGTTTTCCTGTGTAGGGTGTCAGTTGAGTTTATCCTGGGATAAACTCGGTCGACCCTAGAAGTTTTCCAAGATCCATCAAGGGTGTCATCAATTTCATCCTAGATGAAACTTGGCCGACAAAAGTCCCTGTGATGGATTTTGAAAAATGCCATGAAAGTGCTTAAATATTTGATTTTAGTGCTCTTGATTTTTTTTCTAAGCTTGATTACAAGTTATATAATCATTACTAGTGCTTTACAACATGATTCTAATGGATTTGAGGCATTCTCAACAAAAGTGCACTTGCATTAATTTTGAATTATTTTTCTCTAAGTTGAGATGTACAAGTTTGGGCATTTGAAGTGTGTCTATACCTAGGCTGCATTTGGTATACTATCTAAGCAATGACATGATAAATAAATGCGATCTGTCAGTTTAATTGATGTTTTTTATGCAGTTTAAATGTCAAATAAGATGCCACATAGGTAAGTTAATCGAAAAATCTCCAGATAACATACCGTTTGAAATCACTGCAGTAGAAGACATGTTTGTTTGCCGTGGATTTTATTTCCCATAATATCTCTATAACTAACTGTGGAATACATGTAACATTATCTACATATAGGAATAATAGATTTTTTCTAAATAACAAAAGATTAGTTACATGCGTATCAAACGACAGACATCTTACCACCAAGTTTATTTGTCCTTGGTCCAAACAAAAGTCATCTTATACAAGGTTAAGATATTGCCAGCTAGTTTAGCCACGACAAATAAACCTATCAAAATTGAATAACAAACACAACCCTAATCTAAAATCACTCAAGTAGAAGCATTAGACTCAAATAAGTAGAATGGTTAGTCATCATCAAAATAAGGGTTTAGTCAATTAGACTTTGAGTGTCAATTGGACTTTGAGTCAACATCTAGATACTCGACAACAACCTCTCAGACCCTAACTCCTGCTCCTACTCTCATGGCCATCTACTCCTATGAAGACCTCTTTTGTGGAGTACCTCCCTCATGTGCATACCTTCGTATGGGTGACACACGCCAAAGAATTGGATCTCAATCATACTTTGACCGGACACTAAGATTTACATGTGTAGATCCCCCATTTGCGCCTTCCTGGTTAGAGGGGAGGGTTTGATCTCATTTTCCAGTTCATCTTGATCAATGACGACCAAAGATCAATTCTTGATGTATTTTGATGTATTAGATATTAGAAGGCAAATAATGCCTTGGCTTTCCAGTTCCCTCTCTCACTGCCAACCTTCACCCAACCATTGAGAACCCTATCCACAAAATCCTAAATCCTCACCCTCTCTTCCTATAAAAACCCCACCCTTGAGTTTTACTTCATTTCCAGAATCTCAATGACAACCTCATAGACCCCAAATCCCTCTCATTTTCTTATGACCATCTCCTATGGTAAATAACTCTACCGTGGAGTGCCTCCCTCACACCTATGTCTTTGAGTGTATTAGACAACCCCTAATTGGGG
Organism: Alisma plantago-aquatica; assembly: GCA_963693085.1. Taxonomy (NCBI): domain Eukaryota; kingdom Viridiplantae; phylum Streptophyta; class Magnoliopsida; order Alismatales; family Alismataceae; genus Alisma; species Alisma plantago-aquatica. The sequence goes on from OY856409.1 coordinate 1,329,779,283, forward strand.
GATCTTGGTCAAACTTTGATCGGTACTAAGATTGATGGATGTGGGATCCCACATCAACACCTACTATGGTGATTACCCTAAAAGTTACCTAATACTCTATCTACAAACGTTTAGGATCTGTAATAATGCAACAAGTGCTATTTGATATTTTTAGAATAGGACTTGGAATTATTGAACTTGTTTGGTTTGGTCAATGACTAGAATAAATCCATGTATGAAGTTTATCTATGGGTACTAATTAACTGATATTTTTGGATTCCCAAAATTTTCCTAATGTTTGAATCACATGATACATTCATTGGATTATATTATTTAATACAATATTATAATGTACTATGTGTATCCCTAATGGATAACATACAACCCAAAAATAAAATCCTTATAAGGATGTTTTTGGGATAAACCTACTCTGAAGATAAAGTGTAGAACAATCACTAAGAGAGTGTTCTAAAAAAAATAAGAAGTGAGGTCAAAGAGTCTAATGATGAGATACACACCAATGAGCTCGATGATAGGACATACACTTCAAGATCCATTTTTTTATGAAATGATATGACTGGAAGTTAGTTTTTGTTATGAGTTATTTATTATAATAAGGGTTTGTGGTAAATATATGGATAACAAACCTTGCCTTCCTAGTCCACCTTTAATAGGGATAATGAGAGAAGGGTGTCAATACGACTAGCATGAGAACCCAAATCTATATAATGAGTTAAGTTTTAGTTTCATAAAATCTATAAATCCCTAAGGGAATTATTAAGTAACATCCAAAAGGCAATGGTGTATATAAAGGTTCACAACTAGGGGAATGACAACATTTTTCCTCTGCACCACTATTTGGTTAAACATCACTCCTAGACCCTCTCAATTTCTACATATAGACAAAGCCCTAGGACTTATTTGAAATAACATACCTCTATGTTTTCTCATCTATTATGTGTTTTTTCTCAACCCTATTCTCTTCTTAAACCCTAAGGAACCAATAGATTCTTAATTTATGAATTAAGTTTTCCTAATGATTAGGATTAAGGCATCATCCGTCAACTAATAAAATACCAAGTTATCGAAAAAATAGAATAATGGAATTATTTTCCATGCTTAAATATATATGTTTTAGTTACTTAAAAATCCAAATATGGTCATATATTTTCTTTAAAGAAAGACCCATATTGGATCACTGTGTTCCAAAAGAAAGCTAGTCTCAGAGACAAGGGCAATGTCCCTTCCAAGAATAAGTTATCATAATCTTAGAAAGGGAAGGCCATGATGTGGGAATCCACTAAGAAGAGGAAGTTTCCTAAAAGGAACATTGATGCTAGCCCAAAAGCTAATGATATCCCAGACTCCAACATTATCACGAAACATAATGAGATCCATGAGCCTAATGGTGACCAAATATGAATGAGTTCCTTGACCCAAATGTTAGTCCCAACCCTCAAGGGTTGGGTCAATTTTGACACATGTGATAAGTCATCTGGGAAAATACATAGTGTTGAATGATGCCATCAGTTCTCTAGCCATAAGGGACTTAGCCCGGATTGAGAATGGTGATCACCACCCGGATTGAGAATGGTGATCCCCACCATGTCCATCCTCACCTTAGTTCTACTATCCTAGACTTTGTGAAGTTGAACATCAAAAAGTTCTAGAGTGAAGATAAGTCTGAAGTGGTAGAGAAGGTTGATGCTTGATTGCTATCATTAGAGAATGGCTTCTACATCCTTGAAGTGCCAACATAAAATAAGGTTATAGATTTAGAGTGGAGGGACAACAAAAGTTAGATTTTATGTAACTTAAAGTGTAAGGACCCTGACCTGGGTTTTGGACTAACCCTATTTGTTTTTCTTAAGTAATTTGATTAGAACTTTAATATAATCATTTTAGGTGTTTTGTAATCATGTGACACATGTATGTTTCAGGTTTGGTCCTGTTTGAATGTTTTTTGAGCAATGATTGCTTATTTTGAACTAAAGTGCAATTTACCCAAGATGAGGGGTTATCTTGCAATATGTCACATGATGAGTGTGCCCTTAGTAGTTTAGCATCATAAGAGAGAGAATGATGCTATGGGGCACCTTGAGGATATCACCCTGAGGATAAAGGAAGAGGTGGGCGCCTTGTTTGGGCCTTAGTCATGTGGTAACATCCTTGGGGATGTGTAGAACACATGAGTGAGGCATGTTTTGCACTTAGATGTGTTATCTCAGGTTAGATAGCCTTAGAAAGGTTGTATATCAGTTTGTGAGTGTGTAGGGTTATGCCCTATCAGTTCGTGAGTGTGTGGGGTTATGTCCTAATGGTTTTTGAAGTGTGTTAGGTTTTGGCATATCGGGCATGACCTTGGTAGGAGACCAAGGGGGTGAGATATAGCCTAGACCTTATCTTAATGTCTTGCATGTTGTTGCATGTGGCCCTTTTTGTGGACAAGTGTCACATAAGATCCTAAGGTGATTACACCCCTCCTTTGATCTCTCTTTCTTCCCTCAAGTATATAACCCTCTCCTTCTTCACACAAGTAAACCCTTTCATCCATTCTTGTCCCTCTCCTCTTGGCGGATGAGCTTGGGAGCTTAAGTATCTAGATAAATCCCCCATGGAGCTTGGGAGGTCGAGTTCCTTGCTCATGGTGATTCCTTGTTCAACTTCCGTCTTGGTGCTTTATGTTTCTTTGATGGCCATTTCTTTAAGCTCTCTTCTTCATATTTTCCTTCCTCTCTTAGCCATGGATCATACCTTGGATGGAGGATGATTAGGTCGTGGTACTCTTCTTCTTTCCTTTCTTCTTAAGCTATCATAACCTTGGCACCTTCTTCTTTCTTGAGGTAATGTTGAGGTCGAGTTGGGACTCTTGATGGATCATCTTCAAGTTGAAGAATGTGTTCTTTGGAGCTTTGATCATGGAGCTTGAACCCTTGATGGAGGCCATCTTGAGGTAGGTTATATAACTCTTAGCCTTCTTTGTTATTTTCACCTCTTTCATGTGTTCATGTTGTTTCCCATTTCTAGGTTGTTTACCTCATATATGTTGGTAGTTGGTGATGGTTTGAGAACTATTTTGATGAAGGAATCTCGTTTGGTTTGCTATCCATACCTTGAACCTTCTTGCCATGATAATAGGTGCACTAGTGGTCGAGTTTCCTAAGGTTGAAGATGACAAAGTCGACACATTTTCTAAGGGGTGAGTGGTCGTCATGACTTATGGTGTTTAAACTGATACATCATGTGACAAATCGTCATGACTTAGGGGATTCTAAACCGGTAGACTTTGTTGAAGCTAACACATCATGCCCTAGAGGTGCTTATTCTGATATGTTGCTAAATCAACATGCCTCGCTAATTGACATGCTTTGAGGGTGTTAGCCCATCATGAACATGAGGATACCTTGTGAGCTAGTATGTTTGAGTGCCAAACTGTGACACCTTGGTTGAGCAAGAAGCTGACACACTTTCATGTAGGGTTTCCTGATACACCTTCAGGAAGTGAATCATGATGCATTTTTGAAACCCTAAACCTAACAGCTTGTCACACCTTCAAGTAGAGCAACACATCACACCTTTAAGTAGTGGGGTTTCCCGTCACAGTTTCAAGAATGGGCTTAACCGATACACCTCTTTTATGGTTAATCTGATACCTCTAATGTAACTAACCCGACACACCTTATTTGTAGTTAACCCGACGTGCTTGGACTAATGATAAACTGATACACCACTGGATGGTTTAAATCGATACTCTTGGATGAGCTCACCTGACACTCCTAGATGTGGTAACCTAACACACCATGATGTAATCTATCTAACACATGTGGATGAGGTGAAACTGATATCACATGATGGGGGTTGAAGGATATGCTCGATATTCAATGATGTACACATATGAGCATTGCATAACATAGAAGAGTGTTATTTGGGAGAATGTATTATCAATCTTAATTGCTTCTCCTAAATCTAGTGCACTGTAGGATGATGTTACTATGAGTGATCCATCCTTAACTAAATAGTTTATCCCCCAACTCTCCAACAATGTGGGAAGTAATGGATGTAGGGTTCAATGATTAAATATCCATATGATAACCTTAATCATGGAAGATTATGACCCATGTTCCCATCTTAATATAATCCATGACAAGTTCCTACTATATTCCCTCTTCTTATAATCTTAACTTGTGAAGTGAGGTTAATACACATTTATGTGAATATATGTATATGATGGCGATGATAAGCCTTTTTGGATTAAAAGCTGACAACATTTTTGTAGAAATCATATAAACACATTTAATGATCTAATAAGTGCCTTGTGCATAGTTTGAAGTGAAACCCTCAGTTATGTAATCTAAGGATTGACTTCCCTTAGTATGATATGTGGTTAATGATTTGTAATAAGTAATAATGTATGGGTCTGTAACATCCCAAGATTTGAGGCCTCAGATAACATGATCTTAAAAGGAATGATTGGACTACCCATATCACCAAGGTGCACCTCCTTTTCTGGGAGCCCATCCCTAAATAACTCCATAGTTAAGCATGCTCAGCTTGGAGTAGTACTAGGATGGGTGACCAGTCGGAAAGTTGACCCCGACTTGTGCATGAGTGTGGATAAAGCGTACAGTTAAGGCTAGTGGTGGTCTGTGGTGCCAGTTGTCATTCCTGAAACTCTACTTGAGCCATGGGTAGTGGGCCCATTCATTACAAATGGTATCAGATCCAATTCCCCTCTAGTAGGTGGGGCCCACATGGGCATGGCATGCCAGTCTTGAGTCGTGCGGTCCAGGCATGTAGGAAAGGGTTGTCCATGGTTGACGTAGCCACCCTTGCGCTGGTATTCTGTGATTGGGAGCTGGGTGTCCATGGGCAATTGTGGGTCTGCACTGAAATGGGGAAGAGATTATGAGGTCTTATAGTTGAGCCTTGATGAGGACATCAAGAGTCTATGTGGGGGAGATTGTAACATCCCAGGATTTGAGGCCTCAGATAACATGATCTTAAAAGGAATGATTGGACCACCCATATCACCAAGGTGCACCTCCTTTTCTGGGAACCCATCACTAAAGAACTCCATAGTTAAGCGTGCTCAGCTTGGAGTAGTACTAGGATGGGTGACCAGTCGGGAAGTTGACCCCGACTTGAGCCATGGGTAGTGGGCCTGGTCATTACAAATGGTATCAGAGTCAATTCCCCTCTAGTAGGTGGGGCCCACATGGGCATGGCATGCCAGTCTTGAGCCGTGCGGTCCACTCATGTAGGAAAGGGCTGTCCATGGTTGACGTAGCCACCCTTACGCTGGTATTCTGTGATCGGGAGCTAGGTGTCCATGGGTCATTGTGGATCTGTACTGAAATGGGGAAGAGATTATGAGGCCTTATAGTTGAGCCTTGACGAGGACGTCAAGAGTCTAAGCGGGGGAGATTGTAACATCCTTGGATTTGAGGCCTCAGATAACATGATCTTAAAAGGAATGATTGGACTTCCCATATCACCAAGGTGCACCTCCTTTTCTGGGAACTCATCACTAAAGAACTCCATAGTTAAGTGTGCTCAGCTTGGAGTAGTACTAGGATGGGTGACCATTCGGGAAGTTGACCCCGACTTGAGCATGAGTGTGGATAAAGCGCGCAGTTAAGGCTAGTGGTGGTCTGTGGGGCCAGTTGTCATTCCTGAAACTCTACTTGAGCCATGGGCAGTGGGCCCGGTCGTTACAGGGTCACAAATGGTGAAACATTTGGAATGGTGCATGGTTAACATGTTTACATAATGTAGGGTTGTACATATATGTACATGTATGCTATGGTGATGCCTAGAGATGATGTCACAATAATATATGCATACCTAAATAATATTGTTCAACTTAAATTGGTTCCAAGAAAGTAGAAATGGTGTGCTTATGGTTTGGTGATAATAACCATGACATGAAACCCTAATCGGCTATATGTGAAAAGCATTTACCTTGATTTTAAGGGTAGGTCATATTATGATATTGTGATCTCTTTCTTTTAATTGCATGACTTTAACCTAGTGGGCTAATTAGGTGTTATAACTTGCTGATACTATGAAGATGGTTAAATAATATTATGCTTTGACTATGAACCTTGATAAGGGAACATGGGAAGTATAAATACATGAATGTGCATAATTGGTTACATTGTCTAACTCTTAGCCTCATGCACTCCAACTTATGGGAGGTAGTGATAGTTAGAGATTTGAGATAGAATGAAGCTTTAGAACCTTATGAGGAATAAGCATGAAGTCTAATCCTAAATTAGAGAACTTATGATGCATTACTTGCCTTATGTAAAGGTGTTTGATGTGTTGAAACATATTCTCCTTATGACTATATAATATCAACTTTGTCACTAAGATGAATCTAATAGCCAATGGTTTCTATGAGATGTATATGTTATATGGCACAAATGATGATTGGTATAAGTAATTCTTATATGTCCAATGAAGCATGATGAGGTAACCATGAATCACAAGTGTTATGTGATGGGCCTTAGGACCTAGAAAAGGCCTAGTTCCTAGACGTGGTGATATCCTATGGTACTGGAATGAGGGACTGATATTCCATGATAATATGTTGATGATGATAGCCTTGTGAATGACAGTGATATAGTGTTATGAGATGATGGGAATAATTTAATAGTTTAAACGATTATACCTGGTATTATAATCTATGCACCTTTATTTTGAAGGATTTGTTTATGGTTTATACATTGTAACTTGATTGATGCCAACATACACTTTAATTGGCCTAATTAATCAAGTGGAATCTAATCATGTAGCTTGCCCTGTGCTATAGATCCATTCAGTGTCAGCATTTTCTGGATGGTGAAATGAGTTTAACTTGGAGCACATATTTTTGAATATGCGGGGCTGAGGATGAATATCCCACTACATCCATGATATTTGATATAAGATTGACTATGGGCCATACCCTGATAAGAGTGTAGCTTTCGATTGTAGCTCAATGATATGTGACATAGGATTGGATGCGGGCCATACCCTGATAAGAGTGCAGCTTTGTGCCATAGCTCAGTTTTCTAGTGTCGTGACATGTACTAAGGTAGGCTAGACTTATACAGCTAGATTGTATGTCACTGATAGTAGTTGACTCATGATGTCACTACATGTTCACTCGTATTGACCGAGGGGGTGAGGTCGTGGATTCCGACTCTTCTACTATGTACATCCCTGACCTGGGTTCTGTTTTAACCCTAGGTGTTTTGATTAAGAGAGATGATTATATGCTTAATATTATCTTGTGAAAAGTAATTATGGTTCAAGAGGAACTTATGTTGCAATTCTAGTCCTTTTTTTAACATTGTTGAAATCAATGTTTTGCTTATTTTGGACTAAATTGCAAATTACCCAAGTTGAGGGGTTTAAGTGCAAATTGTGCATGATAATATGTTCCTCATGTGTTGAAGCATCATGAGAGTGAATATGATGTAGATTTATGGCTTATGGAAGCCTGAGCACCAAGAAAGAGCTGATAAAGCAATATATCTGCATTAAAACCTAGTTTTGGTGTAATGTGTAATTTACCCAAAACCTAGGGTTCAATATGCAAATTACCACTTCAATAAGGTCCCTAATGTTTCTTGGAATCATGTAGAGAAAATAAAATGAGAGGGGCGCCTCATTTGAATTAAGTTGGAGGAGAGAGAATCTTGATATTAAAATAATCAAGATTAATGCCTAATTGAAAACCTAATTCAATTTAGTGCAAAAATAAATGTATTGAATTAAAGGGCCTTCAACCAAAATTAAAATGGTTGGATTCATATGTGTGTGGACATCCTTGAGCTTTGCAAGGACCACGAAAATATCCAAGGGAATGGATAACTCACTCACAATTTTATAAGAAAAAGAAATATCCACTCACATATGGATATTAGTATAATATGATTTGAGGTGCTTAATTTGCTTTTCTTTAAATCATGGATAATTGAGAGGAATAAGAGGCAAACAATATAGCCTCGGATCCAAGGAAGATGAGGGGGAAGAGGCGGCCCTATTTTTGGGATTAAATAAATTTTTATAAAACATATTCTCTCTCATTGAATTTTTATAAAAAGACTCTTTACAAGCCAAATGAAAGGCTTTTTCGACCCCACTTATTTTCCTTTGCTTGGAAAACGACCAAGGAGCTTGGGAGTACCAGGAGGACGACTCCCTACCTGTTGGTAAGCTTCTTTATCCCTTTTCACCTTGAATCCATGGTGGAAATCACAAATCAATGCATGAATTCTTCCTAATTCGATCCCCTCTTCATTTCTAACCATTCCTTTTCACTCAAACCTTGAGGACGAGCCTTGGAATGGTGAAAGGAGTTGCATCCACCATTTTTGCCATGAGCTTGGAGCTTTGGAGCTCAATTGGAGGCGGGTTTTATAACTTGAACCCTCAATTTTGTTATTGCATTCAATTCCTTATCAAATAATGTTTTTTTCTTCATTCACAATAATTGATTTGGTTGATTGGTGCAATCACCATGGAAATCACAGAAGGTTTCGTGACTTTAGAGCTTGATGATGATGACATCATCATAAGCACACACCTCTCCAAAATATCCAAGGCAAACAGTTTCAACTTGTTGGTCCAAACAGTTTCACCAAACCGTTTGGAGACCAAACGATTTCAAAACCGTTTGGTGTTTTGAGACCCAAACCGTTTGAGGGAGTTGACCGTTTGAGAGGTTTGACCATTTGAGGTCAGAACCCTAATACATTTTGAATGATAATCTAAAGTATCCAATTGATTAATTCAATGCATAGTTAATCACCAAGTAGCAAACCCTAATCGGGTTAATTGCTGATTTGTAATTGATTGTGTTGAGTTTTTGGGTTGGTTAACCCAAACGGTTTCAAAACCATTTGAGAATCACCCAAACGGTTTCAAAATCGTTTGGATGACAACCAAGACCGTTTGAAGGTCTAGGGTTGAGTATGGTTTGGTAGTTGATGATTCAAAGATACCAAATTGAAATGCAATCAATTACTGATTTGATAATCAATCCAATGATCCAAACCTTAATTGGATGTTATGGATTTTGATGACAAGATGGGAAAAAGGTTTCAAAACCATTTAGAGGTTAAGAACCACAAGACTGAATGAGGTCAAGCACCTCAAGACTGTTTGGATGGTCAAAGGTGGTGATTAGTGGATTAAAGATCCAAGGGTCAATTATGGTTGAAGCTCAATAATTCAATTGATTGTAGGCTTCAATGTTGTTAATCATAATCAACTAATTGATGAGTGTACCTCAAGAACCCTTGAGGTTTTGGTATTGGTTTGGCCCAAACGGTCTTGAGATCATTTGAGACCAAACGGTCTTGAAACTGTTTGGGGGCAAATGGTTTCAAATCCGTTTGGTGATGAAACCTTCAAAACCGAATGGAGTTCAATGTGATTCAATCATTTGGAAATTGATGGTGATGATGATTCCAATGATCCAATGATTGATAGTGATGGTAATAAAAGATGGTACAAAGGTTAAAGACCTAAAAGTACCTAAATGACTAGTACTATTAAAGGGGTAAACCCTAATCACTATAAGAACAATAATTTGGTACACTATGTTAATCATAGTTGTATGTACTTGATGGAAGGGTTAATATGACCTAATCTAGTTGAGAGGATGCTAGCATGAAATTAATACATGAGTATGATTCATGTGGTGATTAAGGGTATGATCCTTAATAAAGAGATCATGAAACCCTAATCATGAATATAAACCATAATTGACATGGTTATTGAACTCCAATCCTAATTGAGGGCAATTCTAAATAAAACCCTAATCCAGGGTGAGGGTGTAGCCCCAATCTAGGGTAATGATATGTGAAACTCTAATTTAGGGAAATGAGATGTAAATCCCTAATTGGTATGAATAGTGAATCTCTAATTATGGATAATTGAATGAAATCCTAATGGAGATGAATAGTAGACCCAAATTGTGGGTGATTATAGTGGAAATCCTAGTTAAGGATGATTCCATGTGAAATCCTATTCTAGGGTAATGCCATGAGAAACCCTAGTTGAGGGTGATTCCATGAGAAGCCCTAGTTGAGGGTGATTCCATGTGAAACCCTAGTTGAGGGTGATTCCATGAGAAACCCTAGTTGAGGGTGATTCCATGTGAAACCCTAGTTGAGGGTGATTCCATGAGAAACCCTAGTTGAGGGTGATTGCATGAGAAACCCTGATTAAGAATTAACACCACATGATGCTCTAGTACTATGTTGTGATGAAATGCCCTAAGATGGGTGAAGGTATGTAAGACTCTTTCCATCAGCTAACATTACTTGTTGGTTCGCTAGCATTACTTGTTGGTTAGCTAACATCTTCCTGAAGGCATCCATGCTCTCATCTCATCAGGTAGATATTGATATGCATAGTAAGGCTCTTCATCTCAAATCCCAGAATACTATCGATTGCAGTCTATATCGTCAAGATATTTTTCTTCATAGCACGATTCATCATAGTAACCCTCTGAAATTGTTGATTAAAGTCTACCCCAACATGGTATTGATTTGCATAATAAATTTCATCATAATAATCTACACAATATTGGTAGTCAGTATTGTTTGCTATGGTGATCCTAAGAATCACTTCTCTAACTTTTTGGGTCACCTTAGGGTAGCCACATACATTACAATTGAGGGAGCCACAATTTCTACATTGCATGGTTTGCTATTTTGACCACTAAATTTGATTTGAATGCCTAAGGAACAGACATTTTGAGTATCACTCTCGAATAGAAAATTTGTTCAATGAAGGCAGAATTTTTTTGAAAAGATGGAAAAATAAGAAATTATCAAAATGTATAATAGAATAACAACTAAAAAATTCTTAAATATATAAAATAAATTATAGCACCAAACTGAAAATTACAAAAATGAATAGAATTATGAAAACAAATTAAGAAATTAAACTTAACTAAAACTTACAAAATAAGCTAAGAAATTACAAAATAAAAATAAAAATTACATAGTAAAATTACAAATACAAATTAAACCAAGAAACTAATTTTCTTAATAGACTAAAAATATAAAAGTCTCGTTTTCTTGAAAATGTTACTAGAATTGGATGTGTTAGATTATAACATAGGAACCTAGAAAAAAGTTCCTAAGTTTATTATATTATCTCACATGCAATAATTACCACTCATAAATGGACGACGTTTATCCTAGTATAACTTTATGATCAAACCCAAAGAACAAGTATTTTAAGAAAATTCATATTTTTAGCCTAACTAAGAGAATACACTTAACAATGATAGTCGGTTGATGTTTTGTTTAGTTAACTAATTGAACTGAGCAATCAAACAATTTAAACAAGAAAAAATGATTTTAGCACTAAGATTTATTCATCAGGATGACGGGTTCCATCGCCTCTACCTACTTAACTATTCTAAGCATTGCATTGTTCATTCTTTTGAATATTAGATTCGAGCCAATTGATTTTATATCCTTTTGAAATATGAAATTCACATGGAATGATCTCCTAAAAGGCTCGAGGTCTCATTACCTATGGATTCTTAATTTTTTTGGCCCAGATAACACCCTCTTGTGATCTTATTTGAGATATAACAATATCCTTTTGTGTTATAATCATAGATTTAAGACATCTACATCTAGGATTATAAAAAAATGCAATATAGATAATTAGAATAAAAAGAAAGATTAAATAATCAAAAATTAATCTAGAGATTCATATAAATAGCAATTAACAATATAAAAATATAATACAGGAATTGGGATTAATCCATATTCCCTTGTAGAATATCTATTCTCTAATCATATTTGTGATAAGAGAGAGAGAGGGTAATAATCTTATAGAGAAAGTATTGGAATAGAGGAGAAGCTCAATGGTCTCATCACCATTCTTGAACATAGCTATAGACTCTAGTCACATCCTCTGATGGAGTGCCCTTCCATGTCAAGTTGTCAACTTCCATTTGGCTCTCCTCTTTGAAGGTCAGTGTTGTGTATGGTAAAGATAGGTCATGACATATGTTGTGGATGTCCCTCAAGTATCTTTATAGAATGCCCCGGGGTTTCAAGCTAATCTGAATTAATCTAACAGTTGTGGGTAATTCTAGCATATTTCCTTCATGAGCTATACATGAAACTGGAGGGTGTTAGGCAGATGCAAAATGGTCAATAAATATACTTGTTTTGTATATATTCAAATTACCATACAACACACTTGAATTGTCAAATTTCAACATTGGATATGGAATTTAGAGTCATATCAATTTTAAGTATCAAAAGTTCCTAGACTTTCCTATCATGTTTTTTTAATCGGTCAATCGACATTAAAATTAATTCAAGGTCGAGTTGGTCAACTGTCCTATACTAGTATATATAATCTTTTTATATAAAATTTAGATGCATCCAGTGACTTTTGAAACTCTCAATTTGGAGTTTGTATGCCAAATTTAGAGTCATTTTATTGACCATCTATACTTTAATGATCATCACTCTAATTGTTAGAGTTGGTCATTTTCTTGGGGAGTGAGGTATAATTACTTTTCTCTTTTACTTGCACCAATATTAAAAAAATACATTAAATATCAAATAAATTACATAAACTACTAAAATTTTAAAATAAGTGAGATATGAAGTGAAACACAATAGAAATGTGCAAAATTAATAATAAAAACACAACTAAAAACATAATGAATACAAATTCATTAGCATGGTATCGATGATGTTTATATGTATTTATTAAGTATGAATTTCAATAGTTATCTACCTAGTATAATAAACATGGTAATCAACAAATTGCAGGAAGTACTCTGAATTTATATAAAATGTCCAATAAAAAAATTCATTCATAAATAGATGCCATCGAATGTAAAAGCTACTATGAGCTACTGCTATGTATTAAAGATGAGTAACTAGTCAGACATCTCTGCCATGGTATCATAGTAGAAAATTATAGAAAAAGAAAATATGAAATATTTTAATACAACTAAAGAGTCATGATTAATGGAGATCTCCTCTAAATGAAGCAACATTTCATCTGCCAAATCACTCCTCAAAGGTGTTGGGATCAATACTTTTTGTCTACTACTGCTTATCCTCTCTTATATATCAAAATGTAAATAGAATAATGTTCAGATAATGCCCCAAAGGCCCTTCCTTGGCCTATGTCAAAGAGGATTAATCCTCAAGTTATTCAGTAGCTTTTAGATATTAAACTATAATCACAGTCATCAATATATATTAGTACCATCGACTTAAAGTCAATTCCATTAACCTTAGTTGTCCATTTCATATATGATTTGGATGTCACTGAGCAGTCACCACCAACTTTTGGAAGATTTGCACTCCTTTTTCATTTCTAGATGTTGCGTCACTACTATCGACATCAGGTCGGTGCCACCAGCTTTGAGTTTTATTACTTTCCTTATCATAAAATAAGAAAATATTACGTCAATTCTAACAAAATACTCCTTATTTTGCTGAAAATGGTAAACATTGATTCACAAATGACGATTTCCTAATTTGGTATAAAACGAGTGAAGATGCATTCAATTAAGATCAAAAGGATTTCAGAAAAGGCCAATTGGCAAGGAAACCACACAAATTAGGATATAAAAATAGTGAAATTCATGTGTGCATCAAATGAATTCCATGACCGGTATAGGACATTGAGAATTATCCTCATGAGGGTAAGCTCTATGTCCTCAAAATACCAAAACCAGCTACAAATGCACATAGAGAGGAAAGGAAAGATTGTCGTAAGCATAGTGATGATGCTATTGTCATCAAATTCCCTCATGCTATTCTTTATGAATTATGAGCTTTAGAAGCAATATGAGAACTTGGGAGTTCTAGAGATGTCCACACATCTGAGGAACATGTTCCAAGAACAAGTAGGGCAAAAGAGGTATGATGTCTCCAATGCCCTTTTTAAGTGACTGAAGGAGATTCAATTGGGCACGTGTACCCAAGTTTATTGGGTATATGGAATCATAGAGATATTTATATTCTCCTTAGGCCAAGAGTTGACTAATGATGTGATCTTGAAATAGTTGTCAGAAGCTCACAGTCATTTTTTCATGAAATACAACTTGAAAAAATGTGTTCCATCATTATTGGAGTTGCTTAGCATGTTAAGAACTACTAAGGCTCGAATGAAGAAATACAAGCCAAAGTCTATGTTGATATTCAACAATGGAAAGGTTAAGTGAAAAGATAAGAAACGTTCTAAATCTAGCCAAAATTTGAAGTCTTTTGCAGTTATAGGTAATGGATGAGGAGGTAGTGAGGGTAATTGTCATAATTGTCATTAGGTTGGACATTGGAAAATAAATTACCCTCTTTACCTTGAGGAACTAAAGAAAGAGGGGATAGAGATATCCAATTCAGGTATATACACTATGGAATAAACTTATCTACTTCTTCATCTTGGGTATCAGATACCAGAGTGGAACTCACATATACTCTAATATGTTGGATTTAAGAACAAGTAAACCATTAATGAAGAGAGAGGTCGATCTACAAGTTGCTAATGGAGCAAGAATTGTTGCCATAGTTGTAGGCACCCATAGTGTATATGCATCCAGTGGACTTGTAGTAGAGTTTGAGAATTGTTATTATGTACATGCCATAAATACAAATGTTGTTTTTGTATCTTTTTTTTTGACAAAATGGATTTGAATTTTTATTTCAAGATATGATATGTTATATGACGGTGCCCCAATGTCTTACAAATTCCTAGACTCCTAAAAATGGTTCTTTGAACTCTTTTGATTTTGAATCAATAGAGACATGTGATTTTTTTCATTGGGTAAGATAGCAAAAGCACCCTTCACTACGAACAGTGAAAGGGAAAGTGACATATTATGAATCATTCATATTGATGTATGTGGGTTTTTATAGCACAAGTTCTAGATGTGGATCTTAGTATTTCATCATATTTAGTAATAACTATAGTAAATATGGATATGTGTATCTTATTAAACACAAACAATAATCTCATGAAAAGTTCAAGGAGTTCATGAACAAAGTAATATACCAACTTGGCAAGAATGCTAAAGCACTACGATCTAATTGGTGTGGGTATCTAAGCCAAGATTTTGAGGCCCTTCTCCAAGACTTTGATTTGTATCATAGTTGACTCTACATGGAGCATCACAACATAATGGTGTGTGAGAAAGAAATATTACACCCAAGTGGACATGACATGATCAAAGATGAGTTTATCTAATATCCTATTCCATTATGGGGAAATGCTCTTGAAACCTCTCATTTACATTTAACCATATATCTTTGAAACATGCTCAAAAGACACCATATGAGATATGGAATGAAAAACATCCCAACATGTAACTTTTGAAGATTTCAGGTTGTATAGCTCCTGTCTATTTTTTTTAAAGCTTGGTCCCAAATCAAATAAATTTCACTTTGTTGGATACCTATGGAAAGAAAGGGTTGTTACTTCTAGATTCCATCTGACAAAGTGTTTGTTGCTAGAACTATCGTATTCCTTGAAAAGGAATTCAGTTCTAAAGGTATCAATGGGAGAAAATAAAAGAAGTTTGAGACCAACGAGATAATAATGATCTTGTGGAGGTAGATGAGGAACAAAAAGTATCACAATCCATTTTGGAATCTCAAATTCCTTATCCAACACAAGAACCTCAAAAGTCTAGTAGGAAACATCTAGAGCTAGATGGAATTGGATTTCTCATGACTCAATCAGATGATCTATTTTCCATGAATGATGATAAGCCTACAACATAGAATTGAGGCGATTGGGACCATATTCTAGTAAATGGCATGAGGCTATGAGATCTAAGAGGACTCCATGTAAATCAAAAAAGTATGGACTTTGGTGGATACACCTGAAGAGGCAAAACAAAGAGAGTGAAATTGGGTCTTTAAGAAGATGATTGAATTGATGGTAACATACAAATGGATGAATGCATATTCATCCTATTTTTAGTGGTTGTTTAGCCTAATATTTCATTCAAATATCTTAGTATTCATTATGAACATATTAATTTTTTTCTATTTAGATTTTATGTTAACTTTTTAAGACGTTTGATACTTTCTCAACTCTCCTTGTAGACTTGGAGTTTAATGTATCTATTCCAATCAAGCCAACATGACCTATGGGGTCCTGCTACCCTTTAGTAGGTGGAAGTTGAGAGGAGGCCACCTCTGACAAGGTGTAAGGCAATTCCCCAACATGAGAATGGATTTTGAGCACTTCTAGAAGGATATCAATCAACATTTTTTTGTCTAGGACCATGATCAACATATTGATTGACCTTGAAGTAGAATCATCTATCAAGCTTCGATGCTCGACCTATCTAATTGACCAAGACCCATCAACTCCAAGTTGATGGAACTATTCAAGCATGCAAAGGATGTAGATTAAGCTCCATTATTCAAACTATTAGTCGAGATCTAGACTCAATCGACATCCATGGTCAAGCAACTACATATTATTTGAAAAGATCCACATATCAACCTCACAACCGATAACTAGAGACCATAGAGCTATAGGCAATATGCCTCTCTGCTATCGATCTCCAAGCTATCAACTTCTCTAGGTTCCTTCACTGCCAAGAAAAAATCTCAATAGTCCATGAGACACAGATGCATCTACTGACACTATGGTATCAAAGCCTACAAATACCCATCATACAACATCAAAGAAGGGCTCTTGGACCCCAGTCGAGTCAAGTAACACTTTTTTCTCCTCAATAAGATGAGTGATTGACCTACTATTGATAGGAGTGATTGACCTCTTGAATTTCTTGAGTGATCAACCTACCTGCTTTCTAGGAGCAATCAACCTCCCCACCAAAGGAGCACTCAAAATTGGGAAATTTAGTGACAATTGATCTTCAATATCTTTGCAATCATCAACCTCCAAACCAACAGGTCAATCAACCAAACCAACTGCTAATTGCATGTAGTGATATTAGATAGTGGCCCCTATGCTTCATCTAGTTGTAAAATCTCACTATGAGGGGCGAGAGCCCTTTTACGAGAACTAGCCCAAAATTACCCATTTCTTGCAATTTTAGTCGTATTCCAAGTCTTATATTAACTCATGTCATTCATTGATAATTTCTTAATGTATGTGTTATGGATTGATCATCCAATCTACATGACCTATTATAATATTAGAGTATGAGAACTTCAACATTTAAGATTTTATTATTGATTAGTTTTGGGTTGATGCCTTATGAAGAATGATTGATGGGAAGTCTTTAGAGTAGTAGACATATGATCTACATGCATCAAGACAACAAACTAAAGGTTATATCCGCTCATGTAAGTTTTAGATCCAAATGGGAAAACTTGTATAGCTCCAATTAGATCTACATACAAGTTTGGGTATAAATGAATATGTAGATTTGAGTAGTTGTGATGAAACCAGACTCATGTCTAGTGTTTTCTGTTATTAATACAGATGCAATTTTGTTCCAAATTTTAAATTTCTTGCAACTAGTTTAAATCAACCCAATTAGATATTAGTTTTAGTTCAAATATGTACAAACTAGAAAAGTTCTCAAAAAGACCCTCAAATATATTTTGTTAAGACATGTTCATTTGTGCTGGTATTATTGTATGTTTGTTTTGGTAAAAACCAATGATTTATATCTTTGGTAAATTTGTTAGTATGATAATTTCCACATCACATACCTATAAAGAACAATTGGTTGCAAAAGGTTTCATACAATTTCAATAATTGACTTTGACAAAACGTTTTCACCAATTTCCATGGATAAATTCATAAAGATCATTCTTGCCATTGTTGATTATCATGATTGTGAGATTTGGCAAATGGATGTTAGAACTGCTTTTCTTAACAAGAATCTTCTTGAGGATGTGTATGTGACAAAATCGATGGTTTTATGAATATAAATGAAACCAATGAAGTCTATAAGTTGCATAGGTCAATCTATGGATTGAAGCAAACATTTAGAATCTTGAATCGTAATTTTTATGAGACATTCAAAGTTTCACGTTATCAAAAATTAAGATGAACCTTGAGTTTTAAAAAAATCTTAGTAGGAGAATAATTATATTTCTCATATTATATGTGGATGACATCATATTGATGAAAAATGACATACCTACTCTAAAATTGGTTAAGACTTGGTTGTCCAATACTTCTCCACAAATGATTTAGTCGAAGAATCATATATTCTATATATATATATATATATATATATATATATATATATATATATATATATATATATATATATATATCCTTGGCCTAAGACAATGTACATACACTGACCAAGTGATGAAAATATTTAGCATGCAGGATAATAAGAGAGGTAACTTACCAATATCTCATGAAAAATAAGTCTCTCTAGATACCAATGTCCCAACTCTTTGGAAGATCGGACGTACATGAGTAAGATTCCATATGCATCTACAACCTTTAGGGCACAATAAATCTTTATTATGGCAACAATGGATCTGTTGCATAGGCAAAGGAACTTAGATCATATCAGCATATCATGAATATACTCTGGCAATACCATCTCAAATGTGAGATCCTACATTAAAGAGATGTAAAGTTTTTTAGAGTACAAACTAAAATCAATGTTGTTGATGCCTTGACAAAACTACTTTCATGGAAAAAGCATGATGGTCATGCTAAATCACTTGGAATTCAATTCATGAGAATTTGTTTCTAATGCAAGTGATAGATTGTTTGTTGTATGCCTTGAGAGCTATATTAGATGATTTTAATAGGGATACATTGAATGTGATTGGATTATCGTAACAGGCATTCCCACTTATTGTATTTGTTTTATTATTGAGATATAGAATAAATATAATAATGCCCTTAGAATTTTTTGACTCGATTTCAATCTGGATATATGTGATAGATGGATTATATGATCATAGTAACATTGGTTACTTATAGTCTGAAGTCGTTCTCAACCTATTCCAATTTACTTTTCTATCAATGACATGGTACTAGATAGCTCTCTTTGCTTATGATGTACTTTGGCATCACTACCAATAGAATGTGGAACCTACATGGACGCATGCATAAGGATGGATTAGGGAATTGAAGATTGTATTCAAATATATGATTAGAATGGTTTTGAATTATGTGCATATTGATTTAATGCCCAATTAATCAATGTGATTAGACAATTGGTTAACTGGAAGGTTTAGATCAATGGATGGATTGGTTGACAAATGATCAACTAAGCACCACTTATGAAACTAGTCACCCGATTGGTTGGGTAATCCAGTCGGCCATTTTGATAAAAATTAGGGAATGATAAGAAAAATAGATGCTTGTTTGATCAGACCAAGACTGACAAACTGGTCCACTGGGAAATCCCACCATTTGATTGGGAGATGACACTAGTCCCAACCATTTAATTGGATCAAATTTTGTTTGACTAGAAGTGTGTCTATGTTTTCATAGTTTGATTCTATTTTGAGTTGTGATTAGGAACGAGATTGGATTTTTTGGAAAGTAAATCCCATGACTCTCCTATATAAAGGGTTGGACATCCCAAGAGATATACACAGATTGAGATACTAGTTTTCTAAGATTTCTTCCTCTTGAGAAGAGAAAAATTGATCCCATAGACAATAGCCCATGATAGGAGGAGAAGGAGAGAAAGTGACGCTAGCACATTGAAAAATTTGAGTTTTGCTTCCTCTTGGAGACCAAGGTGGTATACCAAGAGCTCATGCACCTGTGTATACAGCATAGTGTACAAGGATATTCAGAAGAGGCTTGATAAAAAGCTACCTCTCCAATGAGAAGACAATGTTTTGCTGCAACAATGAGGCATACATAACAACAACAACTTCATATTCCAATATAATATCTAAGCTTTACTGAGAGAAGACATGTCTTATTATTAGACAACAAGTGTGCCAAGGTATATTTAATAACCATTTTATATTTTTAATATACTTATCTCTACAACATATCGATTACCTAAGAATGTTCCTACGAAAATTTTGTAATTTCAGTGTGCCCCCTTCCCTCAAAACCATACACTTCTCTAAAGCATACTAGTTACTAACAATATATTGTTATTGAATATTATACATGTAGGTCATGGCGCTAGTGGAAGTTTAGAAATGTGCTTAGCATTTTCACATGGAGGCACTAACTAGTGCAAGATGTCCATCATTTCTTCATAATTTATATCATGTGGTTGGTCAGCCTTGATAGGGTTGATGTGATTGTAGAACTGACCTCCTCTAGCCTATGTAGTATTGTGTCATGTAGTATGGGTCATTGTACAGTCTACATAACTTGAACAAAGAATAAATGGGGCCTTGTAGTATTAAAGTGGTTAGGGTAGTGGGTTCAATTTTCCATGATATGGTTACATGCCTCTCCTATAGATTGATTGTTTTCTCTTTTTATTGATGAACGAGGATATCAAATGCATGGATTCATGTGACTAATGCCAAGTCATAGAATATGAAACACCAAGGGAAGGTGAATTATGATGGTAAGTGGAGGTTGATAAATGAGATATGATGCCTACTCATTCATGGTACACTACTACAACATCAACGGTCATAGTTACACTCTAGTTCTATTTTAATTTGTAATCATAGGTTATATAAATTGTAATCTCATTTGATTTTTTTATAGTTGTTTTTCATGATATTCCTCATTATGAACTTGATTTATTTTTGGTTAATAAAAAATTATGTTTGATGTATATATTAAAATTAACCTACAAAGAAGGTATAAATGATATATTAGAAAATCACACACGAGTCTCACTAATTTTTCTTGTACCTCAATGGAACATAATTGATCATTGTGAGGGTCCCAATGATTGGATGGGTCATTGGTGTTCTATGCCAATCAGGCACAGTGGGTCAATGTCTATCTGCATCAACCATCCCACAACAACCATTCAAAGAGACCAAGAATGGTCATTGTTAGTCCACTTCAACCACTCGCAACAAACAATCCAAACACAATGTTAGATTGCATTGTCGTGGCTTGTACGTAAACATTGGTAGCTCAACCAATCACAAGAATGCAAAAATCTTGAGTTGTACTAGATATATTAGTATGAAAAAATAGAAATCAAACTTATTTTATCACTATACAATGAATCCAATCCCTTAAACCAAACTCTATAAATCTCAGGGTAGTGTTTGGATACAAATATAAGAAGTTTTAAGAACAACTCAATAAGGTTTAGACCTAGATACAACCAACTAAGATAAATTTCTTCCAATGATTCTATTCTCCTTTTATGTACCTAAAAATGGTGAAAATAATAGTATTTTTTATTCAAAAATCTTCTTTTCTTTCCCCTTTCTTTTAAGATTTTGTAGGTCTAATCTACATACTAGAGAAGACAACATATCATGTATAATTGAATCTAGAACTTCTCTTCCAGACTACAGATGGAATAGCCTAGATTCATGACCAATAGTAAGAATCCAACCTATCATAATTGGAAAGTCTCTAACTGACCAAAATTTTATAGAAATCCAGACAATATATAAAAAGTAAAATATATCATTATTTCCATAGTTTACTATTATAGAATCGATAAGATTAGATTTGGAGTGAGTAGATGAATAACTTCCTCTTCTTTATTGATTGATTGAATTGATGGTGGAGAGGACTGAAGTGATGTGGGGGATGACTGTTGGGGCAATGTTGCATCGTCGGTCAGAGAATATTAGATCTTGGGCTCTAGTTCAACCACAAAATGTGAAAAATACTCAAGAGCTTCCAAGGATAACCATAGATGCTAATGTGACTTCTCTAGAACAACTAGAAGGATGGGCAGACTACTCATCTTTGGCCAGATCTACTATTACATTGCCTCTGAGTCATATGAAGATTTATCTGGAGTATGGTAAACTTTTATACCCTAATTCTGAAGAAAAGGAGAATGTTGTTAAGTGGAGTAATACTTTAGTCGGGTATGTCATCAATTGTATACCACATATCCCAACCCTCCTTGACTTTCTCAACCTAATCTAGAAACCAAAGGGTTCATTGGAGATTTTGAACTATGGAGACAAAGTGTTTCTAGTGAGGTTTTCTATGTCTTGACATCTTAACCATGCTTTATATAAGAGTTGGTTCATCAAGAATAAAACTTTGATTCTCATGAGATGGAAACAGGGAGATAGTTTTTTGAAGAAGAAGAAGATTAGAGAACTTCTTTTTTGGGTTTGGCTTTATCGTCTTCCAATAGAGCTTTGGAATCTTGAAATGTTTGGGAGAATTGGTTCAATGATTGGTATTCCTATTTGTTCTGATGAAGCAAGAAAAACATGTTCCAGAATGGAGTTTGCAAGAATTCAAGTCATGTTATCTTGTCTTCCAATTTCCAAATAATATCACGCTGGTTAGCGACAAAGGAGTCGTTCACACCATTGACTTGTCATATGAGTGGTTGCCTTATAAATGTCAGTTTTCTTGTTTCTTCGAACATGATGATTCTTTGTGCAATCCACCAAAAAATGTTGTAGTTCCTCTTGAAGGTCCTAAGAAAGTATGGAAGGAGAAAGTCTCACCGACTATCAGTATCCTAAATTAGAAAGTTTTTGTTTCTCCTATTGTTAATGAGAATGTCCAGAGTAAAGATTTTGTAGTTCAATCGGATTGTGTAGATCAGTAGGCTTCTTCAGATTCTAAAAGCATTTTGAGTATGGTCCAATATGTTTCCTCTACAGTTTCTCAATCACCAGTTCCTGTTGAAGTATTACCAAATGAAGCAAGCACTTGTATTGAAGCTTCATCATCTGATAGTTCACTGATACAGAATGTTCTTCCTATTGAAAATGTTATTCCTATGAACAAAATGTTGTCAGACTATAATGTGAATCAGGTGCATCTACACTCTATTCATATTAGTCAGGGTTCAAGATCAATCCCCTCAACTCCTATTTTAGTTTTTTAGGAAGTGGATAGTTTTGTTGTATTACAAGGAAAGAATGGCATCTAAGGATTTGCTATACAACAAGCATCAGTCTAAACCTAGTTCTCAGACATCTAGGTGCTAACCTAGAGGCTAGTTCAGATCTAGTCTCTAAAAGACGACTAATCTAACCCTAAGGATTATTAAGTTCAAGGTTCTTTAGTTTTGAGTTGCATAATGATCAAATGTTAGGCTTTTCTATTATTCATGCTCTGATACCACCTGTGACGTCCCATGATTTTCTAAACCTTAATCTGATGTGTGACATTCAAATTGGAATGCTCGCTTAGGTGAGGTTTCAATTTGAACGTCACACATTAGATTAAGGTTTAGAAAATCTTGGGACGTCACAGGTGGTATCAGAGCATGAACAATAGCAAATCCTGACATTTGCTCATTATGCAACTCAAAACTAAAGAACCTTGAACTTAATAATCCTTAGGGTTAGATTAGTCATCTTTTAGAGACTAGATCTGAACTAGCCTCTAGGTTAGCACCTAGATGTCTAAGAACTAGGTTTAGACTAGTGCTTGTTGTATAGCAAGTCCTTAGATGCCGTTCTTTCCTTGTAATACAGTGGTATGGGACGTTGTATTACTTGGAAATGATGTGCATCAAGGGAAGAAAAACCCTAGACATATTGCACACATTGTCTAGAGTAGCTACACTAGTCTACCCCTTGTTCTCACCCTTTTCACTAGTCTTCATGACACTGTACTCTCTACTATATGTGGGACACTCATTTTCTGGATTTGGTTTTTGATTCCAAACAGATCAAACCTCGATAGTTTTTTCTGACGCTTGTTTTATCAGAGAAAAACTATATAATATTTTATTATGTATATGCATTATAAAAATGTGTCCCCACGCATGTATGAGTAGGAGGTGATCATGCAACCTAAGTGAAAGTGAATGACATCAGTCTAGAAGAGAGAGTAGTTCTAGATTAGATGTCTAGAGCCTTGTTGGAATATGTGATAAATAGAATAGATGATATAAGTTTTGATGATATGATGTAAGTCTTACATAGATGACATAAGATGGTTATGATGATCTATGTTTGTTTTTTAGGACTTAAGGTTCAATTTTGAGGATTTGAGATAAGTTTCAATGATGCAAGTAAATAGGCTTTTATGAGGTAAGATATGTTAAGTTAAGACAAGTTGTGAGTCAGCATGAGCCTCAAGCTCTTTTACAAAGGAGGACCTCTAGTATTAGGACCAGTTTTAGGGTTAGCTCAAGAGAGACCAAGACCCACAAGGTGAAGGTCAAAGAACCTAGACTCCATGATATGAGAAATACAAGAAATATCTGATATGATATGTCCTAAACTAGAATACTCCTGAGTGAATGAGTTGAGTTGCCTAATGCATGATTCCTATAGTCCTTTTAAACCCTAGATGTCCTTGAGAGGACCAAACCCTAGAGACAGAGCGAGGCTGGTTATATGTGTATATGTGAACATGGATATGAGTACCTACCATCTGGGTGAGGGAGAGAGAGTCCCAAGACCCTGAAGGAGGCAACTGTGTTAGTTCTTGGATAGCCTCATGCTTGGGTTGGTGGTTCCATGTAGGACTGTAGTGGCGTATGTATAAGAGAGTTTTGGGTAAGCATGTTTCATGGGTAGAGACCTATGAAGAGGATGTCATAGCATGTTTTGGTTTGTGCTAATGTGGCTATAGCTTGTAAGGCTATCACTAGTGCCAATAAGGTAGACCTAATAACCCTAGATTAGAGAGGAAAGATAAAGAATATGCATATGAGATACTCATAGGGTTGAGTTAGCTCAGAAAGACTAAGCATGACACTACCCTCATGATACAGGTCAGGATAACCTCAATTGGACTAGATAAAGTTTGGATATATATTGACAAGCTAGTAGTATAAGTTTCTTTAGAACAACCATGATATAATATATGTAAGGTTGTGACCTAATGTCGAAACATGTTATATAAACACGATATGATGGTGTTGGTTATTTACACTAACGAATTTCAATTATTAAGAATGATCTTTTACTCAACTAGCTATATCCCGCAAGTATACGAGAGTAGTTGTAGTCGAGCTCAAACACAAGGAGTGTTGGTTAGTTAGGCACAAGAGTTATGATTTTCAATAATCTAGATCGTTGTACACAAGATGATTGGATTAGAACAACTAAATTATATATTCAAAACAAAATAGTAAATTATCACTTAAGAAATGTTAAGATTCAGATTTGGATGGATCTTAGACTTGGGATTTCACTATCACATCATAGCTTATATTAAAATATGAATTTAAACATGTTAATTAACTTGCAAAGGAGGTTTGTAGTCATCACTCACCTCCCGGTGAAGTGATGATGATTTTAACTCCATACATCACTCTCGTGTATGTATTTCATTTCAAATCACAAACCTTGCTCCTCAACATAATCCCAGCCACTCTCACGGTCAAGAACAAGTTGCCAAAAGAGTAACTCCATACTCTCAAACACATCTTCTCAGATTATGAAAGAAAGTATAAAACATGCAAGTATGATGGCCAATCACACAAACAAGCATTTCAGATCTGAAACAACTCTTGGAATATGCAAGAAACTAACATTTAGTATGAAATTCATATGTTCATACAAGCTATGACATGGGAGTAACTCTCCCATGCCTAAGAAAAAGAGTCTACTCGTCCATAATGATGTACAACAGAAAATGTGCAGAAATTTCAGAGTTAAGCATGGTTTAGAGAAGGAAAAGCTAAACAATCCCAAGGTGTAACCAAAGGAAGGTAGAATTCCGACTTGAGGATGAAATCCCACTTCTACAGCTGCTCCAAACCGGACAAACTTCCCTCCCGAGAAGTTTTATGGAGTGAAGAAACTCTGCTGCACCTTGGAGAAGAAGCTTGGAGAAGAAGAGAGGAAGAATGGGGTTTCTTTGGCAAGACACCACCTCCTTTCCCCTCAAAATCGCCCTCCTATGCTCTAGGCTTGCTCTAGGATGAGAGAACTTCCGCAAATGACCGGGCATAACTGCCCACTAAGTTCCCACTTCGTTTTAAACAAAAACTCATATTTTTCAAAATGCTGAAACTACCAGGTGCACGCCGTGCAACTTTCCAGAAACTTTCAATTTTCTCCAGAATGCACTGTGCACAGCGTGTGCTGAAGAAATGCATGCCGTGTAACTTTCTAGAAACCTTTAGCTCCTAGGTGCACGATGTACACTAAAGAAATGCACGACGTGCAACTTTCTAGAAACTTTCAGCTCCCAGGTGCACGCCGTGCAATTGCGTGCACGCCGTACAACTTTCCAGAACTTTAAGTCTACTCAACTCTCCCAGGTGCACGGTGTGCACGGCATGCATTTTTGGTGCACGGCGTGCACTGTTTGTGCACGGTGTGTACTTGGCTTGTTATGACCCACTCCATGATTAACTAATAAATACCTTGAATTACGTGAAGACATCTCAATTAGTGTTGAGTATCAAATTAAATATCATGGATAATCAAAATAAGTTAATATGTGAATCAATAGTTGAGTTTGAATCACCTGAGGCGACTAATGATATCAATGTTGATTAATTAGTTAATTAAGTTGAGTTGAGTACTCACTGTTGCAATTAGTGATTCGACCAGTTGTGACAAGCTAGATAACATAATTTTATGCCTTGGGATGATAGAGAATCTCGTGCTTGAGAGTTTGCAAGGAGAATCATTTGAATCGGACCCTCGAGGAAAAAGTTATAGCCTTTTCAGTTTTCTTGGACCTAGGTTGCAATTTTTCCATTTTCAAGGTTAATAATTTTATTCTATTCTTTGGTTTCCTTTTTACGCCTATTCTCTTCTTCACCCAGCCGACAGAACAGAACCGACTGAGTGGCCCGATAGAACAAGAAGGGGAGCTCGCGTCTAGGGCGATGGAGGGGCGATTTTTGGGCGATATAGCAAGCGCTTGAGCTCCGTCCACCTCCATCCTCCATTTCTCTACCCTTCTCCTTCCTCCTTCCTCGCCCAACCACCTGCGCCCCCAACCTCCTGCTAGGGCGCCGACCTGCAGGGGCGCGGCCAGCAGCTGCAGCGCGGCCAGGAGCCGCCTTGGGCCCGAGGAGCAGCTCAAAACGCCGCCATCGACTTTGCCCAAGAGGCCACAACACAAATCCGTAACCAGTAGCCTTGCTTTAGGCACCTAGTCGAGTCCTTTCTTCAACCTGAGCGCGGGAAGCTGCTGCTTGATTGCAGCAGGTCCGAAGCAGGAGTCTTGGGCACGAAGAACAGCAAGAACTGCCGCCTTGAGCTCGGCCAAGAGGCCTAGACAAGAATCCGCAGCCATCAGCTTGTTTAGCACCCAACCGAGCCTCCCTTTTTCACCTGTGCGTGAAGCAGCTGCTGCTTGCAGCAGCATGTCTGACTAGGAACAACCTGGGCGTAAAAGGTCTTAATGAGAGGTAGTTCTGACTTTGGCATATGATTTTGATTAGGAATTCGTAGACTTAGCTTTTAATCGAGCCATCCTTCGATTTTCTTTTGGGTAACGAAGCTAGATACTGTTATATTGCAGGATCAGTGTTTTGATCGGCCGAATTAGGTATGATTCGGCCGAGTTACATTTATAGGAATTCAAACAGGGATTCCATCGGCCGAGATTGCAGACTGATCGGCCGAGTTGTCAGCCAATCGGCCGAGTTGCCTAGAGTGAATCGGCCGAGTTTCCGGCCAATCGGCCGAATTCCCAGATTGGTCGGCCGAGTTCCAGAATTGTGAGTAGTAGTTCATTCAGTAATCATTATTTAACTCAATTTAAATGTTTAATTTCTTCTGTATCAGTTAGTATAACTTCTAAACAGTGTAGTACATACAATAGAGTATGTTAGTTTCATTGGAACTTGAAATACTTAATATGCTTAGTGATAATGATGAAATTTTCCTGTATTATAGTTGCAATGTATTTGCTGATTTAAAAATAGATATTTAGCATCGAAAGTGGATAAATGATACTGAATCATGTTTAATGATGATAATGGATTTATATTTGCTTCATGTGTTATTCAGATTGTGCAATACGCATGAAATGTGATATTCCTGTTTATATGTTTAATTGTTAATTGGTTAATAGACTTAGGTGCCCTAACACCGTAGAACCCCAAAAGGAAGGTCTGTTACTTAGGGGTGAAACTCGTGTTGCAACATCATCCGTGCTTGTGTCACGGACAAACGAGGAAAGAGAGGCAGTGTCCAACAACAATCCTGCTTGTGTCACGATGGCACTGGGAAAAAGAAAACTTGGTTATCTAACACCATTCGTGCTTGTGTCACGAAGGTAACCCTGTGAGACTCTCCGCCGGTGTACTCAGGTCAGGAGGAGTCTGGAGCACACGCGGTTGTGTAGCACACGTGGTTGTGCATTGAGGCCGTGGAGCCTAGGGTCCTGTAGCAGAGCAGGGCTGGCGTCAGACTTAGCATTTCCCGGGTGTGTCGCTAAGTCTTGTACGGTGGGACCGTAGCATGAACTTGCTGCGGATCTTTATATACAAAGTACACTGCATATATTTAGGGCATAATAATAATATGAATAAGTAATCATTTAGGATCACAGTAAATTTATATAACGGTTTATTTACCTGAATTATCTGTCGATGCTTAGAAATGTGATTAATATCTGTATATCTGCTATGTATTTTGAACTGCCTTGCTTAGTTCTGCATTTATGTTTAATTTCAATATTATAAACCTGATGAGTTGTTTAGTGATAGCTAAGTGAAATACTATTCACTGAGCGAGTAGGCTCATACCTCTACTCAAAACATTTTCAGGTTATCATCAGCAGCAGGAAATCAGAAGGATCAATTTATCCTTACGCCTAGTCGATAGAAGGTTCATAGTTAGTAGTTAGAGGTCTCTTAGTCCTTTCCCCTCGATCTGTGGGACAAGGTGTGTGAGAGAGAGAGGGAGAATGTGTATAAGATGTAAATTAACTGTTATGCTTTATTTTATGTCAAACAATGTAAAATGTTGTAGACTATGTTTATATTGCTAGTCAGTTAATAAAGATGCTTCCGCAGTTTGTTTAGTTTCATTTTTACAGCATAAATCAGATTATCCTATTAATGTCTTTAAAATGTTATAAAAGTAAAGAATGGTTGGATTATGTGTAAATCCTATCCTGTCGCGTCCTAATCTCGTGGTTTGTGGTTAATGTGAGATCGGGGCGTGACAATTTTGGTATCAGAGCTTTGGTTTGAGTACATAGTTACTCAAGGTCAGGGGACGATAAGAGACCAATAGGATTAAGGTTTAGGTATCTTTCTTCTATCTGTAATTTTCTAACAGGAAGTATTCTGTTATATTATTGCAGATAGTAGGAAGAGGATGTGGTCACGAGAATCAAGTAATGAGTTTAAGTTGAGTCGTTAAGAATCATTAAGGTCAAAAGATAAAGTTATAAGTAAGGCGAATAATAAATGATGAGTTTTAGCTCTGGAAGGTCTGAGTGTTTAGATACCCTGGCCAGGTGTCTGAATACTTAGATTGACCAGTATCAAGCTACTCTGTCTGTTCTTCTCTGGATGCCCTGGCCAGGTATGCAGAGGGAGGATAGGCTACAGAGAAAACCCTAGAAATCTTAGGGTTAAGAGATCAGAAATTAAGGTAGGAGTAAGAGATTAAATAAAGGATGTGATATAACTCCTACTTTATATTGCTTATTGATTAAAGATCATTAGAAACGCTCTTATATGCATGAATTTAGACTTTCAGTTTGTACAATAAGTATGATTCTTTTATATTGTTGTGACATGAAGTGAATTGTTTAATGTTTGTTTTCTTTGTATTAAAGTAGACCCGAAATTATGATTAAATGAGTTTTCTCTGAGTGGATATTCTTTCCACATGTTTAAGATTAATAGGGGTTGATTAATCTCGAGTAGCTCTTGGCTTCAGGACTACAGGTTCGGCCTGGTCCGGCTGGCAGGATGCGTTACTGGGATCTAATGACTCCTATTAACAATAAAATAAGAGTAGACTCTGGAAGAATTAGATCCATAACATAGTGAGAATGTATATACACTAGGATGTTTTAACTATGATAAGAAGTCTAAATGTTCTTTTGTCTTGAGAATTAGGGTTTGAGAAGCATAGACCCTAACTGGCCCAAATTAGGATTCAAATGACATATGCATACAGAATTTGATAAACAGGATGCCTCACTAAATGATTTTTAGTATTTCATGCGTAACTCTGATTTGGCTAAAATTGAGATATGATTTGGATATATAAAATGTAGACAACATTGGAAAATATCAGAATTTTTGAATAATGTTCTGACTTGTTTATCGGCCGAGTTTCAAACTCGACCGATCACATTTTCTGAATGATATAGCAGTGTGGTAATTGAATTTTAACTTTTTATTGGTATATCCAAATGATCTCAAATTTTAACTGTGCTTGAAAAACACAATTTTAGACACTCTGTAAAATTGGCGTAATTTTTGGATGACTTTTGATCTCTACAGTGAGGGTGTCGGCCGAGTTTGTAACTCAGCCGAACCTGCTGCAGACTGCAATATAGCAGTGCACTGTTTCATTTTTAATTAATTATTGGTAACTTGAAATGATCTGAAATTTTTTACTGAAGGTCTGAAACTTCATTAGGAATAATATATAAAATTTCCAGAATTTTTTGAGTTTCTGTTAACCATTTAATAAACGAATTACAGAAACTATTGTAAAAAAACTGAATTTTCAGCCATATAATTAAGTTGAGTGTTGGGTTAATATGTCATTGACCCAAGCAACTCAATTTGATCTATATGATCGACCACACATACACACAATAATGCTATGTTACTGATATAGACCAAAACCCTAGAATGATTAAAGTTGTAGTAGTTTAAGGGATCTCACTAGTGATGTAACCTTGAATACTAGTAACTTTGTAAAATAAGATCTTGAGATTTGTTCTATGAAAAGTAAACTGGCTTTGATAGTGATCTGGGGTTTTGAGGTAGATAATCTGAACGGTACATGAGCAACATGTAATGACTTAGAGAAAGGAGTAAGACCTAAACTTGAAATATAACAATAAGAGAGTAGCATAGAAAGCGGAGTATTATCCGATATATGATATGAAGATAGTTGATGAAGTTCATGTTTTTAAGACATGGCGTCACTATCTTTATGATGTGACAATAGATTATCACCCTGGTAAAGAGAATGTGGTGGCTGATGCATTCAACAGAAAATCAAGTCCAACAGCTAATGCATTCTCTATGGCAGGTTTCAAAAGAGACATGTTAGTAGAAATGTGGAAATTGAACTTAGGCATAGGGGTGATAACACAGAGTGATTTGATTGTACAGATGTAAGTTAAGCTTACTTCTTATAATCAGATCAAGGAACTACTATAGGGTGATAGTGAGTTAAACCAGACTATGTATGACATGTTGTGTGTACCTCGAGATAGTGTAAATTTCTTTTAAGGGGAAAAGGCTGAAAGAAAAGATTCTTATGGAAGTGTATGTATTGATGTATGCTATGCTAGCAGGAAACACTAAGATGTATATGAATTTCAAGCAGTTGAAACGAATGGTCAGATATGCAGAAAGATGTAGCTAAGTATGTGGTTAAAAGTAGTGTATACCAGTAGGTTAAAGCTGAACCCTAGAAAATCTATAGCTACCTTGTAATCTTTTTCTATGCCTGAATGGGAATGGGAATTTATCACAATGGAGTTTGTGGTAAGATTACCCAGGACACCTTGAGTTTGTGATTTGATAGGAATGATTGTGGATAGACTAATTTGGTGTGCTCACTTTCTTCATATTAAGTCGACCTTTGATATCTCGAGACTTGACTAAGATATACATGGATAAAATAATTAGGTTGCCTGGTAATCCAGTTTCAATCATATTATATTGAGTTTAGAAATACACAACTGATTATGGTACGGTTTGAGTATAAACCCAGGGAACACAGATTTGGTAAATCATCAGGTGCATAATTTCAAGATAATAAGATAGCATTAAAATATGTAAATAAACCTAATTGCATGCTTCCTGTTATGTTAATGTGTATGACTTAAAATTTTCATGAATGGACATGTTTCTCTGAGATATTATTAGAATTCTCAAGTACTTTTAAATATTGGTGATATGATACATAAATAACTCTTAATTGAGTTATGTGATGCATAAACCAGGATTTGGGGTTAATATGCACGTACTTCGAGAAATTTCAGATAATTGATAAATATTACAGATGGTTTCTTATAAGTGGAGTAAATTACTCTTATTGGTGTAAAAAGATGTTCAATTATATGAATTCAGTATGTATGTGCCAAAATTGATTGAGCTTGAAATATTTATGAATTTTTAATCTGTCTGCATGCATGATATAAACACTACTCAGTAATTACAATGATTTGAAATATACTGTTCTGCCAGTTGTGGAATGATACTGTATTGTGATTTGAATTGCAATCAAACAGATGAGATAATGGAAACCCTAAGAGTAGGGTGTTGCCATGTGACTAGTGAATGAGATAACCCTAAGAGTAGGGTGTTGGCATGTGATGAATGAATAAGGCAAATGAAACCCTAAGGATAGGGTGTACGATGAATCAAGTATTTTGATATCAATTTTCATTATGAGATGTGATGATGTTTAACAGTTAAATTGCATGATTTTAATTTTAGTACCAAATTGACATGCATTCTGTTTATTTAAGAATTTTAGTTTGTTAGCATGAATAGTATAATAATTTCTTGGTAATTACCATAAAGTGAGATACTGTTATAACAGTTCTGGAAAGACAATGTTTTGTGGTTTGATCTGGAATCAGATCAGATGTGTCCTAGGTTAAGGGACCTATGCAGATGGTTGATCGGAGGATCAAGAAACTCACGAATTGTGAGATACCATTAGTGATAGTTTTGTGGAGAAATCTTAACCTAGAGGGGGCTACGTAGGAATACGAGTCAGAAATGAGTAACACGTTTCCTTTCTCTTTTAGGAATTTCGGGACAAAATTCTTTTAAGGGGAAAAGGTTGTTATGACCCACTCCATGATTAACTAATAAATACCTTGAATTACGTGAAGACATCTCAATTAGTGTTGAGTATCAAATTAAATATCATGGATAATCAAAATAAGTTAATATGTGAATCAATAGTTGAGTTTGAATCACCTGAGGCGACTAATGATATCAATGTTGATTAATTAGTTAATTAAGTTGAGTTGAGTACTCACTGTTGCAATTAGTGATTCGACCAGTTGTGACAAGCTAGATAACATAATTTTATGCCTTGGGATGATAGAGAATCTTGTGCTTGAGAGTTTGCAAGGAGAATCATTTGAATCGGACCCTCGAGGAAAAAGTTATAGCCTTTTCAGTTTTCTTGGACCTAGGTTGCAATTTTTCCATTTTCAAGGTTAATAATTTTATTCTATTCTTTGGTTTCCTTTTTACGCCTATTCTCTTCTTCACCCAGCCGACAGAACAGAACCGACTGAGCGGCCCGATAGAACAGGAAGGGGAGCTCGCGTCTAGGGCGATGGAGGGGCGATTTTTGGGCGATATAGCAAGCGCTTGAGCTCCGTCCACCTCCGTCCTCCATTTCTCTACCCTTCTCCTTCCTCCTTCCTCGCCCAATCACCTGCGCCCCCAACCTCCTGCTAGGGCGCCGACCTGTAGGGCCACAGCCAGCAGCTGCAGCGTGGCCAGGAGCCGCCTTGGGCCCGAGGAGCAGCTCAAAACGCCGCCATCGACTTTGCCCAAGAGGCCACAACACAAATCCGTAGCCAGTAGCCTTGCTTTAGGCACCTAGTCGAGTCCTTTCTTCAACCTGAGCGCGGGAAGCTGCTGCTTGATTGCAGCAGGTCCGAAGCAGGAGTCTTGGGCACGAAGAACAGCAAGAACTGCCGCCTTGAGCTCGGCCAAGAGGCCTAGACAAGAATCCGCAGCCATCAGCTTGTTTAGCACCCAACCGAGCCTCCCTTTTTCACCTGTGCGTGAAGGAGTTGCTGCTTGCAGCAGCATGTCTGACTAGGATCAACCTGGGCGTAAAAGGTCTTAATGAGAGGTAGTTCTGACTTCAGCATATGATTTTGATTAGGAATTTGTAGACTTAGCTTTTAATCGAGCCATCCTTCGATTTTCTTTTTGGTAACGAAGCTAGATATTGTTATATTGCAGGATCAGTGTTTTGATCGGCCGAATTAGGTATGATTCGGCCGAGTTACATTTATAGGAATTCAAACAGGGATTCGATCGGCCGAGATTACAGACTGATCGGCCGAGTTGTCAGCCGATCGGCCGAGTTGCCTAGAGTGAATCGGCCGAGTTTCCGGTCAATCGGCCGAATTCTCAGATTGGTCGGCCGAGTTCCAGAATTGTGAGTAGTAGTTCATTCAGTAATCATTATTTAACTCAATTTAAATGTTTAATTTCTTCTGTATCAGTTAGTATAACTTCTAAACAGTGTAGTACATACAATAGAGTATGTTAGTTTCATTGGAACTTGAAATACTTAATATGCTTAGTGATAATGATGAAATTTTCCTGTATTATAGTTGCAATGTATTTGCTGATTTAAAAATAGATATTTAGCATCGAAAGTGGATAAATGATACTGAATCATGTTTAATGATGATAATGGATTTATATTTGCTTCATGTGTTATTCAGATTGTGCAATATGCATGAAATGTGATATTCCTGTTTATATGTTTAATTGTTAATTGGTTAATAGACTTAGGTGCCCTAACACCGTAGAACCCCTAAAGGAAGGTCTGTTACTTAGGGGTGAAACTTGTGTTGCAACATCATCTGTGCTTGTGTCACGGACAAACGAGGAAAGAGAGGCAGTGTCCAACAAAAATCGTGCTTGTGTCACGATGGCACTGGGAAAAAGAAAACTTGGTTATCTAACACCATTCGTGCTTGTGTCACGAAGGTAACCCTGTGAGACTCTCCGCCGGTGTACTCAGGTCAGGTGGAGTCTGGAGCACACGCGGTTGTGCAGCACACGTGGTTGTGCATTGAGGCCGTGGAGCCTGGGGTCCTGTAGCAGAGCAGGGCTGGCGTCAGACTTAGCATTTCCCGGGTGTGTCGCTAAGTCTTGTACGGTGGGACCGTAGCATGAACTTGCTGCGGATCTTTATATGCAGAGTACACTGCATATATTTAGGGCATAATAATAATATGAATAAGTAATCATGTAGGATCACAGTAAATTTATATAACGGTTTATTTACCTGAATTATCTGTCGATGCTTAGAAATGTGATTAATATCTGTATATCTGCTATGTATTTTGAACTGCCTTGCTTAGTTCTGCATTTATGTTTAATTTCAATATTATAAACCTGATGAGTTGTTTAGTGATAGCTAAGTGAAATACTATTCACTGAGCGAGTAGGCTCATACCTCTACTCAAAACATTTTCAGGTTATCATCAGCAGCAGGAAATCAGAAGGATCAATTTATCCTTACGCCTAGTCGATAGAAGGTTCATAGTTAGTAGTTAGAGGTCTCTTAGTCCTTTCCCCTCGATCTGTGGGACAAGGTGTGTGAGAGAGAGAGGGAGAATGTGTATAAGATGTAAATTAACTGTTATGCTTTATTTTATGTCAAACAATGTAAAATGTTGTAGACTCTGTTTATATTGCTAGTCAGTTTATAAAGATGCTTCCGCAGTTTGTTTAGTTTCATTTTTACAGCATAAATCAGATTATCCTATTAATGTCTTTAAAATGTTATAAAAGTAAAGAATGGTTGGCTTATGTGTAAATCCCATCCTGTCGCGTCCTAATCTCGTGGTTTGTGGTTAATGTGAGATCGGGGCGTGACATGGCTGTTCTGGGCTGTTGTGTATTCTGCTCATAACTTTCAGCGTGTAGGTCTGAATTACATGCCGTAAAAAGTGGTATTTGCGTAGTTTCGAACCCCAAAGCATGTAGATATTTGAGGAGTGATACAATAAGAGATAACATGATATATTCCTCATTATTTCATTACAAAATATAGTACCTACAATCCAATCCATGAGACAAGTAAGAATAGCTAAAAATATAGAATCTAGCATGAATGAGAGTGATAATGGAGTCAAAACAACATGAATATGCAACCAAACATGATCCAAAAGATGATATAATTTGTGCACATCAAATCCCCCTAAGCTTAAACCATTTCTTATCCTCAAGCAAAAAGAGCATAGAAACATAAATGAAGAATTGTCAAGTTCATGAATAGATCAAATGAAATGAAAGATGTGTATAAAACTAAACCAACCATGATCAACATGTTTATGCTCATAGTCATCAATTCAACTTAAACACCCAAGAAAGAGATTTTTAGTTCAGTAGGGGTGGTCACAATTGAATGAATCAATCAATTAAACAACACTACATAGAATTTGGATGACCAAGCCAAGCAATTAGTGGATGTGCAACTCAAACTCTCAACTATGAAGGATACAAATGATGAAATTTTAGTTAAAATTGACAATTTTAGTTGTACTCTCCTTCTTTCCCAAAAATGATATGACAATGGATTATGGGTTCCGACACTCAGCTGCTAATGTAGGCTTATGCACACGTGGAATGTCAGTTGGGGTATTTTACCCTCTTTTAAGTCATACCACCTAACCATCATGGCCAGATCGGACTTACACTAGGATAGCATGATATGTGGGCGGTTTAGCCATCTTTTATGGGATATAAAAATGAGATAAGCCAAAAGAATTTTTTTTTTCAAAACATAGGTGAGTCAACTAAATTGCAACATTAGCTAGATTTCATTCATTTGTTTTCAAAAAAATTTCATTGAAAGAGTGGTTGAAAATGCACTAAGAGCTTGGCAAGGGCATCCAATATTCCAAATGATGTTGTGAAGTTGATTTACTCACAAAAATTGAAACCATTACATGTTTTAAGCAATCAAGGATGTGAAAGATGAATGTTCAGGCTAGAAGCATAAACCAGAGTTAAGCACATGTTGATGGCCAAAAGGTTTCATTTGATTAATGCATGCCTTTTACAATTTCTCCAAATGATATTTCTCATCAAAAGAGGACAGTCAGTTAAGCATAGGAGTTCTATCCACATATAAAAGATAAACCTCATATCATACTAGATTTGCCACCAGAAGAGAGGAATTGAAAACAAAAGACTGAAATGTGAACACAAAATAAAAGCAAATGACAAGAAGCAAATAACATGAAAGGGAAAAGCTAAAACAACTAGGTTACAATCCGGTTGCTCCCCCCTAAGCTTGAAATATGTAGTGTCCTCACTGCATAAATCAAACTAAAAAGGTTGCAACCGGGTCCCTCATAATGGTGGAAACATCAAAGTCCATGGAGGACCGGTGCTCTGATTTGCAGCTGGAAATTGTTGTGCTAAAGATTTATGCCTCCTTGCAAATATGTCCTTGATTTGGGGCAAGCGAAAGCACCTATGAGCTGCAACAAGAATAGTCTTTTGTATGCCAATACTATTTGTCTTTTCATTCTTCTTTGAAGCATCATCAAAATTTGAGTTGGGAAGAGTGTTCTCATTATAAAGTAATGTGTCATCTAGAATGTGAGGAGGAAGGACATGTGGCTTGCTTGAAGAATCAACATGTAGAGCATGTGTTGTAGCTTTCTCCCCTTTAGTTGAAACTTCATAATCATCATGGGTATCAACATCATCATACTTTGAAGGATATACCTCTATAACAACTCCATTCTTCAATGTCACCGGCCTGAAATATGTAGCATTCATCTCTGGTGGACTAGGCAAGAAAGGTGGAAATGCTTCTTTGCTAAAAAGAGCTTGCTGGGTAATTTGTTTCTCCAAGATGTGTGCATGAGTGGTAATATCGTCCACCTTAGAAGAGAGTTGGAAAATGGCACCCTTAATTGATTGTCTTTGTTGATAGAACTCCTCATTTTGCTGCATTTGAGTTGAAATAAATGTTGCAAGCATGGACTCTAATCTAGAAGTTACTTGTGGTTGTTTTGGCTGAATGAAATTTGGGTTTGCATTGATGTAGAAGTCCAGTGGAGTGTATCCCATTGGATAATAAATAGAAGAAGCATAACATGTAGAAGATGAGTGTCCAAACAACCCACATGAATCACAAATAATATTGTCTTCTTGAAATGGTTGTGTACTTAGCTTATCAAACCTTTGTGATAAAGTGTCTATCTTTGCTGCAATTATGTCTATAGCACCAACCGTGTGATCTTCCCTTTGCTTTCTGGAAGTAGTATGTGAAAAGGATGGGTGGTAGCTTGTAGCCGGACTCCATTGGCAATGATTTGCTGCCATATCTTCAATAATAGCATAGGCTTCTCTATAAGATTTGTTCATTAGAGCTCCATTTGCAGCTGCATCAATAGACATCCTTGCACTGTAGCATAAACCATTATAGAAAGATTGCAATAGAAGCCAATTTCTTAGACCATGATGTGGACAAAGATGTTGAAGATCTTTGAACCTCTCCCATGTATCATACAAGGTCTCTCCATCCCTTTAAGAATAATTGATGAGTTGACTCCTTAGCTGCAAAGTTTTTCTAGGTGGAAAATATCTTGCGAAAAAGACCTTTAGAAGCTCCTCCCAAGTACTGATTG
Source organism: Alisma plantago-aquatica (assembly GCA_963693085.1). NCBI lineage: Eukaryota > Viridiplantae > Streptophyta > Magnoliopsida > Alismatales > Alismataceae > Alisma > Alisma plantago-aquatica. The sequence continues at coordinate 1,329,817,809 of OY856409.1, forward strand.
ACTTCTTTGGCAAAGTATAAAGCCATGCCTTGGCTCTATCTTTAAGAGAGAATGGAAAAAGAATTAGGCGCATCCCATCAGTAGGAACACCATATATCTTTATGGTGCTTAGCAACTGCAGAAATTCAGCAATGTGGAGGTTTGGATCCAACATTGGTGTCCCTCCAAATGCATTCAGCTGTAGCAATTGTATGATGGATGGGCTGATAGAAAACTCCTCTGCCTCAAATTCTGAAATATTAATAGGCCCACTCATGTGCATTGCAGTTGTGCCAAAGTAGTCCTTAAGAGGAAGGTCATCCTCCTTGACTAGTTCTTCATGTGAATCCAGAGGATTAGGTAGATGTGGGGTGGTGTATATGAGGGTGTGGAAGAATGTGGTATGGTTGTTGGTGGTATATATGATGGCAGTGAATTAGGTGTGATTGATGGTGGTGTAGATGAAGGATGTGAGGATGAGGGTGGTGCATATGATGGTGACATGGATGATGGTTGTGTGGGTTGTGATTCCTCCATACATGTTTGGGTTTCACTCCTTGCTCCATGAGGGTTGTAAATAGTGTGTTCATTTTCTAAATGTAGAGATATGCACGGTTCAATGATCTTTTTATGAACACCCAATATGCTCATGCAAATAAACAAGGTGTGTGAGATACAAAAACAAACATGGAAGATACAACAAATTATGATGATCATGATGAATTATGATTTATGGATATGATGGTGGATATGAAGGTTGTGATCTAGTCTCATTTACTTATCAACAACTCTTACTCTAATAGGAATACCGATGCTCCCCGGCAACGGCGCCAAAAACTTGTTGGTTGTTTATACTAACGAGTTTCAATCATTAAGAATGATCTTTTACTCAACTAGCTATATCCCGCAAGTATACGAGAGTAGTTGTAGTCGAGGTCGAACACAAGGAGCGTTGGTTAGTTAGGTACAAGAGTTATGATTTTCAATAATCTAGATCGTTGTACACAAGATGATTGGATTAGAACAAATAAATTATAGATTTAAAACAAAACAGTAAATTATCACTTAAGAAAGGTTAAGATTCAGATTTGGAAGGATCTTAGACTTGGGATTTCACTATCACATCATAGCTTATATTAAAATACGAATTTAAACATGTTAATTAACTTACAAAGGAGGTTTGTAGTCATCACTCACCTCCCGATGAAGTGATGACGATTTTAACTCCATACATCACTCTCGTGTATGTATTTCATTTCAAATCACAAACCTTGCTCCTCAACATAATCCCAGCCACTCTCGCGGTCAAGAACAAGTTGCCAAAAGAGTAACTCCATACTCTCAAACACATCTTCTCAGATTATGAAAGAAAGTATAAAACATACAAGTATGATGGCCAATCACACAAACAAGCATTTCAGATCTGAAACAACTCTTGGAATATGCAAGAAACTAACATTTAGTACGAAATTCATATGTTCATATAAGCTATGACATGGGAGTTACTCTCCCATGCCCAAGAAAAAGAGTCTACTCATCCATAATGATGTACAACAGAAAATGTGTAGAAATTTCAGAGTTAAACATGGTTTAGAGAAGGAAAAGCTAAGCAATCCCAAGGTGTAACCAAAGGAAGGTAGAATTCCGACTTGAGGACAAAATCCAACTTCTACAACTGCTCCAAACCGGAAAAACTTCCCTCCCGAGAAGTTTTATGGAGTGAAGAAACTCTGCTGCACCTTGGAGAAGAAGCGTGGAGAAGAAGAGAGGAAGAATGGGGTTTCTTTGGCAAGAAACCATCTCCTTTCCCCTCAAAATCGTCCTCCTATGCTCTAGGATTGCTCTAGGATGAGAGAACTTCCGCAAATGACTGGGCATAACCGCCCATTAAGTTCCCACTTCGTTTTAAATAAAAACTTGTATTTTTTAAAATGCTGAAATTGCCAGGTGCACGCCGTGCAACTTTCCAGAAACTTTCAATTTTTTCCAGAATGCACTGTGCACGGTGTGTGATGAAGAAATGTACGTCGTGCAACTTTCCAGAAACCTTTAGCTCCCAGGTGCACGACGTGCAACTTTCCAGAAACTTTCATCTCTTAGGTGCACGTCGTGCAATTGCGTGCACGCCGTACAACTTTCCATAACTTTAAGTCTGCTCAACTCTTCCAGGTGCACGACGTGCACTTTTTGTGCACGGCGTGCATTTTTGGTGAACGGCGTGCACTGTTTGTGCACGGCGTGCACTTGGCTGTTGTGTATTCTGCTCATAACTTTCAGCGTGTAGGTCTGAATTACATGTCGTAAAAAGTGGTATTTGCGTAGTTTCGAACCCCAAAACATGTAGATATTTGAGGAGTTATCCAGTAAGAGATAATATGATATATTCCTCATCACTTCATTGCAAAATATAGTACCTACAATCCAAACCATGAGACAAGTAAGAATAGCTAAAAATATAGAATCTAGCATGAATGAGAGTGATAATTGAGTCAAAACAACATGAATATGCAACCAAACATGATCCAAAAGATGATATGATTTGTGCACATCAAATCCCCCCTAAGCTTAAACCATTGCTTGTCCTCAAGCAAAAAGAGCATAGAAACATAAATGAAGAATTGTCAAGTTCATGAATAGATCAAATGAAATGAAAGATGTGTATAAGACCAAACCAACCATGATCAACATGTTTATTCTCATAGCCATCAATTCAACTTAATCACCCAAGGAAGAGATTTTTAGTTCAGTAGGGGTGGTCACAATTAAATGAATCAATCAATTAAACAACACTACATAGAATTTGGATGACCAAGCCAAGCAATTAGTGGATGTGCAACTATTACAACCCCAAATTTTGGGTTCATTTGGTGAGAAATGCAATTTCTCATATTAAAGATATTTGAACAAATAATGATATAATTTGCTTCAAATAAATGGATTTCATTTACAATAGCCTTGATGATTGTTTTGTGGGCTTTATTGGCTATTGGGCCCAATAACAAGGAAATAACAAGAAAATTCAATTAGTAAATGAATAATTGAATATTTGAGAAAAGAAAAATGTGGAAACCTCTAGAAGGAAAATACAAAGAGGATTTTGTGCCTCTTGGGTTCCGTGGGTACCAAGGAGTCCAAGGTTGCAAAAAGAAAGAAATAAGAAAAGAAAAGATTAATTAAGTATTTCTTTATTAAGAAATAAATTGAAAATAATGATAAAATGTGGAAAATGAGTGGAAAGAGGCATAAATGAGATTTCTTGGGGAAATTTCGTATCCATGAGGTTGCTAATATTAAAAGGAATGCCAATGAGGAAAATAAAAGAGAAATAAAAAGAAATCCTCAAAAAGAGATATTTAAATGAGAAATAAACAAGATAATGTGAAATAATGCATAATGATGCATCTAGAAGGATAATAAGTATCCAATAAAAAGAATTTCGAAATAATGGAGTGTCTTGGGATCCAAGGAGTCCCAATAAAGAGGAAAGAAAGAGAAAATATCAAAAATTGCAAAATAAGAGGATAATGTAATACATTATTAATGAATTTTGTGTTGTTTTTCAAAAGGTGGTATTTTCTATTAAAAGGAAACATGATTTCGTGACAAACAACTAAAAGGCAAGTTTTAAGAGAATAAGAAAGGGGAATTTCGAATTCCTAAATATCCATGCAACAAGGAATATCAAGGAAATAAAAGTTAATGAAGAAAGAGAGAGATGGTTGCTTCACAACCAACGAAAGTGTATTTCCTTTCGAGTTGGGACTTGAGTCCTCATGAGGCACGCCTTAGGGCTTCATACTCCACCTTATATATAGGGTAGCGACCTTAGTTCGAGTTTAAAGATGGAATCTCACGCAACTCTCTCCTTTTTCCTTGTTCCTTACGTATAAACCCTAGCCGAGATGGGTATAGACACCCTGGCACGATTGAGGGTTGAGGTTTAGTTCCGTTGGAGGCTCAACGCACCCACGCAGCCGATGGAGAGCCTGGAGGTCGTCCCTTTGCCCTACCCTCGGCGCAGCAACCGCAAGACTGCTGCAAGGTCCGCCGCATAGGCAGACCTGGCCAGCACGGTCCAACAACTTTGGCCGTGAGATCCATGTACCCAGAGGAGCGCCGAGAAGCGACGGAGGTCGAGGGACCATCTCCAGAGGTCAATGGTGTCCGGGAGAGGGACGTGGAGCCACGCAGGTAGCAGCTAGGGCGGCAGCGACGCCCTGTCGTAGGGTTGAAGATGATCAGGACATGTTGGACGAAAATACCCTTCGCAATAGCACTATGTGAGGTACCCCGACCATGTGCTGAGCAATGAACCTAGTGAGCCCCAAGGGAGGCTGAAATGGCCTAAGTCCACCTGTGCAGTTTATAGACGCCAAGATGAAATAACTCAGAGAAAAGAATATGTGATGATAAAGGTTCTTTGAAAATGCCATGAGTACGGCAAAGCCACATAGGAGCCAATGATGTACATTGAAAAGTCTTATCCTGAATTGTTTGTTTGCTTGATAGAATTTTGAGGACAAAATTCCTATAAGAGGGGAAGGATGTTACAAGCCCAAATTTTGGGTTCATTTGGTGAGAAATGCAATTTCTCATATTAAAGATATTTGAACAAATAATGATATAATTTGCTTCAAATAAATGAATTTCGTTTACAATAGCCTTGATGATTGTTTTGTGGGCTTTATTGGCTATTGGGCCCAATAACAAGGAAATAACAAGAAAATTCAATTAGTAAATGAATAATTGAATATTTGAGAAAAGAAAAATGTGGAAACCTCTAGAAGGAAAATCCAAAGAGGATTTCGTGCCTCTTGGGTTCCTTGGGTACCAAGGAGTCCAAGGTTGCAAAAAGAAAGCAATAAGAAAAGAAAAGATTAATTAAGTATTTCTTTATTAAGAAATAAATTGAAAATAATGTGGGAGGCAATGGTGTCCGGGAGAGGGATGTGGAGCCGCGCATGTAGCAGCTAGGGCGGCAGCGACGCCCTGTCGCGGGGTTGAAGACGATCAGGACATGTTGGACGAAAATACCCTTCGCAGGTTGTAGAGTTGATCGACTTACACGGGCGCAATTTCATAAATAGGTTATGTTTTCAAAAAAAAAAGGAGCCGCTTTGCATGGAAATTATGACATGGCAGTTCCTGATTGGTCCGGGTAAGTTGATCTTATAAAAATCATATCTCTTTATTTGTAACTCGGAATATAGTGAAACTATATATCAAATTGCTCAGAAAAATTAGGGGAATTCAATAAAAATATGTTTAGAAGCTAATTCCTCTTGATATGTGAAAAGTAGTGTAAATCATCATCTTTAATTAATTAAAGATTAAGAAACCCTATTTTGATATGATTAATGTGTTTAATAGGGTTTAATGGATCATTAGAGTTGATGTTAACATGTTAAATGTAAAAAGGTACATTATGTTAAAAAAGGAAGAACTTTGCACATGATTAGTCTAATTTAGAGTTTATGTGCTTGAAATTTGAAAAGGGCATAAAGTTATCATCTTTAATGATTTAATTAAAGAAAAACCCTTAGATTTGATGATAGATGGATTTAATGTTGTTCAATGGATAATTCAAATTGATATTAACCTGTTGTTAATAAAAGTGAAAATAGGATCTGAAAAGATGATCTTTTTATATAATTGGCTTAATTTAGGGTTTCGTGCATGATTAGGCATTAATGAGCTTGAAAACCCTAATTTAAGAGAATACGTCTTTTATTTGTTTTAATTGTTCAAATCCATGAATAAATAGGAATATGATGATCCTAAGTCAATTTGGGTATAAAAGACTATTAAAATGAATAGTTGAGCAATTAAGGTTCATATAAATGGAAAAGAGTATTTTAGGGTTTGTTGACCTAAAATGGATAAAGATTGAGGAATTGATCTAAGAAACCCTAATGAATATTAATGAAACCTTAATGCGGATTAGAAACCCTAGAAAGAGAATCCAAGTCAATAAAGTAGATTCTTGATAAAGTGTGTAATAAATAGAGTACATATTCTTTTCAGGAATTATGTGATGATTGAATTACTTGCTTGGATCTGTTCATTGGCTTGATTGTATATACATGAAGTATATGTTGAATAATCTACATGACTCATTAAATCAGGTATGTGGTTACTCTTATGAATAATCGTTCTAGTTTCACGGTGCTTCCCGAAGGTTTGATCGGTTGCTTGAAATAACTGTTGGATGTCTATTTATTTCATGCAACTATAAAGTGACTATGATTATCACTATAAATGTGCGTATATAACTAGATAGATCTGGGTCCACCTCTATTACTTTGAAAAGGCTAAGAAAAAAGGGGTAATCCTAGAGTAAGGCCTAGGTTATTGAGAGTTAGAAACTGGGCTACCTACGTGTAGTGCCATGAGACTCATTAGCCTGCCATGAGTTAAGGAGTGGGCTACTTACGAGTAGTGACATATGACTCAACCCTAGAAATTGGTTCACTTATAGGTGGATCATGAAGGGTTTAATGGGGACAACATAGAGGATAGGGTACTCTTGGATCGTGGAGTTATATCTAAAATGTAATCTTGGTTGTTAAATGATTAATTGAATGATTACATTGTTAACATATTTACATTATTATTGTTTCCCCCACATACCAGCTTTGGCTGACCGACGTTTTGTTTGTCGGAGTTTTAGGTACAAGCCAAAAGGACAAACAGTAAATCGTCATATTGTGAAATACATGAAGTAAAATACAAGGAGGATTAGTTAGAGTAAAATCCATAAGTGGATAGAAGTTTAGAGATTCAAGTTTTCAAAAAGGTATGCAAAATTTTATTTTCTTACAACTTTTAAATATAGTCTGTTAAAATTTGATAATTATTCTTGGTTAATTGCCGAACCTTTGATCCGGAAGTTATGGGTGCGACTTCGACCTCTCGGTTTCCCTTAATTGGGGGTTATCGGGAGGTGGGGTCGTAATAGCAACTCAAACTCTCAACTATGAAGGATACAAATGATGAAATTTTAGTTAAAATTGACAATTTTAGTTGTACTCTCCTTCTTTCCCAAAAATGATATGACAATGGAGCAGGTCTAGCTTTCAGTCAAACCGTTTGGTCTAGCTAGAGACGAGGCAGTGAACCAAACTAGCCTTGAACCAATTTAAACTGCCGGCTCAGTGCGGCCAAGAGACAAGGAGCTGCGCCCAGACAGAGCCACGTGGCGGTTGCTGTTTGGCCCAAAGGTAAATGATTTAGTAAATACTCAGAACTTCAATAATCCGTAGAAATCAGTATGCTTATCAGAAAATTACAAATAATATATCAGAATTCTCAGAAAAAATGAGTAGAACAATGTGGAACCTTTATATCAGTCTTTTTATGCTTGAATCTCAGTGATATCAGGTAAGATGTAAAATACTCTTTTCATGTATAATAAATATCAAACGACGGCCTAAAATTATGATAAAATAGTAGTAAATCTAAAATCATATATGTAATCCATCTAAAGTTAGTAGGTATGATGGTGATGCACATAATCATGTAATTTGCTCAATATAGCTATTTAGGGCTGATAACCCTAAATAAAATGTAATAAATACATACATGCTCAATAAATGATGAAATTTATAGAGTAAGTTCATATCAGTAATATGAAGCTAATTTGGAACTTTTATATTAGTTATATGCATAGAATTCATGTTACATGAGGATGACCCTTAATACATATGATGTAACCCTAATATGGTTAATGAAAGTGACATAATTTTAAGTATGTTCACATAATAATGTGAAACATAAGTATATCTGGTTGATGAACTATAATATGGAATATGACGTCAGTAAGATAATTATAAGACAAGAATGCAAGTAATGATGCCCACATCCTAATGAGATAAGTAAACCCTAAAATGGACATAATTAAGGTTAAGATGATGAGAACCTGATGGTGATATGTGATCTTGTCTTAATCAGGTTTTGACCAAGATATAGATGACATGAGGAATATATGATTAGGATGTCTCTTTGAAGGTACGGCATTTCCTCTTGGCTTATTATACAATATGCTTGTGTTATATGGTAGTAAATACTTGGAATATGATATTGGATGATATGATTATTCTTGTATGATATGTTGCATAATTTTTCATACTTATGGCTATGAACACATGAAACATAAGATATATGATCCATCGTATGACAGCACATAGTGCTCAGAAAGTGATCACAAACTCCTAGGGGGTAGATCACATGTATAATGATCACAAACTCCTCGGGGTAGATCATAAGGCCTAAAAACATCAAAGCCCTTGGGGCAGATGTACGAGAAATATGATGGAAATAAGCTTAAAACATGTGTTCTCTTTTGTTAATAAACATTCTTGTTCAAGTATATGCTTTTTTTATATTGTTCTGTAACGGCCAAGTATTAGTTTTATCTTATTGCCAAGATATGATGAGAGGTATATAAAAGACACGTAGGCGTACTCAGCACAATATTCTTGAATATTGTGCTGACGTGTACCACATATAATCTTTTATTTAGGTTGTGGTTATGCTCTTGAAGATCTAAGATAGTGAGAGTTGTGTGGTGAGCTGGTGTACAGGTGGGCCTGTTGTCTTAAGATCATGTTGTTTAGTGGTAGTACATGTATATGTATAAGTTTGCTATTCAATATGTAATATCAAATGTTGTAACAATTCATGTTGTAATTATATGTTGAATGGTGAACATGTGTGTATGGTTTTATTATTGTTCATTTGCATGTGCTACTGTTGTTTACTTCTAACTTCCACTGATTTTCTCATTCTTAGCCTAGTGTGTGGGGTTTGAATTGGGATTCTCGCTGAGGTGAGGGTTTCAATTTGGACGTCACACATCAGATTAAGTTTTAGAAAATCTGGGGATGTCACATCAATCCCCTCAACCCCTATTTTAGTTTTTTAGAAAGTGGATAGTTTTGTTGTATCAGTTGAAGAATGATTCAATGAAGTTTCTCAAAAATGTAAATATCCTCAAAAATGTATTTCTAAAGTGAATGTATTAACTCCTTATCAGAATTCTCCTATGAATGTGGGTATTTATCATCGTGTAACTAACTCAATGTTTTCTCTGATGCATACTAATTTTGGAGTGATGGAAATTTTAATGAAGATTTTGGTGTTGAGTTTCTCAGCTCAATAGCCCAAGTATCCAAATGATTATGCCTCTATCCATATCATCTTGGATTTTTATGGGGATATGTAATAAGATTAAAGGTCTTCTTGATGAAGTTAGACATTCCAAGAGTGAGATTGGTATTCTTGTGGAGACTAAGTTGAGAAGAAAGGGAGTTGCTAAGTTTATGGAGAAACATTTATCTAAGTATAGATGGGTGTCCAATCACGACTGTCAAGTTCTTGGTTGGGTGATTGTCCTTTAGAAAGATTTCTTGATTTCTAAGGTCAATGGATCCTATCATTGTATTCATCTAGAGGTTAAGTAGAGTGATTTGGTGTTCTTTGTCACTGCAATCGATGGCCACAATGGTTATTTGAAAGAGTTAGCTTGTGGAATAGCATTGAGGATATTCAGTTGAATATGAATAGCCCTTGTGTTCTTTTGGATGATTTTAACGTAGTAAGAAAGCACTCTAAAAAATTGGAAAATAGCCTCCTTCAAATAAATCCATGCTTGATTTAAATAGCTACATGATTAGTTGTAGTCATACTGAACTTGACTTGAATGGCCCTTATTTTACTTGGGACAACCATCAACATGGTGAGTATTTCATTACATCAAAGATTGATAAAATCATTTATAATGATATGTTTCAATCGTCTGTTCCAGAGTTCAATGGTGAAGTTATTTTTCAATGGTATAGTTATTTCTAACAGTGTTAGTAGACCTGTCAAACTGGGTCAAAATATGTGGCGCCTACGGGTCGGCCCATTTAAGTTGGGTTTGGGTGGCCAAATATGCCACCCGCTGAAAATCACCCAAACCCATACCCACCTATTTATTTAGCGGGTTTCACGGGTAACTCACGGGAACCTGTGGGCGATCGACTTAATGTAAGCAAATATGTTTATATACATAATATACACATATGCCTATTAAAAGATGTTTCTTATTTCATACAAGTTAACTCTTTACCTTCCAACAACAATTGTAATTCTCTTTATTTTGTATTTACAACAGGCCATAACAAGTACTTGTTGCAATAGGATGCCTGATGTTACATTACAAAATTATGTGTTATTTTTGTGATATTTATCTATGAAGACTACATCGGTTTTCCTATTTTACATATACATACAACAACTAGCTTCTATTTTTTCTTTAAGTTTACATAAACATGTATCAATAACTAATCAAATGGTTTGACATCAAACATAGTAGTTGACTGGTTCCTTTACATTATATTTAACATAAAAATAATAGTTACAAGTTATTTTAAATGTTGTTTTTAGTGTTAAAGAAAGAAACTAGGAACTTAGGCACATTTAATATGGGCACCCGTGGGCAACCCACAACCCTTTGGGTCGGGTTTGGGTGTGCTTTTCTTCCACCCGTTTAGAAGTGTATCTTTTTGTCCCACACCCGCTAGACCTGCACCCACAACGACCCAACCCGAACTCAACCCACCCACCCATTTGATAGGTCTAAGTGTCAGTGACCATAGGAGAATTCATCTCTCTATAGGTGAGTTGAGGAGAGTTAAACCCCCATCCAGATTCATTAATGCATGAGTGAATCCTGAGGAATTTGAGTCTATAGTTAAAGATGCATGGAGCATTGATGTTGAAGGGTTTTCTATTTATCGTCTTAATAGGAAGTTCAACCACCTCAAAAACAAGTTTGTTTCTTGTAACAAAAACTCTTTTGGAGACATTTTTGAAGGAGCCGTGACTGATAGAATTAATGTTGATTTCGATCAATCCAAGGCAGATCAGTCTCCCTTTGATGAGACTATGAGAAATATTGCTAAGTGTAGGCAAGTAGCTGATATCAGTTCAAAGGAAGAGGAATCTTTTCTAAGACAGAAGTTCGGGATTCAATGGCATAAGGAGGGTGACTGTAATTCTAAATTTTTATACTATTCTCTCTAGACCAGAAGGCATCAAAATAAAATTCTTAGTCTTAGTGTCAATGAGTCTATTACTCATAGTCTTGATTCCATTATGGATTCTATTGCTGGTTTTTATTCTGATCTTTTTAAAGGTGATAGCAACCATGTTAATGTTTGGAAAGGTGATTGGTTAGGAAATGTTCTCATTTCTAAATAGAAAATGACCCTTATTGTCATTGTTATAAGGCTTGAAGTGGATGAGGTGGTTAAAAGCCTCAATGGTGACAAGGCTCATGGCCCTAGTGGATTTAACAAATACATCTATAAGCACTCATGGGAAGTTATTGGCAATGATGTTTTTGATGTTTTGCAGGAATACTCTTATAACAGTAACTTGTTGAAGGAAGATAATAAAACTTATATTTGTCTTCTACCCAAAAATGGAGATATGAATCTTATTTTGAATTGGAGATCGATATCTTTATGTAATGTGTTCTATAACATCATTTCCAAGATTCTTACAAAAAGATTACAACCTCTTCTTGACTCGATTATTGATCAAAGTCAATGTGCTTTTATGAAAGGGAGAAATATCAGATATGTTATTCTTCTTACAAATGAGATTCTTAATGATTTCAAGAAAGGGTCCTCTTCTCCTCCTAATCTATCTGTTCAGAATGATATCCAAGGCATATGATTCTGTTAATTGGAAACTTCTTATCTCCTAGCTTTACAAAATGGGTTTTCCTTCTATTTATATTAAGTGGATCAAAATTTCTTTTGTTCCACTTCTTATTAGATTTTGATTAATGGTGAGCCCTCTTGTTCTTTTGTTCCCTCCAGAGGTATTAGGAAAGGATACCCTATTGCTCCTTACCTCTTTGTCATACTTATTCAAGGCTTCTCAAAGCTTATGAAGAAAGAAATCAGGATAAGAGAATCACATCTATTAAGGTATCTAAGAAGCTACATCTCTCCCATCTTGCTTTTGTAGATGACTTGATGGTTTATTTGAAGGAAGATAAAGTTGAAGCTCAGAATCTAAAAGATGTTTTTTCTAATTTTGCTAGGATATTAGGCTTGTTTATTAACTTGATAAAAGTTTTAATTTTTTAGTAATAGAGCTGATGAGTCTATCCTAGACATTCTAAATATTAAAGAGAATATTGGACCTACAAAATACCTTGGGCTTCCAATATTCACTGAGAAATTGACAAAAAATCTTTGTGCTGGTCTGATTGACAGAGTTAAGAGGAAGTTAGAATCCTGGCAATCTAAAATTCTCTCTCTTACAAGAAGGTGTGAACTTATCAAGTCAACTCTATCCTTGATTCATATTTATTGTATCTTCAGTTTTCATGTTCTCTGTTCTACTATTAATGAAATTGACCAAATTTGTAGAGAGTTTCTTTGGGGTAGTTCTGAGAAGAAGAAAAGCTTACATTTGGTTAAATGGAAAAAACTAACCTTACCAAAAAAGAAGGTGGTCTCCATCTAAGGAAAATTAAGGAGGTGGCTAAAGCTTGTTTAATGTTGAATTCTAGGAATATTTTGCCAAAGAAAGACATGATATGGGTCAAGTGGATCAACGAGAAGTATCTCAAGAAACATTCTTTCTGGAACATAGAAGAGTCTCCAAATTTTTCATGGACTTATAATAACATTCTTTGTGTAAGGAGTAATCTTCTATCTGTGGTAAGTTTTAACATTGGGTCGAGGATTTTGTTTAGGCTTTGGAAGGATCCTTGGATGAAGGGCAAGTTTCTTCTTGATGTGGTGGATAAGTCTATTCCTATCAGACCTAGCTTGAGTAGTTTTTCTAGTCTTAGAAGTATTATTAGTAATGGGGTTTGGAATATACTTGCTAGCATGTGTTCAGATGTCATTCTTCATGCTATAATTTCCAATGGAGTCGTAATTTTCGGATGTGATTCTATCACCATTAATGGTGAAGTCAATATGAAGCTAAAGGACATGTAGGATGCTATCAGAAGAAAGGAGGAGGGAGATGTCTTCTTTACCTTGATGTGTAAGGTTAAAGCTCCAAAAAATTATTATCCATTTTTAGAAAGTAGTCCCAAACAAACCTCTGAATTCTAATTACTCAAGACGTAGAGGCATTCGGCTAGCTTTAATGTGTTTTCTTTGTTGTGAGGATTATGAAGATTCCTTCCATCTTTCTTCCTCTTGTCAGTTTGTTAAGGATATTTGGTGTTATTCTCTCAATGAAGGTTTTATTCATCTAATTCCCAATAATTGGGAGGGTTTAAGAAATGTCAGATGGAAGGTGTCAAGTACTTGTGTTATTGCTATTTTGTATCATTGTTGGATGGAGAGAAATCGAAGAGCGTATGAGGAGGTTACTCAAGAAAGATCTATTTTTTGGAGCATTATTAAGTCTGAAGTTCAGATTTTGTGTAGTTTTGAGTTATTTTGATGTTTTGTGACCCTAAAGATTGCTATCCAGATGGTTTTAGCTACCGATTTTCGTATCTCTTTGTATAGATATCCATTTGTTATATTGTTATACCTTCTTTTTTCTTTCTCTTTCCCCCTCGCCTGCATGGGATGTGCTATTTTCTTCTCCCCTTTACCCTTTTTCTTCCTTTACTTTTCTATATTGTACTTTCAAAAAAGTTCAAAAGAAGCAACATGGTTTTTGGTGACAAAAAAAATATTAGATTTGACTTTCTAATTATGTAATTGATGAAATGGTTGAATAATGATGGTTTATGGGTGCCATCAACATGACAACTCTTGTGCATAAATTTTTTGAAGTTTTGATAAGTTTGAATATGGAGGTATGGATGTATCGAGTTTTCTCATAGTAGAATAAATTCCAAAACATAGGTGAGTCAACTAAATTGCAACATTAGCTAGATTTCATTCATTTGTTTTGAAAATTTTTCATTGAAAGAGTGGTTGAAAATGCACTAAGAGCTTGGCAAGGGCATCCCATATTCCAAATGATGTTGTGAAGTTGATTTACTCACAAAAATTGAAACCATTACATGTTTTAAACAATCAAGGATGTGAAAGATGATTGTTCAGGCTAGAAGCATAAACCAGAGTTAAGCACATGTTGATGGCCAAAAGGTTTCATTTGATTAATGCATGCCTTTTACAATTTCTCCAAATGATATTTCTCATCAAAAGAGGACAATCAGTTAAGTATAGGAGTTCTATCCACATATAAAAGATAAACCTCATATCATACTAGATTTGCCACCAGAAGAGCAGAATTGAAAACAAAAGACTGAAATGTGAACACAAAATAAAAGCAAATGACAAGAAGCAAATAACATGAAAGGGAAAAGCTAAAAGAACTAGGTTACAATCCGGTTGCTCCCCCTAAGCTTGAAATCTGTAGTGTCCTCACTGCATAAATCAAACTAAAAAGGTTGCAACCGGGTACCTCATCATGGTGAAAACATCAAAGTCCATGGAGGACCAGTGCTCTGATTTGCAGCTGGAAATTGTTGTGCTAAAGATTTATGCCTCCTTGCAAATATGTCCTTGATTTGGGGCAAGAGAAAGCACCTATGAGCTGCAACAAGAATAGTATTTTGTATGCCAATACTATTTGTCTTTTCATTCTTCTTTGAAGCATCATCAAAATATGAGTTGGGAAGAGTGTTCTTATTATAAAGTAATGTGTCATCTAGAATGTGAGGAGGAAGGACATGTGGCTTGCTTGAAGAATCAACATGTAGAGCATGTGTTGTAGCTTTCTCCCCTTTAGTTGAAACTTCATAATCATCATGGGTATCAACATCATCATACTTTGAAGGATATACCTCTATAACAACTCCATTCTTCAATGTCACCGGCCTAAAATATGTAGGATTCATCTCTGGTGGACTAGGCAAGAAAGGTGGAAATGCTTCTTTGCTAAAAAGAGCTTGCTGGGTAATTTGTTTCTCCAAGATGTGTGCATGAGTGGTAATATCGTCCACCTTAGAAGAGAGTTGGAAAATGGCACCCTTCATTGATTGTCTTTGTTGATGGAACTCCTCATTTTGCTGCATTTGAGTTGAAATAAATGTTGCAAGCATGGACTCTAATCTAGAAGTTACTTGTGGTTGTTTTGGCTGAATGAAATTTGGGTTTGCATTGATGTAGAAGTCCGGTGGAGTGTAGCCCATTGGAGAATAAATAGAAGAAGCATAACATGTAGAAGATGAGTGTCCAAGAAACCCACATGAATCACAAATAATATTGGCTTCTTGAAATGGTTGTGTACTTAGCTTATCGAACCTTTGTGATAAAGTGTCTATCTTTGCTGCAATTATGTCTATAGCACCAACCGTGTGATCTTCCCTATGCTTTCTGGAAGTAGTATGTGAAAAGGATGGGTGGTAGCTTGTAGTCGGACTCCATTGGCAATGATTTCCTGCCATATCTTCAATAATAGCATAGGCTTCTCTATAAGATTTGTTCATTAGAGCTCCATTTGTAGCTGCATCAATAGACATGCTTGTATTGTAGCACAAACCATTATAGAAAGATTGCAATAGAAGCCAATTTCTTAGACCATGATGTGGACAAAGATGTTGAAGATCTTTGAACCTCTCTCATGTATCATACAATGTCTCTCCATCCCTTTGAGAATAATTGATGAGTTGACTCCTTAGCTGCAAAGTTTTACTAGGTGGAAAATATCTTGCCAAAAAGACCTTTAGAAGCTCCTCCCAAGTGTTGATTGACTTCTTTGGCAAAGTAAAGATCCATGCCTTGGCTCTATCTTTAAGAGAGAGTGGAAAAAGAATTAGGCATATCCCATCAGTAGGAACACCATATATCTTTATGGTGCTTAGCAACTACAGAAATTCAGCAATGTGGAGGTTTGGATCCTCCATTGGTGTCCCTCCAAATGCATTCAGTTGTAGCAATTGTATGATGGATGGGCTGATAGAAAACTCCTCTACCTCAAATTCTGAAATATTAATAGGCCCACTCATGTGCATTGCAGCCGTACCAAAGTAGTCCTTAAGAGGAAGGTCATCCTCCTTGACTAGTTCTTCATGTGAATCCAGAGGATTAGGTAGATGTGGCGTAGATGGTGGTGGTGTATGTTGTATGGATGTTGGTGGTGTATATGAGGGTGTGGAAGAATGTGGTATGGTTGTTGGTGGTATATATGATGGCGGTGAATTAGGTGTGATTGATGGTGGTGTGGATGAAGGATGTGTGGATGAGGGTGGTGCATATGATGGTGACATGGATGATGGTTGTGTGGGTTGTGATTCCTCCATACATGTTTGAGTTTCACTCCTTCTTTCTCCATGGGGGCTGCAAATAGTGTGTTCATTTTCTAAATGTAGATATATGCATGGTTCAAGGATCTTTTTATGAACACCCCATATGCTCCTACAAATAAACAAGGTGAGTGAGATACAAAAACAAACATGGAAGATACAACAATTTATGATGATCATGATGAATTATGATTTATGGATATGATGGTGGATATGAAGGTTGTGATCTAGTCTCATTTACTTATCAACAACTCTTACTCTAATAGGAATACCGATGCTCCCCGGCAACGGCGCCAAAAATTTGTTGGTTGTTTACACTAACGAGTTTCAATCATTAAGAATGATCTTTTACTCAACTAGCTATATCCCGTAAGTATACGAGAGTAGTTCTAGTCGAGGTCGAACACAAGGAGCGTTGGTTAGTTAGGCGCAAGAGTTATGATTTTCAATAATCTAGATCGTTGTACACAAGATGATTGGATTAGAACAACTAAATTATAGATTTAAAACAAAATAGTAAATTATCACTTAAGAAAGGTTAAGATTCAGATTTGGAAGGATCTTAGAATTGGGATTTCACTATCACATCATAACTTATATTAAAATACAAATTTAAATATGTTAATTAACTTGCAAAGGAGGTTTGTAGTCATCACTCACCTCCCGGTGAAGTGATGACGATTTTAACTCCATACATCACTCTCGTGTATGTATTTCATTTCAAATCACAAACCTTACTCCTCAACATAATCCCAACCACTCTCGCGGTCAAGAACAAGTTGCTAAAAGAGTAACTCCATACTCTCAAACACATCTTCTCAGATTATGAAAGAAAGTATAAAACATGCAAGTATGATGGCCAATCACACAAACAAGCATTTCAGTTCTGAAACAACTCTTGGAATATGCAATAAACTAACATTTAGTACAAAATTCATATGTTCATACAAGCTATGACATGGGAGTTACTCTCCCATGCCCAAGAAAAAGAGTCTACTCGTCCATAATGATGTACAATAGAAAATGTGCAGAAATTTCAGAGTTAAACATGGTTTAGAGAAGGAAAAGCTAAGCAATCCCAAGGTGTAACCAATGGAAGGTAGAATTCTGACTTGAGGACAAAATCCCACTTCTACAACTGCTCCAAACCGGACAAACATCCCTCTCGAGAAGTTTTATGGAGTGAAGAAGCTTTGCTGTACCTTGGAGAAGAAGCTTGGAGAAGAAGAGAGGAAGAATGGGGTTTCTTTGGCAAGAAACCACCTCCTTTCCCCTCAAAATCGCCCTCCTATGCTCTAGGCTTGCTCTAGGATGAGAGAACTTCCGCAAATGACCGGGCATAACCGCCCATTAATTTTCCACTTCATTTTAAACAAAAACTCGTATTTTTCAAAATGCTGAAACTTCCAGGTGCACGCCGTGCAACTTTCCAGAAACTTTCAATTTTCTCCAGAATGCATTGTGCACGGCATGTGCTGAAGAAATGCACGTCGTACAACTTTCCAGAAACCTTTAGCTCCGAGGTGCACGACGTGCACTAAAGAAATGCACGACGTGCAACTTTCCAGAAACTTTCAGCTCCCAGGTGCACGTCGTGCAATTGCGTGCACGCCGTACAACTTTCCAGAACTTTAAGTCTGCTCAACTCTCCTAGGTGCACGGCGTGCACTTGGCTGTTCTGGGCTGTTGTGTATTCTGCTCATAAATTTCAGTGTGTAGGTCTGAATTACATGCCGTAAAAAGTGGTATTTGCATAGTTTCGAACCCCAAAACATGTAGATATTTGAGGAGTGATACAATAAGAGATAATATGATATATTTCTCATCATTTCATTGCAAAATATAGTACCTACAATCCAAACCATGAGACAAGTAAGAATAGCTAAAAATATAGAATCTAGCATGAATGAGAGTGATAATTGAGTCAAAATAACATGAATATGTAACCAAACATGATCTAAAAGATGATATGATTTGTGCACATCAAATCCCCCTAAGCTTAAACCATTGCTTGTCCTCAAGCAAAAAGAGCATAGAAACATAAATGAAGAATTGTCAAGTTCATGAATAGATCAAATGAAATGAAAGATGTGTATAAGACCAAACCAACCATGATCAACATGTTTATGCTTATAGCCATCAATTAAACTTAAACACCCAAGAAAGAGATTTTTAGTTCAGTAGGGGTGGTCACAATTAAATGAATCAATCAATTAAACAACACTACATAGAATTTGGATGACCAAGCCAAGCAATTAGTGGATGTGCAACTCAAACTCTCAACTATGAAGGATACACATGATGAAATTTTAGTTGTACTCTCCTTCTTTTCCAAAAATGATATGATAATGGATTATGGGTTCCGACACTCGGCTGCTAATGTAGGCTTATGTACACGTGGAATGTCGGTAGGGGTATTTTACCCTCTTTTAAGTCATACCACCTAACCATCGTGGCCAGATTGGACTTACACTAGGCTAGCATGATATGTGGGCGGTTTAGCCATCTTTTATGGGATATAAAAATGAGATAAGCCAAAAGAAATTTTAATTTTTTTTTCAAAACATAGGTGAGTCAACTAAATTGCAACATTAGCTAGATTTCATTCATTTGTTTTGGAACATTTTCATTGAAAGAGTGGTTGAAAATGCGCTAAGAGCTTGGCAAGGGCATACCATATTCCAAATGATGTTGTGAAGTTGATTTACTCACAAAAATTGAAACCATTACATGTTTTAAGCAATCAAGGATGTGAAAGATGAATGTTCAGGCTAGAAGCATAAACCAGAGTTAAGCACATGTTGATGGCCAAAAGGTTTCATTTGATTAATGCATGCATTTTACAATTTCTCCAAATGATATTTCTTATCAAAAGAGGACAATCAATTAATCATAGGAGTTCTATCCACATATAAAAGACAAACCTCATATCATACTAGATTTGCCACCAGAAGAGCAGAATTGAAAACAAAAGACTGAAATGTGAACACAAAATAAAAGCAAATGACAAGAAGCAAATAACATGAAAGGGAAAGGCTAAAAGAACTAGGTTACAATCCGGTTGCTCCCCCCTAAGCTTGAAATCTGTAGTGTCCTCACTGCATAAATCAAACTAAAAAGGTTGCAACCGGGTACCTCATCATGGTGAAAACATCAAAGTCCATGGAGGACCGGTGCTCTGATTTGCAGCTGGAAATTGTTGTGCTAAAGATTTATGCCTCCTTGCAAATATGTCCTTGATTTGGGGCAAGTGAAAGCACCTATGAGCTGCAACAAGAATAGTCTTTTGTATGCCAATACTATTTGTCTTTTCATTCTTCTTTGAAGCATCATCAAAATATGAGTTGGGAAGAGTGTTCTCATTATAAAGTAATGTGTCATCTAGAATGTGAGGAGGAAGTACATGTGGCTTGCTTGAAGAATCAACATGTAGAGCATGTGTTGTAGCTTTCTCCCCTTTAGTTGAAACTTCATAATCATCATGGGTATCAACGTCATCATACTTTCAAGGATATACCTCTATAACAACTCCATTCTTCAATGTCACCGGCCTGAAATATGTAGGATTCATCTCTGGTGGACTAGGCAAGAAAGGTGGAAATGCTTCTTTGCTAAAAAGAGCTTGCTGGGTAATTTGTTTCTCCAAGATGTGTGCATGAGTGGTAATATCGTCCACCTTAGAAGAGAGTTGGAAAATGGCACCCTTCATTGATTGTCTTTGTTGATGGAACTCCTCATTTTGCAGCATTTGAGTTGAAATAAATGTTGCAAGCATGGACTCTAATCTAGAATTTACTTGTGGTTGTTTTGGCTGAATGAAATTTGGGTTTTATTGATGTAGAAGTCTGGTGGAGTGTAGCCCATTGGAGAATAAATAGAAGAAGCATAACATGTAGAAGATGAGTGTCCAAGCAACCCACATGAATCACAAATAATATTGGCTTCTTGAAATGGTTGTGTACTTAGCTTATCAAACCTTTGTGATAAAGTGTCTATCTTTGCTGCAATTATGTCTATAGCACCAACCGTGTGATCTTCCCTTTGCTTTCTGGAAGTAGTATGTGAAAAGGATGGGTGGTAGCTTGTAGCCGGACTCCATTGGCAATGATTTGCTGCCATATCTTCAATAATAGCATAGGCTTCTCTATAAGATTTGTTCATTAGAGCTCCATTTGTAGTTGCATCAATAGACATCCTTGTATTGTAGCACAAACCATTATAGAAAGATTGCAATAGAAGCCAATTTCTTAGACCATGATGTGGACAAAGATGTTGAAGATCTTTGAACCTCTCCCATGTATCATATAATGTCTCTCCATCCCTTTGAGAATAATTGATGAGTTGACTCCTTAGCTGCAAAGTTTTGCTAGGTGGAAAATATCTTGCCAAAAAGACCTTTAGAAGCTCCTCCCAAGTGTTGATTGACTTCTTTAGCAAAGTAAAGAGCCATGCCTCGGCTCTATCTTTAAGAGAGAGTGGAAAAAGAATTAGGCATATCCCATCAGTAGGAACACCATATATCTTTATGGTGCTTAGCAACTGCAAAAATTCAGCAATGTGGAGGTTTGGATCCTCCATTGGTGTCCCTCCAAATGCATTCAGTTGTAGCAATTGTATGATGGATGGGCTGATAGAAAACTCCTCTGCCTCAAATTATGAAATATTAATAGGCCCACTCATGTGCATTGCAGCTGTACCAAAGTAGTCCTTAAGAGGAAGGTCATCCTCCTTGACTAGTTCTTCATGTGAATCTAGAGGATTAGGTAGATGTGGCATAGATGGTGGTGGTGTATGTTGCATGGATGTTGGTGGTGTATATGAGGGTGTGGAAGAATGTGGTATGGTTGTTGGCGGTATATATGATGGCGGTGAATTAGGTGTGATTGATGGTGGTGTGGATGAAGGATGTGTAGATGAGGGTGGTGCATATGATGGTGACATGGATGATAGTTGTGTGGGTTGTGATTCCTCCATACATGTTTGGGTTTCACTCCTTCTTGCTCCATGAGGGCTGCAAATAGTGTGTTCATTTTCTAAATGTAGAGATATGCACGGTTCAAGGATCTTTTTATGAACACCCCATATGCTCCTGCAAATAAACAAGGTGAGTGAGATACAAAAACAAACATGGAAGATACAACAAATTATGATGATCATGATGAATTATGATTTATGGATATGATGGTGGATATGAAGGTTGTGATCTAGTCTCATTTACTTATCAACAACTCTTACTCTAACAGGAATATCGATGCTCCCCGACAACGGCGCCAAAAACTTGTTGGTTGTTTACACTAACGAGTTTCAATCATTAAGAATGATCTTTTACTCAACTAGCTATATCCCGCAAGTATACGAGAGTAGTTTTAGTCGAGGTCGAACACAAGGAGTGTTGGTTAGTTAGGCGCAAGAGTTATGATTTTCAATAATCTAGATCGTTGTACACAAGATGATTGGATTAGAACAACTAAATTATAGATTTAAAACAAAACAGTAAATGATCACTTAAGAAAGGTTAAGATTCAGATTTGGAAGGATCTTAGACTTAGGATTTCACTATCACATCATAGCTTATATTAAAATATGAATTTAAACATGTTAATTAACTTGCAAAGGAGGTTTGTAGTCATCACTCACCTCCCGGTGAAGTGATGAGGATTTTAACTCCATACATCACTCTCGTGTATGTATTTCATTTCAAATCACAAACCTTGCTCCTCAACATAATCCCAGCCACTCTCGCGGTCAATAACAAGATGCCAAAAGAGTAACTCCATACTCTCAAACACATCTTCTCAGATTATGAAAGAAAGTATAAAACATACAAGTATGATGGCCAATCACACAAACAAGCATTTCAGATCTGAAACAAATCTTGGAATATGCAAGAAACTAACATTTAGTACGAAATTCATATGTTCATACAATCTATGACATGAGAGTTACTCTCCCATGCCCAAGAAAAAGAGTCTACTCGTCCATAATGATGTACAACAGAAAATGTGCAGAAATTTCAATGTTAAACATGGTTTAGAGAAGGAAAAGCTAAGCAATCTCAAGGTGTAACCAAAGGAAGGTAGAATTCCGACTTGAGGACAAAATTCCACTTCTACAGCTGCTCCAAACCGGAAAAACTTCCCTCCCAAGAAGTTTTATGGAGTGAAGAAGCTCTGCTGCACCTTGGAGAAGAAGCTTGCAGAAGAAGAGAGGAAGAATGCGGTTTCTTTAGCAAGAAACCACCTCCTTTCCCTTCAAAATCACCCTCATATGCTCTAGGCTTGTTCTAGGACGAGAAAACTTCCGCAAATGACCGGGCATAACCTCCCATTAAGTTCTCACTTCGTTTTAAACAAAAACTCGTATTTTTTTAAAATTCTGAAACTGCCAGGTGCACGCCGTGCAACTTTCCAGAAACTTTCAATTTTCTCCAGAATGCACTGTGCACGGCGTGTGTTGAAGAAATGCACGCCGTGCAACTTTCCATAAATCTTTAGCTCCCAGGTGCACGACGTGCACTGAAGAAATGCACAATGTGCAACTTTCCAGAAACTTTCAGCTCCCAGGTGCACGTCGTGCAATTGCGTGCACGCTGTAGAACTTTTTAGAGCTTTAAGTCTGCTCAACTCTCCCAGGTGCACGGCGTGCACTTTTTGTGCACGGCGTGCATTTTTGGTGCACTGTTGGTGCATGGCGTGCACTGTTGGTGCATGGCGTGTACTTGGCTGTTCTGGGCTGTTGTGTATTCTGCTCATAACTTTCAGCGTGTAGGTCCAAATTATATGCCGTAAAAAGTGATATTTGCATAGTTTCGAACCCCAAAATATGTAGATATTTGAGGAGTGATCCAATAAGATATAATATGATATATTCCTCATCATTTCATTGCAAAATATAGTACCTACAATAAGAAGTGCACGTCGTACACCTGGGAGAGTTGCGCAGACTTAAAGTTCTGGAAAGTTGTACGGCGTGCACGCAATTGCACGACGTGCACCTGGGAGCTGAAAATTTCTAGAAAATTGCACGTCGTGCATTTCTTTAGTGCACGTCGTGCACCTGGGAGCTAAAGGTTTCTGGAAAGTTGTACGGCGTGTATTTCTTCAGCACACGCCGTGCACAGTGCATTCTGGAGAAAATTGAAAGTTTCTGGAAAGTTGCACGGCGTACACCTGGCAGTTTCAGCATTTTAAAAAATACGAGTTTTTGTTTAAAACGAAGTGGGAACTTAATGGGCGGTTATGCCCAGTCATTTGCGGAAGTTCTCTCATCCTAGAGCAAGCCTAGAGCATAGGAGGGTGATTTTGAGGGGAAAGGAGGTGGTTTCTTGCCAAAGAAACCCCATTCTTCCTCTCTTCTTCTCCAAGCTTCTTCTCCAAGGTGCAGCAGAGCTTCTTCACTCCACAAAACTTCTTGGGAGGGAAGTTTGTCCAGTTTGGAGCAGCTGTAGAAGTGGGATTTCGTCCTCAAGTCAAAATTCTACCTTCCTTTGGTTACACCTTGGGATTGCTTATCTTTTCCTTCTCTAAACCATGTTTAACTCTGAAATTTCTGCACATTTTCTATTGTACATCATTATGGACGAGTAGACTCTTTTTCTTGGGCATGGGAGAGTAACTCCCATGTCATAGCTTGTATGAACATATGAATTTCGTACTAAATGTTAGTTTCTTGCATATTCCAAGAGTTGTTTCAGATCTGAAATGCTTGTTTGTGTGATTGGCCATCATACTTGTATGTTTTATACTTTCTTTCATAATCTGAGAAGATGTGTTTGAGAGTATGGAGTTACTCTTTTGGCAACTTGTTCTTGACCGCGAGAGTGGTTGGGATTATGTTGAGGAGCAAGGTTTGTGATTTGAAATGAAATACATACACGAGAGTGGTGCATGGAGTTAAAATCATCATCACTTCACCGGGAGGTGAGTGATGACTACAAACCTCCTTTGTAAGTTAATTAACATGTTTAAATTTGTATTTTAATATAAGCTATGATGTGATAGTGAAATCCCAAGTCTAAGATCCTTCCAAACCTAAATCTTAACCTTTCTTAAGTGATAATTTACTGTTTTGTTTTAAATCTATAATTTGGTCGTTCTAATCCAATCATCTTGTGTACAACGATCTAGATTATTGAAAATCAAACTCTTGCGCCTAACTAACCAACGCTCCTTGTGTTCGACCTCGACTAGAACTACTCTCGTATACTTGCGGGATATAGCTAGTTGAGTAAAAGATCATTCTTAATGATTGAAACTCGTTAGTGTAAACAACCAACAGATGGAAACCTAGAGATGGTTTAATAGATATCAATGAATAAATGGTTAACCATATACATGCATAATGACGACAATGTGATGTTGTTGGTTAATTTTATGATGAAATCACTAGTAAATGATGTAATTTATTATGAGTAATGAAATAAGATCATTATTATGAGCAATGAAATAAGATCATATGGATGAAGACCTTTCGATTGTTCTTGGAGTAAGATAATAGCTTAATTTTGAGGACACAATTTCTTTTAAGATGTATATGATGTGACAAAGTGGTTTCTGGCTTAATTCTGAGGATGAAATTTCTTTTAAGGTGTGTAGGATGTGATGGAGTGGAATTTTGGAATCTCAAAATGTCTAATGACATAAGTGAATTTATATAAATTGAATTAAGGTGCTTGATTATTCATGGGCCTAAGTAGATTACGCTCCCTGAGAAGGGAGGAGGAGTCGCTGATTATGTGTGGTGAAAAATCTATCTCAGTCGCATAAGAGGATGAATAGTTGGGATGACATCTTTTAGCTAGCAATTAAGACCATGTCGTGGGTAGTGATAGACCACGTCCGGTTACTCATGAATCGTGGTTTATCTCATGATCTCAGCAGACGGTTGTCTTCACCTGATTGTGGGCTACCTAGACAGACTTTGTCGCACCCGTTGTATTGAGAACAATGAGAGTGAGATCCCTTCTCCCACAACTTCTCTGATGCCTTTCATAGTACCCGATATATTGGGTAATAAAGACAGAAGTCCAACAGTGTACGGGGTGTTGTAGAGCTTCCCATTCATCGCTAGAATAGAGCATCACAGTGACAATGAGCTTTAGGTGGTGGAGGCTTAGAGACGCAGCCAATTAGCAGAGCCACCGTAGAGTCTGAGAAGAGACCGGTGGCAGCACATGCTGGGACAGAGAACTAGAAACTGGTGTCGGCAAGCCAACCTGGAAGGAGGTCTAGGGTGGCAATGTTGCTGTTGTGTAGCCTTTGGAGATGACTTAGAGAAGCCGAGACTGGAGAGAGACAGTAGGCCAGCGGCGCACTGTAGGACCAGTCTAAGGTTGTGATCATGATGGATCCAAAGGTGATCAGAGGAAGATCATGACGAGGAGGAGTCCCGGCAGTACCTGAAGTTGCTGAGGATGATTGAACGCCATTCATGGATTTAGTCGAGCCACTAGCAGAGACGTGAGGAGAAGAGTCAGATCGTGACGAGAACGATATGGGGAAGCGACAGGGCAACCTAGACAACCTGGCAGCAAGCCACCAAATCAGAACCAAGTAGAACTCACAACAACAGGTGATTATCTGATGGACAGGGTCGTGCGATGCGAGATGAGGAGGCAACACCTGCTACATCTCCCACGCCCTACGGCGGTAGTTAGTTCACGGGTGCTGAGCGGCGATCGCGATTCGTGTGAGAGAGAAAGGACCAGGTCTAGCTTTCAGTCAAACCATTTGGTCTATCTAGAGACGAGGCAGTGAACCAGACTAGCCTTGAACCAACGTAAACTGTCGGCTCAGTGTAGCCAGGAGCCAAGGAGCTGCGCCCAGATAGAGCCATGTGGCGGTTGGTGTTTGGCCCAAAGGTAAATGATTTAGTAAATACTCAGAACTTCAATAATCCGTAGAAATCAGTATGCTTATCAGAAAATTACAAATAATATATCAGAATTCTCAGAAAAAATGAGTAGAACAATGTGGAACCTTTATATCAGTCTTTTTATGCTTGAATCTCAGTGATATCAGGTAAGATGTTAAATACTCTTTTCATGTATAATAAATATCAAACGACGGCCTAAAATTATGAGAAAATAGCAGTAAATCCGAAATCATATATGTAATCCATCTAAAGTTAGTAGGTATGATGGTGATGCACATAATCATGTAATTTGCTCAATATAGCTATTTAGGGCTGATAACCCTAAATAAAATGTAATAAATACATACATGCTCAATAAATGATGAAATTTATAGAGTAAGTTCATATCAGTAATATGAAGCTAATTTGGAACTTTTATATTAGTTATATGCATAGAATTCATGTTACATGAGGATGACCCTTAATACATATGATGTAACCCTAATATGGTTAATCAAAGTGACATAATGTTAAGTATGTTCACATAATAATGTGAAACATGAGTATATCCAGTTGATGAACTATAATATTGAATATGACGTCAGTAAGATAATTATAAGACAAGAATGCAAGTAATAATGCACACATCCTAGTGAGATAAGTAAACCCTAAAATGGACATAATTAAGGTTAAGATGATGAGAACCGGATGGTGATATGTGATCTTGTCTTAATCAGGTTTTGACCAAGATATAGATGACATGAGGAATATATGATTAGGATGTCTCTTTGGAAGGTACGCCATTACCTCTTGGCTTATTATAAAATATGCTTGTGTTATATGGTAGTAAATACTTGGCATATGATATTGGATGATATGATTGTTCTTGTATGATATGTTGCATAATTTTTCATACTTATGGCTATGAACACATGAAACATAAGATATCTGATCCATCGTATGAAAGCACATAGTGCTCATAAAGTGATCACAAACTCCTAGGGGGTAGATCACATGTATAATGATCACAAACTCCTCGGGGTAGATCATAAGGCCTAAAAACATCAAAGCCCTTGGGGCAGATGTACGAGAAATATGATGGAAATAAGATTAAAACATGTGTTCTCTTTTGTTAATAAACATTCTTGTTCAAGTATATGCTTTTTGTTATATTGTTCTGTAACGACCAAGTATTAGTTTTATCTTATTGCCAAGATATGATGAGAGGTATATAAAAGACATGTAGGCGTACTCAGTACAATATTCTTGAATATTGTGCTGACGTGTACCACATGTAATCTTTTGTTTAGTTTGTGGTTATGCTCTTGAAGATCTAAGATAGTGAGAGTTGTGTGGCGAGCTGATGTACAGGTGGGCATGTTATCTTAAGATCATGTTGTTTAGTGGTAGTACATGTATATGTATAAGTTTGCTATTCAATATGTAATATCAAATGTTGTAACAATTCATGTTGTAATTATATGTTGAATGGTGAACATGTGTGTATGGTTTTATTATTGTTCATGTGCATGTGCTACTGTTGTTTACTTCTAACTTCCTCTTATTTTCTCATTCTTAGCCTAGTGTGTGGTGTTTGAATTGGGATTCTCACTGAGGTGAGGGTTTCAATTTGGACGTCACACATCAGATTAAGTTTTAGAAAATCTGGGGATGTCACATCAATCCCCTCAACTCCTATTTTAGTTTTTTAGAAAGTGGATAGTTTTGTTGTATCAGTTGAAGAATGATTCAATGAAGTTTCTCAAAAATGTAAATATCCTCAAAAATGTATTTCTAAAGTGAATGTATTAACTCCTTATCAGAATTCTCCTATGAATGTGGGTATTTATAATCGTGTAACTAACTCAATGTTTTCTCCGATGCATAATATTTTTGGAGTGATGAAAATTTTAATGAAGATTTTGGTGTTGAGTTTGTCATCTCAATAGCCCAAGTATCCAAATGATTATGCCTCTATCCATATCATCTTGGATTTTTAGGGGGATATGTAATAAGATTAAAGGTCTTCTTGATGAAGTTAGACATTCCAAGAGTGAGATTGGTATTCTTGTGGAGACTAAGTTGAGAAGAAAGGGAGTTGCTAAGTTTATGGAGAAACATTTATCTAAGTATAGATGGGTGTCCAATCACGACTGTCAAGTTCTTGGTTGGGTGCTTGTCCTTTAGAAAGATTGCTTGATTTCTAAGGTCAATGGATCCTATCATTGTATTCATCTAGAGGTTAAGTAGAGTGATTTGGTGTTCTTTGTCACTGCAATCGATGGCCACAATGGTGATTTGAAAGAGTTAGCTTGTGGAATAGCATTGAGGATATTCAGTTGAATATGAATAGCCCTTGTGTTCTTTTGGATGATTTTGATGTAGTAAGAAAGCACTCTAAAAAATTGGAAAATAGCCTCCTTCAAATAAATCCATGCTTGATTTAAACACCTACATGATTAGTTGTAGTCTTATTGAACTTGACTTGAATGGCCCTAATTTTACTTGGGACAACCATCAGCATGGTGAGTATTTCATTACATCAAAGATTGATCAAATCATTTATAATGATATGTTTCAGTCGTCTGTTCCAGAGTTCAATGGTGAAGTTATTTTTCAATGGTATAGTTATTTCTAACAGTGTTAGTAGACCTGTCAAACTGGGTCAAAATATGTGGCGCCTACGGGTCGGCCCATTTAAGTTGGGTTTGGGTGGCCAAATATGCCACCCGCTGAAAATCACCCAAACCCATACCCACCTATTTATTTAGTGGGTTTCACGGGTAACTCATGGGAACCTGTGGGCGATCGACTTAATGTAAGCAAATATGTTTATATACATAATATACACATACGCCTATTAAAAGATGTTTCTTATTTCATACAAGTTAACTCTTTACCTTCCAACAACAATTGTAATTCTCTTTATTTTGTATTTACAACAGGCCATAACAAGTACTTGTTTCTATAGGATGCCTGATGTTACATTACAAAATTATGTGTTATTTTTTGTGATATTTATCTATGAAGACTACATCGGTTTTCCTATTTTACATATACATACAACAACTAGCTTCTATTTTTTCTTTAAGTTTACATAAACATGTATCAATAACTAATCAAATGGTTTGACATCAAACATAGTAGTTGACTGGTTCCTTTACATTATATTTAACATAAAAATAATAGTTACAAGTTATTTTAAATGTTATTTTTAGTGTTAAAAAAAGAAACTAGGAACTTAGGCACATTTAATATGGGCACCCATGGGCAACCCACAACCCTTTGGGTCGGGTTTGGGTGTGCTTTTCTTCCACCCATTTAGAAGTGTATCTTTTTGTCCCACACCCGCTAGACCTGCACCCGCAACGACCCAACCCGAACTCAACCCACCCACCCATTTGATAGGTCTAAGTGTCAGTGACCATAGGAGAATTCATCTCTCTATAGGTGAGTTGAGGAGAGTTAAACCCCCATCCAGATTCATTAATGCATGAGTGAATCCTGAGGAATTTGAGTCTATAGTTAAACATGCATGGAGCATTGATGTTGAAGGGTTTTCTATTTATCGTCTTCATAGGAAGTTCAACCACCTCAAAAACAAGTTTGTTTCTTGTAACAAAAACTCTTTTGGAGACATTTTTGAAGGAGCCATGACTAATAGAATTAATGTTGATTTTGATCAATCCAAGGCAGATCAGTCTCCCTTTGATGAGACTATGAGAAATATTGCTAAGTGTAGGCAAGTAGCCGATATCAGTTCAAAGGAAGAGGAATATTTTCTAAGACAAAAGTTCGGGATTCAATGGCATAAGGAGGGCGACTGTAATTCTAAATTTTTATACTATTCTCTCTAGACCAGAAGGCATCAAAATAAAATTCTTAGTCTTAGTGTAAATGAGTCTATTACTCATAGTCTTGATTCCATTATGGATTCTATTGCTGATTTTTATTCTGATCTTTTTAAAGGTGATAGCAACCATGTTAATGTTTGGAAAGGTGATTGGTTAGGAAATGTTCTCATTTCTAAATAGAAAATGACCCTTATTGTCATTGTTATAAGGCTTGAAGTGGATGAGGTGGTTAAAAGCCTCAATGGTGACAAGGCTAATGGCCCTAGTGGATTTAACAAATACATCTATAAGCACTCATGGGAAGTTATTGGCAATGATGTTTTTGATGTTTTGCAGGAATACTCTTATAACAGTAACTTGTTGAAGGAAGATAATAAAACTTCTATTTGTCTTCTACCCAAAAATGGAGATATGAATCTTATTTTGAATTGTAGATCGATATTTTTATGTAATGTGTTCTATAACATCATTTCCAAGATCCTTGCAAAAAGATTACAACCTCTTCTTGACTCGATTATTGGGTAAAGTCAATGTGCTTTTCTGAAAGAGAGAAATATCAGATATGCTATTCTTCTTACAAATGAGATTCTTAATGATTTCAAGAAAGGGTCCTCTTCTCCTCCTAATCTATGTGTTCAAAATGATATATCCAAGGCATATGATTCTGTTAATTGGAAACTTCTTATCTCCTAGCTTTACAAAATGGGTTTTCCTTCTATTTATATTAAGTGGATCAAAATTTCTTTTGTTCCACTTCTTATCAGATTTTGATTAATGGTGAGCCCTCTTGTTCTTTTGTTCCCTCCAGAGGCATTAGGAAAGGATACCTTATTGCTCCTTACCTCTTTGTCATACTTATTCAAGGCTTCTCAAAGCTTATGAAGAAAGAAATCAGGATAAGAGAATCACATCTATTAAGGTATCTAAGAAGCTACATCTCTCCCATCTTGCTTTTGTAGATGACTTGATGGTTTTTATGAAGGCAGACAAAGTTGAAGCTCAGAATCTAAAATATGTTTTTTCTAATTTTGCTAGGATATTAGGCTTGTTTATTAACTTGATAAAAGTTTTAATTTTTTAGTAATAGATCGGATAAGTCTATCCTAGACATTCTAAATATTAAAGAGAATATTGGACCTGCAAAATACCTTGGGCTTCCAATATTCACTGAGAAATTGACAAAAAATCTTTGTGTTGGTCTGATTGACAGAGTCAAGAGGAAGTTAGACTCCTGGCAATCTAAAATTCTCTCTCTTACTATAAGGTGTGAACTTATCAATTCAACTCTATCCTTGATTCATATTTATTGTATCTTCAATTTTCATGTTCTCTGTTCTACTATTAATGAAATTGACCAAATTTGTAGAGAGTTTCTTTGGGGTAGTTCTGAGAAGAAGAAAAGCTTACATTTGGTTAAATGGAAAAAACTAACCTTACCAAAAAAGAAGGTGGTCTCCATCTAAGGAAAATTAAGGAGGTGGCTAAAGCTTGTTTAATGTTGAATTCTTGGAATATTTTGCCAAAGAAAGACATGATATGGGTCAAGTGGATCAACAAGAAGTATCTCAAGAAACATTCTTTCTCGAACATAGAAGAGTCGCCAAATTTTTCATGGACTTATAATAACATTCTTTGTGTAAGGAGTAATCTTCTATCTGTGGTAAGTTTTAACATTGGGTCGAGGATTTTGTTTAGGCTTTGGAAGGATCCTTGGATGAAGGGCAAGTTTCTTCTTGATGTGGTGGATAAGTCTATTCCTATCAGACCTATCTTGAGTAGTTTTTCTAGCCTTATAATTATTATTAGTAATGGGGTTTGGAATATACTTGCTAGCATGTGTTCAGATGTCATTCTTCATGCTATAATTTCCAATGGAGTCGTAATTTTTGGGTGTGATTCTATTACCATTAATGGTAAAGTTAATATGAAGCTAAAGGACATGTAGGATGCTATAAAAAGAAAGGAGGAGGGAGATGTCCTCTTCACCTTGATGTGTAAGGTTAAATCTCCAAAAAAATATTATCCATTTTTGGAAAGTAGTCCCAAACAAACCTCTGAATTCTAATTACTCAAGACGTAGAGGCATTCAGTTCGCTTTAATGTGTTTTCTTTGTTGTAAGGATTATGAAGATTCCTTCCATCTTTCTTCCTCTTGTCAGTTTGTTAAGGATATTTGGTGTTATGCTCTCAATGAAGGTTGTATTCATCTGATTCCCAATAATTGGGAGGATTTAAGAAATGTCAGATGGAAGGTGTCAAGTACTTGTGTTATTGCTATTTTTTGTCATTGTTGGATGGAGAGAAATCGAAGAGCGTATGAGGAGGTTACTCAAGAAAGATCTATTCTTTGGAGCATTATTAAGTCTGAAGTTCAGATTTTGTGTAGTTTTGAGTTATTTTGATGTTTTGGGACCCTAAAGATTGCTATCCAGATGGTTTTAGCTACCGATTTTCGTATCTCTTTGTACAGATATCCATTTCTTATATTGTTATACCTTCTTTTTTCTTTCTCTTTCCCCCTCGCCTGCATGGGATGTGTTATTTTATTCTCCTCTTTACCCTTTTTCTTCCTTTACTTTTCTATATTGTACTTTCAAAAAGTTCAAAAGAAGAAACATGGTTTTTGGTGACCAAAAAAAAAGATTAGATTTGAATTTCTAATTATGTAATTGATGAAATGGTTAAATAATGATGGTTTATGGGTGCCATCAAAATGACAACTCTTGTGCATAAATTTTTTGAAGTTTTGATAAGTTTGAATATGGAGGTATGGATGTATCGAGTTTGCCCATAGTAGAATAAATTCCAAAAAAAATTCTATATAGTATATAGTGTAGAAGTAGCTCAATTATTGCAGATCCATTTTTTTTCAATGGAGATACAATATGAAGTCTCACCAGACAACTTATAGTACATTATGTATAAAAGATATGTAAGTAGTATTTTACATATTTAGGCTAACAAGTGCTTAGTTGATGACTAGTCAGAAGTCTCACTAGACAACTTATAGTACATTATATATAAAAGATATGTAGGTAGTATTTTGCATATTTAGGCTAACAAGTGCTTAGTTGATGACTAGTTAGAATCAATTAGATTTTGGATGCCATGAACACCATAAAAACCATCATGGAGGGTTTTTTAAGCATTAAACATGAGTACTGACTTGCAAACTCCAGGTTGGCATAGACAGAGAAATGCAGTTGAGTTGTACAAGGATTAAGTCCATCTATTATTGTTTGTATTCAAAATTAAATGAAGATTTGTTGGTACCCAGTTTGATAGAATATAGTTAGTGTAGTTATTACTTAGTGTGGGTCAAACCTTATGGAAGCAATGATATATGTAATTTAAGGAATGTCATTTGACTATCCCCTGAGTATGCAAGTTTAGAGTATGTCTCCCATTTATCTAAACAACAATACAACCTCCAAGATCAAAAATGGCAAGCCCTATTATAGGACATGGAGTTATTAGTAGACTTAGAGTTCAGGTTCCATATTCATGTGATTGTATCTTGATGTGCATGTTATGGCACACTTCATATGGGTCTAGGGCATAGTAAAACAAATGAGAGATCTAAATCAAATGTATATAATTCCTATATTTCATCTACTACATTGCTATGTTGCATCTTTTAGTATTAACTTGTGCATTTATTTTAGATACATATGCTATTTTTGTATTAGACATGAATATAAGTCGCTTAATAACCATATCTGCATTGATCATCTCTAGTTAGTAATTTTTAGCACACATCATGTAGCTCACCCCTCTCTGAAACAAAATGTTTAGGTTAAATTGTTGATTATGGAGATATCAACTCTTCACAAGATTGCACTCCTCAAACTTTATCTTGATTTCACATTATAGATGCCCATACATATCATCAAGGTAAATTGGGTGATTTAGTATTCATCTTCATGTGAATCATCCCTAGGTTATAATCATGTATTTCTTTACCAAAAGCTTAAATCTTAGCAGGATATCATCGAGGAGTGGAGGTGGGTTGTCCTTGTGAGTTGCAACTAAGATCTCAAATATAACCATGCGAATTCCTATCATGACCTTGCAAGAGAGATGAAGTAGATGTGTTTCCATGCTAAATCACTTAATAGTCACCAACTATTTGGTTAGTCTCCAATGGTGGGAATCATCAATCATTAAAAAATATTTCTAGGCAAAAATGGATGTTATTGTATTTAACAAATGGCATTCCTTATTGAGCGGAATATCATCTTAGGATAAAACAAAAAATAGACTGGACCAACCAAGAAAGTGTTGGTATGTGTGCCTAGAGAGCCAATCATATGAAGATTGTATTTTTTTATCATTAAGCATGCTTTGTATGAAGATTGTAATGGCCTATATTATAAATGGTTTGATTTGTAAAGGCAATTTCATCCATACGTTTGTTCAAATATGATTTGATGATATAGCATGATAGAAGTCTAAAGAAACATACTGCACAATGACATGTGTCTTCAGGTTGAGGACCTAAAGAATGAGATTATATGTATGATAAGAGTATTTACATTATTGATTATGTCCCTGGTCAGATATTATTGTGGAAGCTAATAGACAACAATAGTACATAAGGGTAGAGTGTGTTTTGGTTGATGATAGAATCTCAAACACATAGCTACTTGTTAAATAACAGTGTACTGGACAGACTGGCCCTGAGAAATGATACATGAATAACAATCATAATCACATATCAATGTGATAGTGGTGAATGTGAATCTTAGACCTAAAGTCACTACACTCATCACATGTTGTTCAATGTATTTTAACATCATCAAACATGGAATTAAATAAGGTTGCCAGAAAGGTGATGCTTGGGTACATTGTGACACATAATGACTGATTGTGAGTGATATATATGGGATTTGTCCCTCCTACTAAAGTTGATATCCTAGTCACTTGATAAGTGATAATTTGAAAATGTATGATCATACTCATGTCAGAAGTATATGATATTGAGCTCACATGCATCTCTACAGTCTACTCTGGTTCAAGGAACATGGATTGAATGATTAAGAGGATGATCTTTCCATGCCTCGAGTTCAATCTAGATATTTGACACTCCATAATCGCAACAACATTGATCATGGATCTAGGTTGAAATTGTTCTCAAACTTATCAAATACTTGGGTAGCAATGATGTGTTGCTAGACACCGCTCATTCTTATGATGTCATAAATTATTTATGAACATTCACTGCCAACTTAACTTGGGACCTACAGGGTCACACGCATAGGATGCACCTAGAATAGGAATTTACTCATTAACAAGGCTTGACTTGATTACTAAAATGTTTAGTTAATCAATTTAAACAACATTGGATGGCAATTGGATGGCTGGAAATGTTAATCAACCAACCCAAGTGTTGAGTCGACCGACTCAAGTGTCGAGTCAGCCGACTGAGATGTCTAGTTGACCGATTGGATGATCATTAAAACTAAATCAAGGATTGATGTTGATGTGATGTAGTGCATTGATCATTGCATTGAAAGCCAATATGTTTGCAAATAGAAAAGCTTCCAATCGGCTGACTAGATGTTTTAGTCAACTAAATGGGGTGCAATTCAATTGACTGGGAGTCCAGTCGACCAACTCATGATTCACAGTAGCTAGAAATGTGTGAAAATATGTCTCTTCGAATATCAATTGATCTAGAAACCATGGCCATGTACCTCCTATAAATAGAGGGGTATTCAAGGATTTCAAAAGACACAACTAATGTTGACAAACATCCTCTCGTAGTTGTGGTAATATGAAATCATGAGCAAGTCGTACCTTTAAAAGGGAGAAATAGTAAGGAAGAACAAGTGATCGTTAGTATGTTAACATCAAAGGGACAAACTCCTTCCTGGTGGCTCTAGCAAAGCACGACGAGGAGTTTGTAGTGGTCAGCATGAACTACGATAGAGGCATGGAGGTTGTCGCCAACACGCTAGGAGGACTACGTCAGCTACTGTATGTGGTATCACACCAAGAGATTGCCCTGACTGTCATCCAGGTATTTTCAGATCAAGAAGAAATGTGTTGTGAGGATTGTCATTGGACTTACTCCAGGACTAGGTATATACCTCACAAATCCTTTTTCCTAAATACATCATTGTTGACGTGATATGCTTGTTTGGGATACAGGTAGAAAATTTTTACCCACTACCTTATATATTACCCTATTTCCCAACAGAAAATGGACTCAACCAATAAAGATATTCTATAAATTGATATATAAACTATCTTGCATATTAATGTTTTTCTTGAACTTCATAAAAAAATTAATCACCTACACATGTGTAAGGGTACTACATATCCTCCATTAGTTGGGCTATTAGGTTAGCCAAATGAAATGCAATTCCATCAGTCAGGGAGATTTCACCAAATAATCTAGTGAATCTAGCTATCTAAGTAGGATGAAAAGATAAGTTGAACATAAGGCCTAGTGAAATAGGTATAATGGTAAAAATCTTCATGAGTGTATGTAGGTACTTGAAGATGTGTCAAAGTAGATTCCCTAAGTCATTCAAGTTGTTGGTATCTTGCATCCAACTCACATTGAGCTTGTTGTATTTTAGCAAAAACAACTTCAAAGCTTAATAGTGGTTCTATGTACACTGGGATTGGCTTCTATAAATAGGTAAAAGATGAGTCTATGATTCTTTGTATAGTGATAATTTCATTTATATAGTGACATTTAACCCTTAAAACCTCATATACCATGTGATTATCTTCTTGTACCACATTGTATTAGGGACTATAGTTGGATTTTCATCATGACTACATGAACCCTAATCAGGGAAAATTTAGGGGAATGAAGGATCATCATCAAATTTTGTATTTGTAGACTCATCAAGAAGGTTTTATGGTATATATGATGATTGGGGATGAATGCTCAGAAATTCACTAAAGAGCATGATCCTTCATCATCTACCAACAACCTAGATTATAGAAAAGGCTAGAAGGATAAGTGGTCATGATGATCTTTTATAAGGGGTGGGACCCAGAGAGGGTCCACTCCCTTTTAAAATTTTTAGGATAAACTTATCTATCAAAACATACTTTCAAGCATGCTCAAATAGACGTAATTTTTTTTCTCAAATGATAATATACGAAAAGAGACCAAAGTGTCGAAGTAGAATAAAAGTAATTACTATATTAAATTTTTCAAAAGAACATCATCATTTCTAATAAAGGGTTTACATGGACATTACAACATAAGGAACTAGTAGAGGGAAATCTAGTAGCATACCCCATCAAGAAGGAGAAAAATAGATGACATCAGCAAAAAGGTCAGAATGTGCATACTAAAATGGAATTGAGAAATGTATGGGGTAAAAGGACATCAAGTAAATAATGCTTCCCATAGAAAATATGAGGACTACCCAAATGGGAATCAAGAGAAAAGATTTGCAATAACAAAATAGATTCTTTCTATTAACAAATTAATAAGGTTGTGCCGCATAAGCATATATCATGAAATTAAGGCACATATCCCATTATCAATAACATCAACATGCATGCATGTGAGATGAGCATATCACTAGATCAATATAAAGACAATGGCAGACAAGCCTCATAAACTTGAAACTTGATAGATAATGGCACATAGCCAAACTCCCAATATATAAAATGTGGGCCAAGCCTCATAGACTTGAAACCAAGGTATGGGCCACAAAACCTCCATCCCAAAAATATAATAAGGGCACATAACCCAAAAACCAATGCAATTACACTACTCTGGGGATACTTAATCACATAACGTGCTTAATGTAGAGGCAAGTAAGAAGTATAATCAGATTAAACAAGATTTTCCATGACATAAATGACAATATAAGAAACCACCACAAAAGTGGGCAAAAAGAGCATGTATCACCAAGTAAAGTTCCACCACGAATAATATATAGGATAGAGTCCAAAAGAATGTTCATCATGATAAATTGATCACAAGATCAAAACCAAATAAGATATTACACAAGAAATATGTTCTAAAAAGAGAAAGGAATATTGTGTAGGTTGATTGTCCATAGGACCAAGAAAAAGAAGAAAATATGTCATTGCTCAATGTAGAAGAATAGGAGATGCAAACATACCTCACTTAAGAATCTAAACAGTTCAAAGTCTATCCTAGATCCAAGCCTAGGTCTCTAAAGAACTATAATGCATATATGTAGAATTAGGGTTAGGTTCATATTAATTATTCAAAACCCTAAAAATCACCTTTTCCTTACCTATTAATTGGGTTATCAAACCATGCCATATTTTTAGATTACATTTTTATGATTTCAAAACATATTTTACTTTTTTTTTACTTATAAATTATTATTATGAATTTTACACATTATATCCAATTAAGAAAATCCATAAAAATTCATGAATTAATTGGTTTGGAAATAGGTGATAAAATTGATACCATTAGATAGATAATCTTTTTATGAAACCAATGACTATTTATTTGTAATTTTTGGACAAACAGAGAATTAGTTATAAATTTTACAAATTTGACCAATCACAAAACTTCAAAAAGCCAAGTAAGCATCAGATACACATAGAAAAAAATTGAGGGAAGTCAACATATGACTTAGCCCAATAACGAGTGGCCAACTCACCAATCAACAACCAGCTTGGCCTCGTCCACAATAGCAAAAAGAACAAGGTTAAAAGACTAATATGCCCTTGTGCGAGAAATAAAGAAGCAAAGTGAGGCGATGGGCAAAGAAGGAAACTCACAAAGAGTCATCTCCTTCCCCAACTCAGGCACCATTTCCATGAAGCTGAGAAATAGCAGCATGGTTGGAATAGTAAAATCAATATGTGCCTTCCTACGATAAAGAAACCTACCGTGAAGGAAGAAAGGGTGATTAGGAATATTATCGTGATGTTTTATTTGGTCCCGATGAAGTAAAGTTCCCTCAAATATGATTGTAAGCTAGGGGAAGTAAGAGAGCTTGTTGGCAGTTGAAATGATGACATCAGTTAAAATTGGAACCAGAGGAGAAACTCTCGTGATCGTGTGGAACTCGCATTAGGGTTAGATATTTATAGGATGTGGTTATGAGCCCTATAGGAGTGGGGCTACAAAAGCTTAGGATACAATAATTGGGTGTTTCACAAATAAAGAAAACTAGGGCCCAAATTAGGGTTCCTATGGTGTGTAATTCTATTTGAAATCCATTAGCAAAGAAATCTCAGAGATTGGTCGAGAAACGAGTGAAAAATTGCGAATTTGAGATCACCCAAAGTTATGTCCTATTTCCATATATGTGAAAGTTAGGTGATGCATGCATGGGCCTTTGGATTCCAAATCCAATGGTCCAGATTGCATGTCTTGTGTGACATTCAATGTCATTCCTAGTTGATTTTGAATAAAATTCTAATTAAATTATTTTCCTTTTTCTCTCTTTTCATTTGAGGATGCAAACAAACTCCAAAATTTATAAAATTTTACATCTAAGAAAATTGGAGTATGTAGATTGAATATGTAGTTGGATTTTCTCTTTGAAGACTCTAAATATTTTATTTTATTCTTTAAAGTAAAACACATTTTCTCTTTCTTAATGCATTAGAGACTTGTAGAATCCATCAATTAATGTGAAACCCCATCCTTAAGTGAACCAAAACATTGAAACACAAATTGGCCATTAATTTTATCTCTTGAGATTATTTTTCACAAAATTTAATATTTTGGATTTTAATTACACTTTCTCTCTCCTAACTTCACTAGAACCTTCAAGATTGTTCAAATTAGTTGAAAATTCACTCATAAGCTTATTTTAGTATGTAGATTTCGAAACTAAAGCTATTTTCTACTTTTAGAGTTATTTAATATTTTCATTTAATGCTTTTGGAGTTTATCCTATTTTCTTTTCTAAAAAGAATTAAAATTATTATTATTATTGGTCCCTTCTGTTGTCTGAGGATGGTTTGTGAGTTGTGCCTGTCCGGTTTCTGTTGGTGATGCTGCTTCTATTCCTTGTTTCCCTTTCATTATGTGGGGGGCTCTTGTAGTTTCGGGATGTTGCAGGTTGAGGTTCTTTTCCTATCCTTTTGTATGATGTAGAGACAGTTTTATTCTCTTTTAGTTGATTCTTGTTGGAATCAACAAGTTTTGTACAGATACTTATATTGAAAATGAAAAAAAAGCAACAGGAGTTTCGGAGGACCAATAAAAAAAGGTGAAACTTGGCTCCTAAGAAAATTGGGGCCCACAGAACACAACTTTTACAATAGATTTCTTTATTGTGTCCCATATCTTCACATTACAACCAAAAAGGAATATATATATAATTATTGTGCATAAAATTTCTTTATGTTTATTATTTAACTCATTACATTCATCAATTCCTTATTTATTTGAATTGTGTATCAATATTCTGAATTATGGACACTTATTCCTTCTATGCACATTATTTCTCTTAACATCATACCTTATTCAACAATTTCTTATGTGATATATTTTATTGGTCTAAAGATTAGTTATGAGAGCATTATGTCATAATTGTTTATATGTCTACATGTTAGGGTGATTTAATCATGTATAAACATGTTAGGTTTACAATTAACCACTATTAGGAATATCTTCATCCTTGTTTGGCTAAACCAAAGAACTAAACTTTCTATCCTTCAAGGCAAAAGATCGGGGACAAGAGGCTAGACTTCAATTTGTTATAGCACCCACCCCTTAAAAAGATTTTGCCTGATCATCCATACTTCATAAACCAACTACTCTCCACCCCTTAAAAGGATTAACCTTAAAACCAAACTAAACAACTCTTAAAAATATTAGTGTTTCATGTTAATATTTTAGTTGAGAATACTTTTTATGTTGTTCATTGGTCAAACATCTAACTAACATGTCATTCCATACTAGGGTTGTGTTTTAGATCCTTGTGTCTCTAACCTAACAACCCTAAGATTCACATTATCAACCAAAACGTCACAGGGTACAAAGGATAGGTCCACTACACCTTTATGTTATTCAACATATTCCTAGTCACGACATAACTAAAACTAGGCTTTATGGTTCGAATTGGGAACTGATATGTTTATGTAATGTGTTCCATAAGATCATTTACAAGATCCTTGCAAATAGATTACAACCTATCCTTGACACAAATATTGATCAAAGTCAGTG
This sequence comes from Alisma plantago-aquatica, assembly GCA_963693085.1. Taxonomy (NCBI): domain Eukaryota; kingdom Viridiplantae; phylum Streptophyta; class Magnoliopsida; order Alismatales; family Alismataceae; genus Alisma; species Alisma plantago-aquatica. The sequence continues at coordinate 1,329,858,922 of OY856409.1, forward strand.
AGATTTTATGAAAGGGAGAAATATCAGAGATATTATCCTTGTTACATATGAGATTTTTAATAATTTCAAGAAAGGGTCATCTTCTTCTCCTAAGCTATGCATTTAGGCTGATATATCCAAGGCATATGATTATGTTAATTGGAAATTTCTTTTCTCCTTGCTTTACAAAATGGGTTTTCCTTCTATTTGTATTAAGTGGATCGAAAATTTCTTTTATTCCACTTTTTTATCAGATCTTGATTAATGGTGAGCCTTCTTGTTCTTTTATTCCCTCCAGAGGCATTAGGAAAGGATACCTTATTGCTCCTTACCTCTTTGTCATATTTACGTAAGGATTCTCAGAGCTTATGAAGAAATAAATCAAGAATAAGAGAATCACTCATATTAAGGTTTCTAAGAAGCTACATCTCTCTCATCTTGCTTTTGTAGATGGCTTGATGGTTTTTATGAAGGAAGACAAAGTTGAAACTCAGAATCTAAAATATGTTGTTTCTAATTTTGCTAGGATGTCAGGCTTGTCTGTCAACTTTGATCAAAGTTCTTTTTTTAGCAATAGAGCCGATAAGTTTGTTCTAGACATTCTAAATATTAAAGAGAATATTGGACCTACAAAAAACCTTAGGCTTCCAATGTTCACTGAGAAGTTGATGAAAAATATGTGTGTTGGTCTGATTGATAGAGTCAAAAGGAAGTTAGAATCCTAGAAATCTAAAACTCTCTCTCTTGCTGGAAGGTGTGAACTTATAAAGTCGAGTCTATCCTCAATTCATCTTTTCTGTATTTTCTATTTTCCTATTCCATATTCTACTATTGATGAAATGGATAGAATTTGTAGAGAGTTTCTTTGGGGTAGTTTTGAGAAGAAGAAAATCTTACATTTGGTTAAATGGGAAAAAGTAACCTTACCAAAAAATAAGGTGGTCTCAGTCTAAGGAAATATAAGGAGGTGGCTAAAGCTTGTTTAATGTTGAATGCTTGGAATATTGCACCAAAGAATGACATGCTATGGATCAAGTGGATTGATAAGAATTATCTCAAGAAACATTCTTTCTGGAATATAGAAGAGTCTCCAAATTTTTCATGGACTTTTAATAACATTCTTCATGTAAGGAGTAATCTTCTATCTGTTGTAAGTTTTAACATTGGGTCGGGGATTTCTTTTAGCCTTTAGAAGGATCCTTGGGTGAAGGGCAAGTTTCTTGATGTGGTGGATAAGTCTATTCTTATCAGATCAGGCTTGAGTAGTTCTGGGGGTCTTAGCAGTATTATTAGTAATGGGGTTTGGAATATACCTGCTAGCATGCATTTAGATGTCATTCTTCATGCTATAGTTTCCAATGGAGTCGTAATTTCTGGGTGTGATTCTATTACCATTAATGGTCAAGTTAATCTAAAGCTAAAGCACATGTAGGATGTTGTAAGAAGAAAGGATCCAGAAGATGTCTTCTTTACTTGGTTGTAGAAGGTTAAAGCTTCAAAAAAATTATTATCCATGTTTGGAAAGTAGTCTTAAACAAACTTCTAAGTTCTGATTACGTAAGACATAGGGGCATTCAGCTCACTTCAATGTGTTTTCTTTGTTGTAAAGATTATGAGGATTCCTTTCATCTTTCTTTCTCTTGTCAGTTTATTAAGGAGATTTGGTCTTATGCTCTCACTGAAGGTTTTATTCATCTGATTCCCAATAATTAGGAGGATTTAAGAAATGGCAGATGCAAGGTGGAAAGTACTTGTGTTGTTGTTGTTTTGTATCATTGTTGGATGGAGAGAGTCAAAGAGTGTATGAGGAGGTTACTTGAGAAAGATCTATTCTTTGGAGAAATATTAAGTTTGAAGTTTAGAATTTGTGCAGTTTATGTTCTTTTGATCTTCAGTGATCCTAAAGATTTCTATACTAATGGTTTTTGCTAATGATTTTCATATCTCTTTGTATAGATATCCATTTGTTATATTGTTATACCTTCTTTTTTCTTTCTCTTTCCCCCCTCCCCTGTGTGGGATGTGTTATTTTCTTCTCCCCTTTACTTTTTTCTTTCTTTACTTTTCTATTTTGTACTTTCAAAAAAAGTTCAAAAAAGCAACATGATTTGTGGTGACCAAAAAAAGTTTAGATTTGAATTTCCAATTATCTTATTGGATGAAATGGTTGAATAATGATAGTTTATGGGTGCAATCAACATAACAACTCTTGTGTATAAATTTTGTGAAGTTTTGATAAGTTTGAATATGGAGGTATGGATGTATAGAGTTTACCCATAGTAGAATAAAATCCAAAAAGTGCTATATAGTATATAGTGTGGAAGTAGCTCAAGTATTGCATATCCAATTATTTCAATGGAGATAAAGTATGAAGCATCACTAAACAACTTATAGTACATTATCTATAAAAGATATGTAGTAGTATTTTACATATTTAGGCTAACAAGTGCTTAGTTGATGACTAGTCAGAATCAAATAGATTCTAGACGCCATGAACACCATAAAAACCATCATGGAGGGTTTTTTAAGCATTAAATATGAATATCGGGCTTGCAAATTCTAGGTTGACATAGCCAGAGAAAATTAGTTGAGTTGTATAAGGATTAAGTCCATCAAGGATTATCTATCTATTATTGTTTGGTATTCAAAAATAAATGAAGATTTGTTGGTACCCAGTTTGATAGAATATAGTTGGCGTAGTTACTACTTAGTGTGGGTCAAACCATGTGGAAGCAATGATATATGTAATTTAAGGAATGTAATTTGATTATCCCCTGGGTATGCAAGTTTAGTGGACGTCTCCCATTTATCTAAACAACAATACAACCCCTAAGATCAAAAGTGGCAAGCCCTATTATAGGATCGGGATTTATTAGCAGACTTAGAGTTTAGGTTCCATAATGATGTGATTGTTTCTTGATGTGCATGTTATGGCACACTTCATATGTGTCTAGGGCATAATAAAACAAATGAGATATTATTTAATCTAATGAAATGTATATAATTCATATATTTAATTTACTACATTGCTATGTTGCATGATCTTTTAGTATTAACTTGTGTATTTATTTTAGATATATGTTCTATTTTTATATTAGATGTGCATCTAAGTCACTTAATAACCATATCTAGATTGATCATCTCTAGCTAGTAATTTTTAGCACACATAGCATGTAGCTCACCCCTCTCTGGAACAAAATGTTTATGTTAAATTGTTGATTATGGAGGTATCAACTCTTCATAAGATTGCACTCCTAAAACTTTATCTTGATTTCGAATTATAGATGCCCATATATATTCAAGGTAAATTAGGTGATTCAGTCTTCTTATTCATGTGAATCATCACTAGGTTATAATCCTATATTTCTCTACCAAAAGCATAAATCTTGGCAGGATATCATCAAGGAGTGGAGGTGGGTTGTAGTTGTGATCTACAACTAAGATCTCAATATATAACCATGTGGATCCCTATCATGACCTTGCAAGAGGGATGAAGTAGATGTGTTTCCATGCTAAATCACTTGATAGTCACCATGTATTTGGTTAGTCTCTGATGGTGGGAATCAGCAATCATTAAAAAATACTTCTATGCAAAAATGGATGTTATTGTATTTAACAAATGGCATTCCTTATCAAGTGGAATATCATCTTAGGATAAAGCAAAAAATAGACTGGACCAACCAAGAAAGTTTTGGTATGTGTGCCTAGAGAGCCAATCATATGAAGATTGTAATGGCCTATATTGTAAATGCTTTGATTTATAATAAAGGAAATGTTATCCATATGTTTTTTTCAAATATGAGATGATGATATAGCATGATAGATGTCTAAAGAAAGATATTACTCAATGACATGTGTCTTTAGGTTGAGAACCTAAACTAAGAGATTATATGTATGATAAGAGTATTTACATTATTGATTGTGTCCCTAGTTAGATATTATTATGGAAGCTAATAGACAATAGTAATACATAAGGCTAGAGTGTGTTTTGTTTGATGATAGAATATCATTAGTCATGATATGCGATATCAAACCAAACACATAGGTACTTGTTAGAGAATGGTGTATCGGAAAGACTTTCCCTGAGAAATGATACATGGATATTAGTCATAATCACATATCAATGTGATAGTGGTGATTTTGATTCTTATACCTAAAGTCACTACACTCATCCCATGTTGTTCAATGTATTTTAACATCATTGAACATGGCCTTAAATATCGGTTGCCAGAAAGGTGATGCTTAGGTACATTGTGGCACATAATGATGGATTGTGAGTGATATATATGGGATTTGTCCCTCCTACTAAAGTTGATATCCTAGCCACTTGATAAGTGAGACTCAGAAAATGTATGACCATACTCATGTCAGAATATATGATATTGAACTCACATGCATCTCTACAATCTTCTCTGGTTCATGGAACATGGATTGAGTGATTAAGAGGATGATCTTTCCATGCCTTAGTTCAATATAGATATCTAAGACTCCATAATCATAGTAACATTGATCATGGATCTAGGTTGAAATTGTTCTCCAACTTTCCAATTACTTGGGTAGTAATGGTGTGTTGCTAGACACTGCTCATTTCTTATGATGTTATAAATTAGTTATGAACGTTTACTGCCAACTTAACTCGAGACCTACAGGGTCACACGCATAGGATGCACCTGGAATATGAATTTATTCATTAACAAGGTTTGACTTGTTTATTTAAGTGTTTAAGTAATAAATTTAAACAACATTGGATGACAATTGGATGAGTGGGAATGTTAGTCGACCAACCCAAGTGTTGGCTCGACTGACTCAAGTGTTGAGTCAACCGACTGAGATGTCCACTTGACTGATTGGACAATCCATAAGACTAGATGAAGGATTGATGCTGATGTGATGTTGTGTGTTGATCGTTACAATTAAAGCCAATTTGTTTGTGAATAGAAAAGTATTCCAATCGGATGACTAGATGTTCTAGTCGACCGAATGGGGTGCAATTCGATTGACTGGCAGACCAATCGACTGACTCATGATTCACAGTAGCTAGAAATGTGTGAAAGGTTGTGTCTTCAACTCTCTATTGATCTAGAAACCCTGACCCTGAACCTCCTAAAAATAGAGGGGTATTCAAGGATTTTATAAGGTACAACTAATGTTGACAAACATTGTCCTCTCATAGTTGTGGTAACATGAGAGCCTGAGCAAGTCTTAACTGTAAAAGGGAGAGACAGTAAGGAATAAAAAGTGAGTGTTAGTATGTTAACATCAAAGGGACAAACTCCTTTTTGTTGGCTCTAGCAAAGTGTGATGAGGAGTTCCTAGTTGTCAGTGTGAACTATGATAGAGGCATGGAGGATGTTGCCAACACGCTACAAGGACCATGTCAGTTGTTGTCTGTGGTGTCACACCAAGAGACCGCACTAACAGTTATCCAGGTGTTTCCTAATCTAGAAGCACTACGCTGCAAGGATTGTCACTGGACTTACTCCAGGACAAGGATATACCTTGCAAATCCTTTTTCCTAAATACATCATTGTTGACCCAATATTCTTGTTTGGGATATGGGTAGAAAAAAATTCACTACCTTATATATTGCCCTATTTTCCAATAGAAAATGGACTCGACCAACTAAGAAATTCTATAAATTGATATATAACATTTTTCATATTAATGTTTTTATTGAAATTCATAAAAAAAATTAATCACCTACACATGTGTAAGGATACTACATATCCTCCATTAGTTGGGATATTAGGTTAGCCAAATGAAATGCAATTCCCTCAGTTAGGGAGATCTCACCAAATAATCCTAGTAAATCTAGATATCTAAGTAGGATGAAAAGATAAGTTGAGCATAAGGCCTAGTGAAATAGGTCTTATGGGAAAAATCTTCATGAGTGTACATAGGTACTTGAAGATGTGTCAAAGTAGATGCCCAAAGTCATTCAAGTTGTTGGTATATTTCATCCAACTCACGTTGAGCTTGTTGTATTTCAGCAAAAACAACTTCAAAGCTTAATGGTGGTTCTATGTACACTGGGTTTGGCTTCTATGGATAGGTAAAAGATGAGTCTATGATTCTTTGTATAGTGATAATTTCATGTATAAAGTGATATTTGTCCCTTAAAACCTCATATACCATGTGATTATCTTCCTGTACCACATTGTATTGGGGACTATAGTTGGATTTTCATCATGACTGCATGAACCCTAATCAGGGAAGATTGAGGGGAATGAAGGATATTTTGTATTTGTGGACTCGTCAAGGGGGTTTTATGGTATATATGATGATTGGGGATAAATGCTCAGTCACTCGGGAAGAGCATGATCCTTCGTCATCAAACAACAATTCAAATTGTGGAAAAAGCTAGAAGGATAAGTGGTCACTCACTGAAGAGCATGAACCTCGATTGAGTTGATATGGCATGTGATCATGTACTCGCATGTATATTTCATTATATTTAGGTATTACTCAATTCTTTTGGTGGTTACTTTTGGTTATTAGGTCTCTCTTTCATTGTATTAGTTTTATGTCAAAAAAATGTTGGATTGAATTTTCTAATAGAATGTCTCTCAGTCGAACTGTATTAGATTGATCATAGTTTTCCTAAAAAAAGTTTGTACCGAGATCATATATATAAGTGTTATTTTAGCATAATATTGTTCAATCATTGGAATCATCTCAGTTCATTTTTACATGTTACTTTAGGTATGAAAATTGTATAACATGTGTTTGATGTATTTAAGTGTTTCATTGGACATATTCATCTTGGTTCATTTTTCTTTAGTTGAATTGATATTATGTGTAGACTATGTGATTAGGGTGGGGTCTAAATATATGTTCTTTATCTTGGACTGTTATTTTCTTTTTATATATTTTTATCCTTTTGAGAACATGTTTCTACTTCTAACATTTAAAATGAAATCTCAATGTAAAGAGTGGAACTCATTTTCTTAGCATTAGTGAAAGGCATTTTTATATAGCATATGTTCCTCAAGGAATATCTCTACAGTGAAGGACTTCACATTCCTTCATTGTTTAAGGAAAATATTTAAACCATGTTCCTTTATCTATTGTGATTTTATTTATACCAACCCATGTACTTTTTTTGTTGTGTATTTGTGCAATTTATTTTCCCTACTCTTGACTTTCAGATATCACATGAATGTGGACTGTCTCCTAAAGGGGGATTATTTATGTGCCCTCTTATTTAACTTAAATAAAGGTGGGGAGTATATTTGATAAATTGGTGCTTTTCTTAGTTGTTTTCAAGATTGAAGGTATGTTGTTTTAAAATTAGTTATCTTAATGGTATCTTATGAATTACCATCATAAAAAAGGAGAGATTGTTGGCTTTTTTAATACTTCCATGTCCTATTTTTGTGATGAAAATATTTCCTAATTGTGTTACAAACTTGTGCATTTAGTGATTTATAATATCAATATACTTAGATAAGATCTAGAAAATAAACATATGCTAAAATTGTTACATGTGTATGGTGTCTATAAGCTTGTAGTTCAAGTTGTACCTACTCGAATAAATTGTATAAGTGTTTTTTTACAACTTGTTAGAACTCATGTAAGAACAAGCAATGAATAACCCCTACCATACCAAACTTATTTTTAAACATGTTGCACCCATTAGGATAGGTAAATGTAATTCAAAAAACCATTTCAATGATCTTCTAAAACTTGGGACCATTTACCTCAGGTTGACTTTTAATCAAACTGAAGTTTAATTGTAATGATCATTGGTTGAGCATTAATTTGACCTAGGTTTCTACCGAAGTGTACTTTCACAAAGCATCTTTTGTAGATTTTTTAGTTACTATGTAATTATCCATTTTAACCACATTGGCTATCCTAAAATTTCTAGTTCATCACTTTTCATGCCTAAGACTTCCCTAAAAATATCTAGATTATTTTGAAGTGTTTCACATAAAATGGGATGTCTTAGGGGAGCCTAAATCACACTTGAGTATTTCTTTCTACATGCTACCTAAGTGATCCTAGAATTTTCCTTGTCATTGTCAGTTGCTTCAAGTAAGGCAAATTTGAATCACAAGAAGTGTCATACTTCACCACAACAAAAGCTTTCCCAAACCAAATTCAAGATATTTTTTGTCACTTGCTCATTAGGTTCTTTCACTTTTACTTTTTTTGAGAGATTTTTTTTCTTTCTTCTTCTTTTTTGTGTTTGTGTTCCTAAAGTTGTTTACTACAAGAAGGTTGTGTCCATCGGTGGAAGGAGAACAAGTCAATATTCTATAAGGGTGATTTTCTACAACTTGCAAAGATGTGAAGGTTTGGAGCAAGAGAGATGAAATTTCTTGGCTGGTCTTGGGCCTTTAAAAGAGAAGGCAAAAAAATTCAGTAAACAGAAAAGGATGTTGATCTTGATCCATAATAGATAATGGTGTTTGTATTTTTATGTTGGTTTAAAAACGCATTACATCTACAGGTAAGAAATCCTAGTATGAAACCTAGTGCTATATTAGTATGGCAAAAAGTTATAAATGATTTTGATAACCTAAATCTATATAGGTAGGTTTATGCTTGGAAAGTTTGGTTCCTCATATGTACATACCATATGTATTTTTCATGAAAGAAAAGTAATGATAAAGAGAAGAATGTTAAAGATAATAGGTAGTAGATGTATGGTTTTTAATACCAAAAATACTAGACATCTTATTAATTTGTGGTTGCCTTCATTACCTTTTTCTTAGATTATTTGGATGCATGTGTATTATTTGGTAAGTTCCATTATTATCTATTCGTCCCCTTATAGAGTTATCACATGTACTATATTGATCTGCATGATATTGCACAGGATAATTCACTAAGGGTGAAATCCCTAGAGTTTACCTTAACTTATATACAATAATCACCTCCCACAATTAGAAAGATCTTATCATAGTATAGTTAGGATCGACCCTAAAGGACAATATTTTTAAGGATTAACTAATCAATATAAGTAGACAAGAATGAGTATTTATCACCAAAGTTTGAATGTTGATCATACTAAGATTCTGATAGAAGAACTAAATTAAACTCTAGATTTATCGATGGATGGGAAAATGATGTAGTCCTATTTTAGGGCTTCATTCTATGTCTTTTTTCATTATAATCATATATAAACATTATAGATTACAAATTATATCCTCCAATGTGAAATTTCATGTCAAATGTATTTATACCTCATTTTATGTATTTTTCAAGGTACTTATGCATGCATTGATGCAAGGGAGAGATATGAAGAACATCTTTGGGTCCTTGTACCCCAAGATTGGACGTAACTCTTCCTGAGCTCTCCTTGGATGCATTAGAATGAATCCAAAGCAAAAGGAGGTCAAATGAATAACTTGAAGCTAAAGTTAGTAGAAAAAAGCCCCAAAATGGTTGTTGGGAAAACCACCTCGCCCATGGTGAATTAAGCTCCAAACATCATAGAGACTTTGCCAATTTTGTAATTGAATGACCACGTATGTGGTCAAAAAAATGGTCATGGTCACTTAAGACACCATGGCAGTGGTCATCAGTACAGTCGTGGCCAGGGAGCTCTAACTCGCCCGTGGCCCATGCCATGCCTGTAGCGATTTGTTCTTTAAGATCTTAAAAATCAACAGTTGATTGGCTCATTTTACACGTGAATGACCACTATCGTAGCCATCAGCATGACGGTAGCCCTTGAAGGCCACCTCACCCATGGTAAACACCACGACCATGGTGAGCTGAAGACAAAACAACCTCAGAGCAACCTCGCCTATGGAAACCTCCTCCAACACAGTCGTGCTACCCAACACGGCCATGGTACCATCTACCCAACATGACTGTGTCACCCACAACAACCTGGCCACCATACATACTTAAACCTCACCTCCACCTTCCACCTCAATCATTCCCATTGCCCATGACCATGCCATATAACCCCCACCGCGGCTATGTCCCCTCTCCACGGCCGTGGTGACCACCTTACCCTACCCATTTTCCCCACTATTTTTTCATTTTTGCCCCCACTTACCCTAGTGCCTCTCCACCACCTATATATACATAGGTGGTGGCCATAGCATGAAGGTTAGCTTCCTTAGCACCCCTCTAGATACTCCTTAGCCATGTCCTTACCTTCAAATCTCCACCTTTTATTTCCACTCTTTTCCACCCTAGAATCCTAGTTTTCTAGCTTTTATACCATAATCCCCTACATTCCCATGCTCTTTAGCCATCTTAGAGGAGGGAGAATGCTCTACAATAGCTAGGAGGTGAAGGAGAAGAAGATTACATGATCTCCATGACCTTATACCTCTTTCTTGTTTCCTTTTTTCTCTTTTGTATGATCATGTCTAGCTAAGCCCCTTGTGGTGGGTTGTTTGGGGTTAAAATGTTACTTTGATACCATGTTGTAGGAAAATAACTTGTATTGAACATATTTAAATTCTATGATGATTGTCTCTAGCTTATATCTCATTTCCCATTATCTTGCTTGTGATTTGTGTGTTTAAACATGGATTGCTTGTTGAATGATGATTGAAGACACCTAGCTTCTAGGTGAAAATGGATTGTATGTGTCTATCTTAGGAATTGTTCCAAGGTCCAATTAGTGGATCCCTAGATAGCACCTTTGTTCCTACATACAACTCCCTTCTCCTACAAGTGGGTGTGAGATCTAAGTAGCTAGTATAAGAGTGATTAGTGCAATTTCCTAGAGTTTTCTAATGGCTAGATGGTGAGTAACATGAGGTGAAACATCCTCATCTCTACCCCCATTCCTACCCTTGTCTCTCAATTTCCCTAATACCACTTACCCTAAAAACCTATACTTGCCAAGTCCTTTTTGAATTACACCTAGCCCTAGTCTCCCAACTAGTACCATAGGGTAGATTCAAATAGCACTTTCTTTGTTGTTTGGTTTGCCAATCTAGATTTAAGATATAAGATATGCATGCTATGTTATCTTTCCCCCAACTAATATCATAGTTTCATTCCCAAAGGGCCCACCTATCCATCTCATTGCTTAAAACCCACCTTGTTAAGTTAGCTTGTTAATGCTAGTTTAGTTAATTGCCTTTGTTGTTTCTTAGCTAATTGCTTAGTTCTTTATAGTTAGGATTTATTGGAGTAATTAGTGCTCTTTGGAGCTTGCTCATGTTAATATTGTTATCTAGTGATGACCTAGGTTCTTGCTTGTTGTAGTGCTTAACTTGTCTCTTAGTTGTTAATTTGAATTGCTAAGTCTAGTGTAGTTTAGTTATAATTCCTCCTTTCTCTTGCTTAGTTAATCATTTTGCCTAGATTCTTAGTCTTAACTTGCTTAGGATAATTTAGGGTTGGTAATCCAGTTCTCTTCTTACTCTTAATTACTTGCAATATTAGTATAATCAACCAAAACCAACCTTTAAACCCTAAAAACCCTACACTCCGCTTTAGGAACGTAGAACACATTAACTTAGATTTAGTGCCCCCTCTCTCCCTGAGGATCGACCCTTCTCTTGCCACTTACCTATACTACAACATGACCCTATGCACTTGCATGTGATGTGCGAATAGTCTAAGCTAGTGTATTAGACTTGGCCCCCTTTTATAAATTTGAAAGATCCATGTGTGTTTGCCTAAGTTGCATCTAATCAAATCTAATTGTCTAGTTGTACCCCAAGGTAGTCCAAAATTCACTAGAACACTAAGGTGGAATGGGTTTCACCACAGCTACTATCATTCACTCTCTTACTACATCATATTAAGCATGGAAATATATATATGTTGAGGAAAATAAAATCCCCCTTTAGGTGTTAGGATTAATACCTGGACAGAAATCACCCTAAGCGTGTTGTCTCATTACCTATAGATTATACATCTATTGCCTCAGAAAACACCTATCTAAAATTCTCATCAAGGGTTTAACATGAATTGACCAATATCGTAAATCCATGTTCAAAGTTCCCTACACCTAAGATTTGATAAACATACAAATCTAATGATTTGTAACGCATATAAGCATCAAAATGATTGATTGCAAACATAAAATGGTTCATAAATTATCAAATGCAATAAAGAGAATAAAATTAGGTAGCAAGACTACTCTCCACATCCTAGAAAGGTGACTACTTGCTTATGGTAGCAAATACAAATTTAACAGTAGAAGAAAGTGAAGAATCCATCACCATAGTAAACAACAAAGGGGAAGTCATTGGATTCAGATGCCTCGATTTGGGCTCGATGATAATTATGGTTGATGTAGCAACAAATATCTCCTCAAACATTTATCAAGGAGGGACTGGAGGGTGTATACCTTTCTTCCTTACAAATAGGAATTAGTGTCCTAAAGTGAAGCAATTGGTCAATGGATCGATGGTGGGGTATGTACTTGGTATAGTTTCTTTTGAAGTCAAAAATATGGAGTCTTGGAAGAGGTTGGGATCTCCTTGGTCTATTGACCGATGGAGAGGGTTGATGGAGGATGTCTATGTGGTTGGAGGTGGAAACTATGAACTTAATTTGATATCTTGGCAGCATCAGAGTATATCCTTTTCATGGTGACATTGGTCTTCTATTTATATATCGGGGCAATGGTTTGGAACCCTTCCTAGAAAATTTATATATGTCATGGTTAGAAGAGGTCGGTGATTGGCCCCTTTAGTACTTTCATCAGTGTGGGGGTGCAGAAGTCACATCACAAAGGAATCTTTTTGGCCTAGAGTGTTGATCGCCCATTGGCATCGAGGTCTTCTCGCTCATTGGATGATGGTGTAGGAATTACATCGGCCATGCACTGAGTCTTCTTGGCCGTCAGATAGGACTCTCGTTAGGCTGAAGTCCCATTGAAGGTGGATGCAGGCTAGCCAATGCATGAATCTTCATCGGGAATACTTCCCATCTTGTAGATTCCCCATTGGGGGTTTAGTCTTTGTTGGAGGCTAGTTAGGTCAATCGTTAGGTGGGTTTCTTTGTTGGACCATCAAGATTCTTGGGATATGTAAACCCACCCCTTGGGGGGGCATTGAAGTGGGTTGTTGGGGTTGCATCTATGAAACTTCTATCTGGTGGAATGTGTCTCAATGACGTAGCCTGATGAAGGCTCTCATCCTTGAATATCTTGTCCATTTTATTGAAAGTTTTTGGTTAGCGGGACCACTGCCTCCTACACTCCTCACATGCAATGAAGTTCGGGCCAGTCGTGAAAACCAATAATTTATATCTAAACCTTGTAAAATTGCCATAAAATAAAAGACTCAAATGCAACATAGTTCTAAGCTAAGATGATGGAAATGAATGCAATACTAGATTTAAAAATGTAACTAGAACTATGATAAATATGCATTCATCAAATAACCTCGAACTTAAACATTGCTTGTCCTTGAATAACATAAATCTAAAATAGTTGACAAATGAATACTTTCAACCCGTGTGATTGTATCACCTTTACATTATGCTTATTTCCCTACTACCCAATATGGCCAAGTTGCCCAAATTCCTAGGATCATGATACACATTTATCCATGTCTTCATTTCTAATTTTTCTTCTCAAAAACACTTCATCATCGCTACCCCCACCCAAATACTAGGCACATTCTAAGAGTTTTCATAATAGTTTATAGAATCCCACAAAACAACAAGTATGCATATGATCTAACATTAGGGTTCATGAAAAGGACATTAAAACAAGACATTCATTGTGTTCCTCTACAGAATATGGAGAGAAAGGGGTTGTGGAAGGAAGATATAAATATCTCATCTATTTGACTCAAGATTGCATTTAATTGTGCAAATGTATGTTACAACTTTTTTCATTTGTGTGCATTGGTATATTTTCATTTTGATGGTACTCATGTATTACATAGACAGGGGTATAGAAAAAGAGGATAGGGTAGTGAGGTGCATTCTAACTTGTAATTCAGCACTTTTATGGCTTATTATTTTCTTTAGAACATGGAAGAAGAAATGTAGAAGAGGGGTTAGATTAGCATGCAACTTGATCTACAATTTAGTGCATTGGTTAGTTTTCCTAGTCCCATTTTGCTCAAGTAGTGACATGATAAGAGAAAAGGTGATAAATACATTAATTGATTTCACTAATTAGTTAGAAGAACAATGTGATTGATCCCTCTCAATTACCTTCCATCTTTTCCACAAACATGATGTTTGGGTTCCTAGGTCACATAAGGTGACTTATAGCCATTATTTGTTTCAAAATTTGATGACTATGAGGTTTTTCTTCAAGTAAAAGGAGTTAAATGATGATGGCATGCATGGACACAAACAAGAATTTGAATCTAAGATGGCTAGCTAATGGCTTTAATTGTTCTAGAAAATAATTATAAAAAAAAGCTAAATATGATGTGTGAATGTAATGATAAGATCATAAGTTAAAAACAAGTTGGTGTGGGTAGAGATTAGAATATGTACCATCCACCCTTAAGTCTAAAATTAGATATTTGATCATCCCCAAGCAAACACTATTTCCAAAATGGAGGGGGGAAACTTTGTTGGATGGACCAAAAGTTGTGGTTGCTTTTCGTTTGGAAAAAGCCATTCACCTATGATCAAAATTGTTACAATTTATAATATTGTCATGATATGCACTAAATAAGTAAATTTAATATGAATTAATATGTAAAAGCAACTAGAAATTAAAGTAACACTCGAGTTTCCTCCCAAGAAGTGCCTTTGTTTTAGCGCCACTGGCTTGATGCTTGAAAATAACCATGATATGTTGGAGGGAGAAGTGTGAGAGAGGTTAGTTGGCTTGCATATCATAATTAGTGAAATAATGTTTGAGCATGTGGTCATTGACTGTGAATTTTATTGTCTTCTTGCTCAAAATTATAATGGCTCCATGAGGAAAGATATGCTTGATAATGAATGGACCGGACCATTGAGTCTTGAGCTTTCTCGAGAAGACACAGAGATGAGAATCATGAAGTAATACTTGATATTTGACTTAAAAATCTTTCTTCTTCAAGTGTGTATCATGCCACATCTTTATGCTCTCCTTGTAGATATGCACATTTTCATATGTTGTCAATCGTAATTCTTCTAGATCTTACAATTGAAGTAGATGGTTTCCCTTTGCTAGACAAAGATCAAAGTTGAGATTCTTAATGACCCATTGTGCTTTGTGCTTAAGCTCTACTGGTAGGTGACAAGACTTCTCGTAAATGAGATGAAAATCTATATTGCCTAGGGGAGTTTTGTACATGGTTTGAAATGCCTAGAGTGTGTCATTCCACTTGTGAGCCAAATCTTGTTGTGTATAGCCCACAGTCTTCTTAATAATAGACTTGATTTGACGATTGGAAATATCCACTTGTATATGGGTGGTATGGAGTAGTGACATAATGAGAGACACCATATTTGCAAAGGAGTGCTTCAAAGATGCGTTCAAGAAAGTGTGATCCCCCATTAAAAATGATAGTGTGAGGGACTCCAAAGTGTGGGGAGATAATACCTTTGAATAGTTTGATTCTTAGCTTGGAGTCCCTGGACTTTGTGGGGATGGCATCAACCCATTTGGGAGTATAGTCAACATTGATCGGGATGTAGGAGAAAACATAAGAGGAGGATAATGGACCCATGTATTCCACCCTCCAAACATCAAAGATCTCCACTTCTTGCTAAAGATTGAGGGGCATCTCATCCCTCTTAGAACTATTACCAGATCTTTGGCACTGGTCACAAGATTTGAAAAATTGATGAGCATTCTTGAAGATATAGGGCTAAACGAATCCACATTAGAGGACTTTAAATGTTGACTTTTAGAGCTCATGTGGCCCCCGATTGGGCCAAAATGATATTATTCAAGAATAAGAAGAGCTTTCTCTTCGAAGATGCATTGTTGGTAGAGACTATCTAAGAATTATTAAAAAAATATAGGGCTCATCCCAATAGCAATGGTGAATGACTTCTTCTTGTCATTTCTCGTGCAGTCTAGATGAAGAACCTAGCAGCTAGGTAATTCACAAAATCAACGTACCATAGGGTTAAGGTAGTCACCTTCAACAATTGATCATCATGTAAGGAGACATTGATTGTGTCATTATCCTGGATGTCCAATCTATTGAGGTGATCAACAAAAACATTTCAGTACCTTTCTTATCCTTTATTTCTAGATCAAACTCTTATAAGCAATAAGATTCATCTGACCAACCTAGGCTTAGTGTCCTTTTTCAACATTAGATACTTTATGGTGGCATGATGAGTGTAGATAATCACTTGACACCCTATTAGATAGGAATAGAACTTGTCAAAGGCAAAGACAATGGTGAGAAGCTCATTTTCAGTGGTAGCATAATTGTTTTGTGTGTCATCTAGCATTTTGCTTGTATAGTAGATGGAGTGATGTTTCTTGTATAGATGCTTCCCTAAAATTTAGCCTACGACATAGTCACTGGCATCGCGCATTATATCAAAAGGAAGATATCAATACGAGGAGGATGGGAGTTTAGATGAGAGATTCTTTTAGAGTGTTGAATCTCTTCATGAAGTCACACTCAAAGTTGAAGTCCACGTTCTTCTGGAGAAGACTTGTAAGAGGCTTGGTGATCTTGTTAAAATTTCATATATATCTCATATAAAATCCGGCATTCCCTATGAATGCTCAGACTTCCATGATGGTGGTTGGGGGAGATATCTTGGAAATCACTTCTATCTTTTCTTTGTCAACTTTAATATCTCTAGAATTAATACAGTGTCTTAGAACAATGCCCTCTGTCACTATGAGGTGACATTTTTTTCCAATTTAGCACTAGATATGCTTCTTTGCAATGTTCAAGGACAAGGGAAAGATCGTGTAGACATGCATCTAAAGAACATCTACATACTGATAAGTCATCCATAAAGATTTATATTATCATCTTAGTGAGTCTAGAATAGTTAGTAGACATGAAATGCTCAAAAGTAGTTGGTGCATTGCATAGCTGAAGGGCAACCAACAATATGCATACATTCCAAAGAGATATGCAAAGGTAGTCTTTTCTTGATCACTGGGGTGGATGGGTATCTAGTAGAAGCCAAAGTAACCATCCAGATAGTAGAATAAATTGTGTTGGAGCAATTCTCTCTAGGACTTGATCAAGTAAGGGAAGAGGAAAGTGGTCCTTTGGTGTTACATTGTTGATATTATGATAATATATGCACATGTGCCACCCAGTAATAGTGTGGGTGGGGATAAGCTCATTCTTCTCATTTAGAACAATTGTAGTGACTCTTTATTTGGCACTACTCACATATGACTCAAATGTGGTGAGTTATAGGTGGGATATAAGATCCTAGAAAGTAGTAGCTTAATCATCACCATACACACAATCTCCTTTAGAATTTGATACATCTTATGTTGAGGCCCAACGGAGGGCTTGTAGTTTTTTATCGTGTTTATTATGTGCATGCAGAGAGCTTGTCTTACTATAGTTAGATATGTCATTTTGTATCCTAATGCCTTCTATCTCTTCCTCAGTTCAATCAGCAACTTGTCATCTTGTGTTGTTCTGAGATATGCATTGACGAATACAAGGTAGACCTTCTTCTCATCTATATAAGCATATTTGAATACCTCACATAGAGGCTTCATCTCCGGTGTAGTCGTCTCTTTGTTTTCATCTTCAATCATGAAGACAAACTTTAGATCTTTGAACTCAGTCTCAGGCTCTTCCTCAGTAAAGTCTGAGTAGAGAAGAAATTTCTTGACTTGTTCATCTCTTTTAGGTCATGAGTGTTAGGATTGATAAGCATAGACTCAAGGGGGTCATCGAAAGTAGGATCCTCCTACCGCAGTTGTGCCATTTTGTCAATGCAATCAATCAAAAAGTATTGCTCCTTGAAAGAGGGACCCTTAAGATTCTCAAGAACCTTGAAATCAATGGTGTTTGTCCTAAGTCTTAGCGTGAAGATTCCTACTTCTATGCTAATGAGTGTCTATGAAGTTGCAAGGAAGGGGCACCCAAAGGTAAGAGGATTGAGAATGTCCTCCTTGATGTCCATGATGACAAAGTCACATGGGAAATAGGATTTTTACCCACTATCACATGGATATCTTCTATGATACCCATAGGGGTTGTCATAGAAGATTCAGATAGTTGGATCATAATGCATGTAGGAAGGATGTCAGTGGTGAATCCCAGTCATTTGCACAAGCTATAGGGAAACCTCTAATTTTAATAATTTTAATCAGGTACATGCAAAAGCTTTAATTTATTTTTTATCCAAATCCAAATCTAAACACTATCACATGGGTGTCTTCTATGATACCCATAGGGGTTGTCATATAAGATTCAGATAGCTAGATCATAATGCATGTAGGAAGGATGTCAGTGGTGAATCCCAGTCATTTTCACAAGCTATAGGGCATGATAGAAATACTTGCCCCAAGAACTGACAAATCTTTTCTACATGTGGTGTCTCTAACAAAGAAAGAGATGCCAAAAGATCCTTGATCTTTAAGTTTTATAGGCATCTTGCTTTTGATAATGTATGATGGAATCCATGCTAGTTTCATGGTCTTGAATTCCTCTATAATGTACATGCAAGTGAGGCGGTCTTGAATATTTTGGACCATGAAGGATTTCAGACATAGTGTCGAGGAAGGGAATATCAACATGTAACTTCTTCATTGCTTCCTTAAATTTCATGAATCTTGAGTCTATATGTGTTTGAGCTAGACAAATCTGGTAAGGGATGTGTGATTTTTAGTCGAGCATTTCTGGTATAGAGGAGAAAGTTTGTGTAGCTTTAGGTTCCTTCTCTAAAGTAGGGGTGTTGCTTGTCTTGTAGGAGTAGATGTATCATCCTTCTTTAGTGATCCAAAAATTGGTTATGTGGGTGAAACCATTGGAATATCTATTTGTATAGCCGTTGTAATGACTTCTTTATCACCATCACCTTCAAGAACCAATCTATTGTTGTTGATGATTGGGGCTAGAGGTTCAAGTAACACACATACAGAATGTGTGGTCACATACTTCAACTGCTCCTACTAATGCTAAGGATTACCTTTAGGTTGACCTACAAATGAGCATGCTAGAGGGTGAACTACAACAATAACTTGTGCAAGTTGGGCCTAATCTTGTTGGTTTTCTAGAGTTTTCTCTATGGTATCCAGGTGACTTTGATCATTAGAGGTTGATGTGGTTTGTTGGCTTCCTTGCCCTAGTAGAATTTGACCTTGTTGGATGTAGGGTTTTTGTGTTGAGATGTAGATGTTTCCCTAGTTGAAATGATTATGGTTGTGGCTAGGATTATAATTGTTCTAGAAGAAGATTTGGTTCCGTCGGAAACCAAGAGGACCCCAAACTTGATTTTGAATGAGTCCTTACTTGAGCTTATGTATGTTCGCTGCTCCATGTAGATTTTCATATTGGAAAGATTGATGTTTCCTCGATCTGTTGGGATCATAGTAAACATGTACTTGAATAATGTTGATAACACTGACCTCTTCAATGACTAGTTTACTATTCAAATTGATGTGGGTGTATTTTCAATGAGGCTTGGTAGAGTTGGTTGCATTGTAGACTAGTATGTCCCTCTACACTATAGACTTGGTGGATTTTTAGGGCTAAGCCAGTTTGAAAAGAGAAGTAGCCTCTCTGCCCATTCCGCAAGAGAGATGACTCAAGTCTATCTTTCTTGAAAGCAAAGAATGTTTATAGATTAGGCAATTGCCTTTAACTCAGATCAATCTTCTACCATGGCCACCTTGAGAACCCCTTTCTTGTGTGAGGAGCCCCAATTGTCTTGGTTCTAGGCTCTCCTGCTCGCCACCTCCCATGCAACATAAAAGCTTTTCCAAATGAAGTTTCCATAGAAAGAGGTGTGTGGACATTGCTTGATGTCATCATAGACCCCCCCCATATAAGGTTTCAACAAGTTGTAAGGAGGAGATGCCTTGATGAGAACATTTTTGCAACATATCCTGAAATCCTTCCAGGTTTTAAAGAGAGTCTCTCCTAGGAGTTGTTCAAACTAAGTAATTTTCCTTCTGATTTTATTGGTGAGTGAGGGAAGAAATAACTTCTCAAGGTATTGGTTTTGAAGTTCATTGCAAGTTCAGATATTACAACTGTCTAGGGAACTGTACCACACCCTAGACTTGTCATCAAGGGAGTATCAATATAGCCATAGCTTCATGGATTTGTTGGACACACTAACTTGCTTGCTTAGTCCACATAGATATGTGAACTTTTATAGATGATCATGCGCATTCTCACATGTTCTGCATGTGAAATTGTTGGTTTGCATCATTTTCATCCATTGTATCTAAATATCAAAGTTGGGTCTTGTAATGTCTAGTTAGACGATTGGGTTGTTGATGTTAGTAGTCTTAGAATTAGATAACTCTCATATTCTCTCTATCGTTATACTACTTTGGTTGTTTGCAATTCCTCTTGCACTACAACTCTGGCTTATGCCACGAGTCTGTCATGTTGTGTTGCAAGTGTTGCTTCAACCCTATAATTGATATCCTTTTGGCCATCTTAGCTTGGTATACACAAAGGAGATTGTATTAGGTTCATTCAATCTTAGGATCAAAATCTAGTCTTGGACTGATGCTAGAAGAGTGTCACATGCACTAGAAATGGTTCCTGAGGAAGAGAGACAACCATGAGTAAGATGATTGATGTGGATTTGGATTCAAGAAGATTTGTAATGTTGTCAATTGTAAAGGAAAAATCCTAACTAATCCAATATTGTTAAAAGGAATAAGAAATCCCATTGTCTCTTAAAATAGCACCAAAATTTGATGTGTGATATTCCACAAGAAAATTCACTAGGGATGAAATCCCTAGAGTTTACCTTAACCAATGTACAATAATTACCACCTGCATATGGACGGATATTATCTTAGTAAAGTTTAGGATTACACCTAAAGGAATACATTTTTAAGGATTAATTAACTAATATAACTAGGAAAGAACGAATATTTGATTGTTGATTATACTAAGATTGTGATAGGAAAAATAATCAAAGCTAGATTTGTCAATGGATGGGAACACTAGGATAGAATGGGTTTCACCACTTATCATTTTCTCTCTTACTGCAGCATATTAAGCATGGAAATATGCATGTTGAGGCTAGGAAAATCTCCCTTTTGGTGTTAGGATTAATAACTGACAGAAATCACCCAAAGATCATCATAATGTTACCTAGAGATCATACATATATTGCTTCAAAAAGCACCTATCCACAATTCTCATTAAGGGTTAATGTGAATCATTCGATATCCTTGATTCTAGTTTCAAAGTTCTCTACACCTACAATCTGATAAATAGATAAACTTGATGGTCAGATAGGAATATAAGCATAAAAATGATTGATTCCAAACATACAACGGTTCATATGGTAATATAGATAGTAAAGAGAACAAAATTGGGGAGCAGGGCTACTCCCCGCACCCTAGTGAGGGGACTACTCACTCATGGTAACAAATATAAAATTAGCAATAGAAAAAAAGTGAAGAATTCATCATCGTAGTAGAAAAAAAGGGGCAGTTGTTGTATTCAGAACTTGGCTACAGGTTCGATGACAATAATGGTTGACGCACCAACAAATCTCTCCTCAAATGTTCATCAAGGAGGGAGTAGAGTGTGTTGACCTTTCTTCCTTGCATATCAGAACTATCACCATGAAGTGAAGTAGGTGGTTGATGAGGATAGATGGTGGAGGGCGTCCTTGGTCTAGCTTCTTTTAAAGTTAGAACTATGGAGTCTTGGTAGATGTTGGGCTCTCCTTGTTCTATTAATTGATGGAGAAGGTCAATGGAGAAGGTCGACGGTGGCTAGAGGTAGTATCTATGGACTGAACTTAGCATCCTCGAGGCATTAAAGTGAACCCTTTTCATGATAACATTTGTCTTCTATTTAAAGATGGAGCTAGGGTTTGGAACCCTTCCCATACACTATGTACAAATGCCATGGATACAAGAGGTTGGTGGCATGACATAGAAGAAGGTTTGTGATCCTTCAGTACTTCCATCGGTGTGGGGCACATAAGTCCTATTGGGTATGCCTATCAGATTGGAGTGTAGATTGCCCATTAGCACCAGGGTTTGCCCACTCATCAGTCGACATTGTCGGATTTTTTTGGTCATGCACTTAGTCTTCTTGGCAGTTGGGTAGGATTTTAGTCAGGATGAAGTCCCATAATAGCTAGATGTAGGTTGTCCATCAGGTAGGATTCTTCGTAGGGAAGACATCCCATTGGAAAAATTTCTTATCGAGCAAACTTCATGTTAGATAGATTTTTCATCAGGGGTCTAGTCTTTGTTGGGTCCATCTAAGACACAGTCGGGTTGGATTCTTCATTGGGCAAAACTCCCCTCAAGATGATGAGATTCCTAGAAGAAGTTAACCCACCTGGGGAGCTATTGATGTGGGTCATCGAGTTTGCACTGATGAAACTTTTAACTAAGGAAATGTGGCTCAATGATGCAGCCTAATGAAGGCTCAGATCATTGAAAATCATGTCCATTTTATCAAAAGTTTATTGGACTCGCTAGTCATTTAGCAAGATCACTGCCTCCCACACTCCTCACATGTAATGAAGTTGAGGCCTATCATGAAACCCAATAATATGGATAAAACCTTATAAATTACCATAAAATTAAGAAGAGTTGTCTGTTTCTAAGCTAAAAATATGGAAATGAATGCAAAACTAGACAGAATAATGCAACTAGAACTAGGATGAATATGCATTCATCATATATTACTGTGTGAACTTGGTGAGGTGGCTTATATGGTTGCAGTAAAGAAGAGAGTTAAATTAAACAACTAAAACCCTAAAGTTGAATTTCACATATATACAATAACACTATATAGACCTCGACCCCATAAAAGTAAAAGCCTACAACAAATCTAACAATCTTAAGAGATGCAAATGGTAGGTGTAGGGGGTGATCTAATAAATAATGTGGTTCTCCTCCATTGTTTTTATATACTACTATGCACTTCATTGTTGGTGACTTAGTTAAAGAAACAATTAATGAAATTTAAAAAAAAACTTTTCTTTGTACATGCAAACATTATTTCTTAAATATTTATGAGTAAACGTTTCTATAATGATTGAAGATGTGACTAACTATCGATTTAAGAGACACTCAAGATATTATCACCATGGTGACATATCTACTCACCACCATATCCTAGTCATCATTGGGTACAACCAAGGAAGTGGTACTAAACAATGAAGGATTGTGTGGTCATCCTAACATCATAGTATAAGAAAAGAGGACATTATTTTCAAATCCAGATAGTTCAATATTATATTTTCCAAAAGGATATAAGAATAGTTATATCAGAATAAATCCTCATATTATAGCAAAACCAATATGTCTTTCTATTCTATATTTTTGTTACCATTCTAGTACCTTTTATTTACATTACCTTATTACTTCTATGTACAATCTATGATGATTTTGAATCCTTTATGATTTGGAACCAAACTACACGGGTTAGAGGATTTTGCGGTCTATGGACATCAAGGTGAATTCAGGTTTAGATGTTAGAGATTTGTCCAAGGATACTGAATTGGGACCATTTAAGCACTAGGTAAAGGGAGATTGTATGTCTCAAATATAAGGTTGATGTTCAAAGTTGTCATCCCATAGCATGATCTCTTAAAAGAGGTCAGAAATGAAAGCATAAATGCAAGACAACAAGGTAGAGGTAATTCACTTACTATGGCTTTACCTAGCTAAGGATAGCCTATGCTCCTTTGATGTGTAATTTACAATCTTCAAGCTGAGTTTTGTATGAATAAGAAAGGTAGAAGATACCATAGAAAAATTAGATCTTATTCATGGGAGGTTCCCACAATTGAGTAAGATGTTGGATTGTTTGAATTATGATGTACCAAGTCCCAGTATTCAATATGAGTTACAAAATAGGGTTGATGAGGGAAGGGTTCATCTGGGGAATCGCGTAGACCATGTTATCGAGTGTTTGGATCTTGCAATACAATGGGGTAACCCACAACACCCCAAACAAAGCTATCAACATGCATGCACACAAAAGGGTATACAAGCTAGGGGGACTTGAAATAGTTACTAATATAAGATGGAATCTATATTTTACTGATTGGTCCTCCATGTCATCACTTATTACATATAAATTAAGATTTTACATCAAATCACCAAACACTACATTAAAATTTTGCAGAAATAAAGGATGCAATTACACAAATTAGTTAGAGTGTATATGAATCAAAACTAGCAAAAGAATAAATCTAAATATTTTATATTTTGGAATCATGACTAAAGCTTCACCCTTACAAGGGTGGAATAACTAAAATACAAAGTCCATTGACTAAATTTGGAAAAATACTTGCAGAGGGTAATATGTCCATCTTAATAATTCCTCCAAACAACAAGTACTACTCCTGAACTTATCCATCAATAGAGTATTTTGTTATATGGAATTCTAAACTTAAGTGTAGGGGTACAATATCCACAAGGGAGAAAAATTGGAGGGACATTGTAGGGTTTTGAGGAAGGGGGACAGTGGACACCAGATTTTCTCAATACAACCCTTAAATAATGGATATATCATAGACTTAAAACATTGATATACTAAAGAAATATAAGGGTTATTGAGTATACCTGTACAAACACTAGTTGTCCAACATTTAGATGCATCTTATGTCTATTTAGAACCCACACTTTAGATATAGAAACAATGCCTTTGTTGTTGTTTTTATTGGCACCTCATCCTTGAAACATCACCATGTCTTCTCCTTGAAGAAATTTCTTATCCTTGAGCCTTCACATATGGGCCTCATCCCTTACATAATCCACATAGATGTGGGAGCTCTTGGTAAATCACATTGGTCTCCAAGAGAAAGTGGAACTCAGAGTCATTGGCATGCCAGCACTGCTCTCTCTCTGTCTCTCCTTCTCCACCTATTATAGGGTATTTTACTTAGGATTAGTTTTTTTATCTCTCTAAGAGGAAGAACTCCTAGATAACTTGTGTTGCAATGTGTGTATACCTTTGGACATTTGTCCCTTTAAATGGGAGTGTCATGGGATTGGATTTCAAAGATTCGATCATGTTTTTAATCAAAAATCAAAATAGAATCAAACTTTAGAAACTAAAACATACTTCCCAATCATCCAGTTGGTCATCCAATTGTCCATTTGGATCACTCAAGCTCTTGATACATTCAATCAATCGGTTGGCTAATCCTGGTCCAATTTAATTGATAAATTAAATTCATAATTGAACAAGTCACTTTTTCCCTAGACTCCACTCTGAAGTGTTTCTCGAGTAGAAGGATGATAGGAAGTGCATGTCATACCTTGTACATGTTTGGATCACAGTTGAGAGGTTGAACAGAGAGTTGGACATCAGTGAAGTGAACCTAGGGTTCCTAGGTATAAGAGGGGAAGTGGTGTACCTGATGCTCATGACGAGATTTGAGTTTCTATAGAATCGAGTGTTTCTTGAGTTGTGTCCAATCAAACACTTGGGTTATCCACTCAATTAGTTGCCTAATTTCCCAATGGTAACTAGTCAAACAATTGATAATTAGTCAACTAACTGGCTTACCCAGTCTATTGGTTGGTTATAAAATTAGCCTTCACATAATTCAAAGCAATTATGCATATGATTGCAAAATTCCCTTAAGCATTTTTTATGTGTGACTCATAGGTTCCACATTATGTTGGTAATGATGGCATAGACCTCACAACAACAAAAAATATTTGTAAGTCCATCATTTCTACTTATGTAATTGATGTAAGTTGAGAAAAACTTCAACCTATAAGTGACCAATGTTATCATGATTGTATCATCCCTTTGTCACTTATACCTATACTTGACCTAAGGCACGGAGTAACCATCCTCTTGATATCTCATCTATGTTTCTTGAAGAAGGGTATGTTATTGAGATTATGTGAGCCCGAGATCATATATTGACCCACAAGATCACATCCATGCATTTCATAATCTCAGTTATCAAGTTTCCATAATATCACTCAAATAGGAAAGACAAATTCCATCTACACCACCCATAATAGTCCATAAGTGTCATAGTGAACCCAATCCCTACATGCATGGCAAGCCTTATTAAGAGTCATTTTGGGTATTGTCAAAGTACATTAGACAACTTGCGACCGTTTTTGTGACTTTAGGTCTAAGGATCATAGTCACCATTGTCTCATTGAGACATGACTCTGACTGTCATGACCTGGATTCCATGCATCATTCCCCAAGTTAGTTTGTCCATTACATTTTATTCTCTAATAATTATTTATGTATCTAATTGATATCCAGTATCATGAATAAAGATATGAAGTTATCATTCAACATACACAATAGTATTTATTATTGTTGTATTACAATATCCATAGAAATAATTGACTGGGGACATAATAAAATGAATACTCTTTAGAATACATATGATCGCATGTTTAGGTCCTCAAACCAAACCATATAACATTGATTCAAAACATTCTTAGTACATAAATACATTTATTTGTTATATAATCATTAAAACACACATAATAATTGGAATTTCCTTTTATGGAAAATCAAATCTTATACATTTTAATACAACCATAACACAATGGCTCTTAGGACAAACAACTAAATGTCTTCCACTTGCACTGTGGAAAATAACACATGAATAAAATTTCCAGTGAACTAACGTGATCATCATGCTTTTGTTGTGAAAGTTTTTTTGTCAAGGGATCAACAATATTGCTTTCAATCGATGCCCTACAAATCTTTGCATCTCCTCTATGTATGATCTCTCATATGAGAATGTACTTCTATATTATGTGCTAGGGATGTTGATGCAATCTGGGTTCCTTAGTATATAAAATGGATCCATCGTTTTCATAGTAAATATCTACTACATTTTCAATGGCTGGAACCACCCCAATTTCACTAATGAACTTCTTGATCCATATTGTTTCCTTTTCTATATTAATGTATAAATATAATCAACTTGTTTTGTAAAATAAGCCATTTTATCATGCTTCAAACTCTTCCAACTTACAACTCTGCCATTTAGGAAAAACATGATCCCTGACAATGGATAGTAATTTGTGCTGATTTGTAAGCTTTCATCAATGTAACCCTTCTTAAATAACTCTTCTTCACCTCCATATATCAACAATTGACCCTTTTGTTTCTTTTCAAGTAGTTAAGGATATTCTTTACAGCAATCTAGTCACCTTCACCAGGATCTAGTGGGTATCTGCTCATCACAATCAAAGCATATAAGACATTTAGATGTGTATATAATAGTGCATACATGATACATCTAATTACAGAGGCATATAGAATCTTACTCATGTGTGTATTCTCTTCTAATAGTAGAGACATTGGGATTTAGAGTGACTTATTCCATGAGCCATCAACAAGTTTCCTCTATTAGAATCTTGTATGATGAACCTTTTCAGCACGTATTCAATGTATGTACTTTGGCTTGGGCCAAGAAGCCTTCTAGATCTATCTCTACGAATCTTGAATGCTAGAATGTAGGATTCTTTACCTACGTTATTCATATATAAGGTATTGCTCAACTAATTATGAACCATTTAAGAGTAAGTATGTAATTTTCAGTAAGTAACATGTCATCCACATTTAATATGAGAAATACAAGTTTGCTCTGACTAACCTTCTTGAACATATGGTTCATCTTTATTTTTCAAAAACTAAGTTCTTTGACTATTTCATCACAACAAAATATAGCTTCTAGATGCTTGTTTCAATCCATAACTTTATCTTTGTATCTTGTAGAGTTGGTTGGCTTCATTTGGGTGATAAAACCTTTAGGATGTGTGTTGTACACATCCTCAAGAAGATTCCTATTAAGGGAAGTAGTTGTAATGTCCATTTGCCAAATATCATAAAATTGATAATTGAAATAAAAACTAGTCTAGAAATTACACTAGCAATGCAAGAAAAGACTACACTACAAAAATAAATAAATAAAACTAGCAAAAGCAACTAAGAATCAAAACCAATTACTTTGGCAAGGTTCTATTAATAGAATCAAGCAATTACTCGGTGATCATTCAAAACTACCTAACACTAGATCAACTGAGGGTTTTAATAAGAAATCAAGGGTGGTGGTCTCTTCGGGGTATGTAACTATCAACTATGTCTAGCAATAAAACCATTCAAGAACATGGATAAGTAATTCTACCAAACCAAACAATTCAGAGTAAGAAAATCGAAGAGTCCTATTCTACTTGTTGGCCATGGGTGGGATAGGAGAAATAGTATCTATCACCTCCTATGCAACATTATAAGGCTAAATTTACCACAGATTATATATAATCCAATCAATATCACCCTAGCTTGGGTTTCTAACAGTGATTCTCATAATGTAATTAGTGAAAAGGGTGGTATGTGGCGTAGGAGAAGGGTGTTTGACCTCCTATAACCCCCAACAACCACTTAACATGCTCTTTTCTAAATGCAAAGGGAGAATAATGCCTCGATACTTAGATCTCACACCTAGGGCTTGTGTAATAGATTAGTAGGTGGGATGACATGGTACTAGATAAGGATCTACTAGTTGAATATTGGAGTTTTTCCTCCCTTAGCCTCTGATTCCCTCTTTCTCTACGGTTTAGGCATTTTCATATGTCAATCACCATAGAAAAATATAGAAAATAAGAACAAGAAAGAACATAGCTCATTACATGAAATCAAAATGTGTTGCAATAATACTTACCCAACATGGTATCAAAGTTATATATTTTCTAGCAAACCATCCTCCAAGGGGGATGAGGTACTCATAGTACAAAAAAGAACAAACGAAGGGGTAGAAGGATAGTAAAAATCCACAAGATTTTATGAATATGTCTCCTTCTTCACCTCTAGATGTTTAAAGCAAAGTACCATTCACCTCTAAATATGAAATGATGTGGCCTAAATTGTGCATCTAAAAGGAGGCTGACTCAGAAAGATCGAACTTTAAATTTATAACCTGAAACCTTCAAGAACCCCCACAACTTTATTATGGGGTCAAAGTAGATATACAGGGTCAAACACATGGACGTGGGGATGTTTAGAATGCTTAAGATCTCACTCTTAAGTAATTTAAGACAATTCGATAATTGATAAAAGCATGGAGCTAGAACTAGTCTAGTAGATTGTCACGAAGTAAAATAAAACAAAGAAAGAAAACAAAATCGAGTTTGTCAGATTATACTAATCAGAGAGAAGGAGTTTGTGGCTATGTAACTACAAGTTGGGTAGTCTATGCACCTGTTCTCAGGCATAGACAACTCTTGAACACCCGAACAAGCAACCTACATCCAAACATAGTATGTACTATGGTATCTGTTTTTGTGGGGTCATCCCACTCACTTTCGCACAGCGTGACTGAAACCCATCAATGATATGACACCTCTCTCGAGGATGACAAATCAACACCCTAGAATATTTTAGATACCCTCTCAGGTCTAGAATACTCTGAGATGCTAGGAGTAGGCGTGATCTGCATAGAACCAGGTAGTGGGCCCGATCGTGTCGGGCTAGACCCAGTCGTTCCTAGGTCTACGATTCTGCACAGATCACCTTGAACCGTCTTCCTTTCAGATTCCAATCCAAACTATCTTCTCTTATCTATTTCTATAATGAATCTCTCAGTATAGATAGAAATAGAAGTTCAAGCAAGAAAGAGATCAACCAACTAGCAATTATAACCAGAAAGGGAAGATAGAATAGAAACATAACAGATCTGGAATAAAACTACTTGATTAAGGTAAAAGTACATAAACATTCCCAAAATAGGCTACATTTCCAAGAAGGAGCTCAACTAGTCATGGACAAGCATAGTTGGCACCAAACAAAGATAGAAGAAAATCATTTATACAGAAACAAAGGAGAACAATAGAAGAAAGGAGAAGAAGAAGAGATTTATCCCATAGAGGAGAGGTGGCTCTCGCTCCTTAGCCTCCATATAGGCTAGATCTCATCTTTAGGTCATCCTCCTTGGTCTTCTGGACTCCTTAGCCTCCTTTCTCTTTGATTCTGCCCCCAAACAATAGCTTGGTAAGCGTATGGAGGTGGAAGATAGTAGGGAATGGTAGGATATGGGTGAATGGTGGTGGAAAATGACGGTGGATGAAAGAAAACTGAAGAGAAAGGCATAGGATGGGCACTTCAGCCCTTTCAGACTTTGGAACTCTCCCACAGGGCTCTGGTAACCAAGAATGTGTGGAACCTAAATGTGGAACTAGAAAAGTCTCTGAACCCCTCTCCAAGTCACTAGGGGTGGGTATTTATAAGTAAATGTGGAGTGTATGTAATGAGTGGTCGTAGCACCTATCTTGGTTGTGGCCCTAGTCTCAGCCCAATCATGCCAGGTTGGGCACTATCATGCCAGGGGTCACGGTCGATGTAGATGATGTGGTCGAGGTAGATGCCTCGGTTGAGACAGACCCCACAGTTGAGGTGGTTGTGTTGTGGTCGTGATCGTGTGTTGCGGTCGTGCTGGTGTAACGCGGTCGCGACCTTCACCTCAGCCCGACCGTGCTGAGTTGGGCCCGATTAGTGGGACCACTATCTCCTAAGCTGGTGCACATATTGTGATTCTTAGTCTACCATGGTCACGACAGATCAAAGTCTAGCTGCTACAAAAACCATGTGTTGGGGAGAAATCTTGGAGAATAGATGTCTTTTCAGGTTTGGTGCCTACAAGTTCCAAAATTGGCTAGTTGATCAATTTTATCTATGAAAAGATATAAATTACTAAAAGATAAAAAATCTAGGGTTATTTTTGGCATATTAAGGCTATAATGACACAAAACCATAAATAAATGCTTAGCATAGATGCCTAAATTTGGGTGTTATCATGAAAGTCATGAATGGTGGTGGAAAGTGGAGAGAACCCTAGAGGATAAGGGTTTGGGACGGTAGGTGATGAAATTGGTAGTGAATGAGGTAGGTCAGTGGTAGTACAACCAAGGGAGGTAATGAATGATAATCCTTGACTCCTATACATTGTTAAGGTTTATATAGTGGTCTAGGGGTCTAGGGTTAAGTGGGGGAAAACTGGTAAAAGTGGTAGTTGGAAGCATTAGTGTTTGGTGGGTAGCATGGTTGTTTTTGGGTAGATGAAAATGGTAGGTAGGAAATGATCATGGTAGGTGGTCAAGGTCGTGGTAGGAGGGGTTGGATTTAGAAAAAATGGGGATTTAGGAATAGTAAGTGGCATGGCCGTGGTGGATATTATGTCCATATGAGGGTAGAATGATCATAGTGGGTACCATGTCCATGTGAGGAGGGAAAATATTTTTACCAAATCAAAGGAATGTTTCTTTGTTGGATACCCTAAGTAAATTAGGAATTCTTACTTCTAAATTCTATATGAAAATAATTGTTGTATATCTTACTGGGGAATCCATTTCCAATGGAACAATTCAAGTAGTATAGATATCAAAGAAGTTTGAGACAAATAAGACACCATTGAACATATGGAAGTAGATGAGGAACAAATAGAATCACAAGATGTTGTAGAATCTCAAAGTCATCATGTAGCACAAGAACCTCTAAGGTTTAGGAGGCACTCTGAACATAAAGACATTTGGATATCTAGTGACTTAATTGGGTTAGTTTTCTTGTCACAAATGATGATGAGCCAAAAACTTGCAATGAGTCTATTTAGGGACTTATTATTCTATAAGGTTTGAAGCCTTGAGATTTGATATGGGGTCCATTTACTCCAACAAAGTATGGAATTTGGTTGATGCACCTGAAGGGGTAAAACCCATATGATGCAAACGGGTCTTCAAGAAGAAGACTAACGTGGATGGTATTGTACAAACCTATAATGTTTTCTTTGTTGAAAAAGGTTTCAAATAAATTTAGGGCTTTGACGATGATGAAACTTTTTCACCATTCATTATGGTTAAATTCATCTGTATCGCCATAATTTACTTTCTTGCCTTTTCCTACTTAGTAGAGTAAATCTTGATATTATTAGGGGTACTTTGACACCATTTTGTCAAATTTGTCCCATCTTGAGATTGATTTCCCTTGAGTATGTATCAAACTAATATGTTATTAGTTTAGCTAGATCAAAATACCTTTGATGAATGCACTCACTCTACCACTTGATTATTTTTAAATGATCTCAGCTTTTGAGTTTGTACATGTTTTCCACTCTTCTTGTGAAATGTTAGACTATTTGGTTAAAATGCAATTGAAGCAAACCATAAACGTTTAGGCTTGATCATTTCTTGTGAAAAGAATGTGGTATACCATAATGCTCATTCAACATGGTTTTGTCATTTCTTCTGAAGAATGATTAAAATACCTTGCATGCATGAGACTTTATATGGATATCCACATGATGTGCCACTTTCTTCCACCACCTCTAACCTCTACTCTTCATGAACATATGCCAAAAAAGAGAACAAAAGAGTAAGACTTGGACACCATCTAAAATCTTGGGGTGGGCAACTCTTCCTCCCTTTTGCTTCATCATAACACCTTACAATCCTAGCTATACCAAGGGTAGTGAAAAAGAAAGAAAAATCTAAAGAGAAAATAAAAGGTTCTACTATGTAATAGCACCTTAATTAAGAAAATAAAATATGAGTGCTCTATGTAAACACACTCCAATGTCTTTTTGCGTCATCCTTCTATTCCATACCCATTGGGCTTGGAAACATAAGACTCTAACCCATAATGCCCCCATTTATAGCCAAGTGGGTCATTTGGGAAGGATTGTCATATAAGGTTGAAATGCATGCAAGTGAAACACCATTCCTAGATGTTTTGATGAATTCTAATTATAAAATGTATTACCCTAATATTTGTGAATACTACACTATCTACATGTGTGTTGGTGCCTTATATGAGAAGTCTATGTGATTTCTAACAAATTCCAATCATGAAATGTAACACACTCATTCACTCACAATTTCATCACCCACCACCCCCAAAATCCTAATTTTCTAGGGTTTTGTCCACTTTCCACCACCTTTTCATGTTTTTCATCATTGTGGGAGGGAGGTGCTTACTTTCTATAGATGGAGGTGATGAAGGGTAAGTATTCATCAATTTCTTAGAGATTTACTCTTCTTCTCTTCCTTATTTTGTTCGTCTTTATATCAGAGTAGCTAAGACCCCTCGGTGAGTTGTTTCTGGGAAAATATGTAACTTTGCTACAGGTTGGGGAAATATGATTGCATAGAACTTTTATTTTATTGGAACCTGATGTGTTCTTTCTTATTTTTATTTGCTAACTATTACTATGGTGATTGATATATGAAAACACCTAATAAATCAAGAAAAGAGGGAACATGAGGTTAATAGAGGAAAAACTCCCAAGTCCGACTAGTATATCCTTAGATAATGCCCTCTCTTCCCACCAATCCATTTATTCTACCAGCCTAGGTGTGAGATATAAGTAGCTAGGCATGCTTCGTCCTGTGAATTTAGCAAATAGCATCTTAAGTGATTAGATGGAGGATTATATCAGGTGAAACACCCTTCTCCTATACCCCATACCATCCTTTGCCACTAAGTTCACTATGAGAATCATTGATCAAAACCCTAGACTAGAGTGATCATGATTGGAGTCTATCTATTCCCTAGTGAAATAAGCCTTGTAATGTTGGATAGGAGGTTATAGGGACTAGTTCCCCTATGAACACCCTATGACACCCATGGACAACTAGTAGAATAGGACTCTCCATCTTCATTACCTTATTTGTTTGGTTTGGTAGCAAACTTTTTTGATGTGCTAGCATGGATTTTACCCCTAGACATGTTGACAATTACATAACCCCAAATGGCCCATTATCCTAAATTTCTTGTTAAAACCCTCACTTGTTCATGTTGGCTATTTTAGTTACTCGCCTAGTTAATTGCTTTTTTACATTGGTAAAACCTTCCCAGAGAAATTGGTATTTGTTATTAGTTTCTTGTGCTAGATTTTCTAGTTAAATTTTTAGTGCAGTATTTTCTTACCTTTTTAGAGTAATTTCAAGGCTAGTTTATTGTATTGTATCTCTTTCTTTGGTGTAGTCTTACTTTCTCTCGTAGCGTGTTGAACTTAATTTTTAGAGTTAATTTAGATTTCAATATTGTCTCATTTCTTTTCTTGTTCCTTAGTATTATTCAAGCCTACCAACCTTTAAACCCTAAAAACCCTTCGCTCCACTCTAGAAACCAAAAGAAATTACATAGCTCTAGTGCCTTTCTATAAACCCCTTACTTACTTGTTCTACTACATCCCAAGCTCATCTTCTTATGGATACTTGTAGTATAGTGTGCTAATTAGGGTTACAAATTTGTAAGCCTGATTTACACTCATCAAGATCCACCACCTCAAACCAGTGAGAAGAGGCGCCACAACCTCTATCTCTACTATATCTATGTGTACATTTAATATAGCCACCATTACGAATGCAAAGTGTGTGACCAACATATAATATAATGTAACGCCTTGTCATATGCAATAGTATGGATCACAAGTAGTACATTTTTGGGTCAGATTCACATAGAGTCAATGTGATTTTAGAGTTTCCCTTAACTATATTATACAAACAATTGGGTACCAAAAAGATAGTTGATTGAGTCAATTATTTTATTTGACTTTATTACCAAAGACAAGTCTATAGATTAAAGCCAAGTGAAAATAGAGTAACATAGAGATTCAACATGAAATGAATCTACTTATATATGAAACCACTTTTTAACACATGTAAAATTTGTTCACTTTTAACAATAAAAATTTTAACAATAGTTTAAATAGTTACTTTCTTCATTCCAGATGTTGTTATTAATTTTTTTCAACTCAAAAACACAATATTAGAGAATAGAATTTGATCTTCATAAACAATTATCCTACTTTAATCATATTTCCAAAATTAGGATTTTAATCTAACTGATTCATGTCTTTTCACATCATTAATCAATTAGTTCTAGTTCATTTAAATAATAACATTTTTGTTTCTCAACTAAAGAAATTATTATCTACAGATCGAGGGGTGATCAATCCCAAAAAAGACATTATAACCATGAAATAGAAAGCTAAATGATAGTTAAGCCATGACATTAGATAGATTAATCAAAAAAAATATGTTCTCTAATGATCTAGTACAAAGTACTTCAATGTGTATACCATATACATGAAGATCAAGTGAAGATTTGTGCAACGATGATATTTCTCCCACAAACATACAATAAATCTAAGATAAATGGGAATAGGAAGTCTAGGAGAATAAAAAGTTGTGTATGGACAAAATACCTTGAATAGGTTGTCACTCTTGGATAGTTGCACTTACTTTCTTCTACATGTTGACAAACACAAAGAAGCATACATGAAAAAAATACAAACCTAAAACTGCTAACCAAGTATTCCTTTTCTTTTCCTTTCTCACAAAGGAAGTAGAAAATGAAGACTCACGTTTCCTCTACCCATGTTAGAGGTGGTGGTGGGGGTTTGTAGCTATACTCTATCTTAACTTCCTACGTGCATAGTTATGCAGATATAGATTTTATGTTGACAATAGTGCACTAAAGCACTCCTTTTTTAAATTGAAAATGATATACATAATAATCAAACACATGGATAATGTGAATAGTCATATCATTGTATATTTCCATCCAAATATGAAGGACAAATTTATTAGCAAATATGACAAAATGAATTTGCAAAAACTAAACACATGATATTTACATATTTACTTATCCAACACAATCAAGAAGAAACCCAAATCAACCAATAAGAATTTATTTCTATAAGTGGAGCTAATTTATGGTGCATAAAAATTGTGTGATCAAGTATATAATTACAACACATTGTCTCCCATAATAATAAGGATCACAAGTAGTATAGTGTTTGGTGTAATCTAGAGTAAATCAATGGGACCTAAAATTCCTTTTAAATTTGTTAAATAAGGAAGGTATAGAAGTCAGTTTCTTAGTTGGTTGGTTAGTGGTTTAATTTTTCACATATAATAAAAATTAAATTTACAACTAAGTGACAATGTCGTAAAGGGGATGTCGTGGGACACAAATATTATAGTTAAGCACATTAATATGTAATCAATTTCAACTCATTTTATACATCTCAATTGTATGGATATTAACTTTAAGATATTCATTAAACATTCTTTAATTTCCTTGACTCGAAAGAAATAAGGCCATTCAATGCACATTGCTAGTAATTGTGAAGTAAAAGGATATCAAATTTATAGGACACGTGACTCTTGTTTATATCATATTTATAAATCATTAAGGCCATGCAATGCACATTCTAAGTGTTTGTGAAGTAAAGGGATATCAAATTTACAACATATATGACTCTTGTCTATATTATCCTAATAAATCATTCAATATGGCCACAAGATTTAAATCTAGCATAGCCTCACATTATCATGCAGAGAATAGATTCTAGTTATATCACCTTGTCTACGAAATCATATAATTCACAACATTACAAACCTTAAAACAATATATGGAATGAACTGTTACAAAATGTGGGACTATAAATCCATGCATTAGATGAGTAAACTTAACTTAACGAAATCACTATTTGAACATAAGTTTAGAATCAAAGGTGAGTAAACTAAAATTAAAGAAATCAATGTTCAAATATAAATTTAGAATCAAAGGTGCCAAGTGTAGAAATATAACTATTTATCCTATAAACATGAAAAACAAATGTAAATCAGTGATGAAGTGCATGTTCTACCATGAAGATATAAAAAATGAGATAAATATGAAGAAGGAAGAAGTTTAGAAGAGTAGATAGAAATTAAAGAGGAATCCCACTGTTGCATTGTCACTTTGTGAAGAAACTTCACTTAGTTTCTTCTTCCTCTTCATTCTTCTTAGTGTCCTTCTCATTAATCTCTCTTTCCTTCATAGTATAGGGTGCATGGAAGTCATTCTCTAGAGCCCTTAACTCAAAGAAAGTGTTTCATTATAGTGGCTTCATCCCTTAAAAGTTAAAAACATGTATAACTATAGGTAGATGTGGTGTGTCACAAGCATGTTTTAATAGAAGTACTTACAAGGCCTTAGCTATAGGTGGTGTTGTTGGTTGGTAGACGTGTTATGTCACTTTGCAGTTTTGTTGGTTCAATCAACTTTATGCACCCTTGGAAAGTGATAAGCGGTGTCACTCGTGTGACATGTTGTGCCACCAACTCTAATGCACGATGTTGTTGGTGTTTTCCCAGGCGATGTGTGCCCATAATGACATGACATGCCAAGTAAAATATGGGCAATTTCTTAAGTTTTGTCTATCATTATGAGGCCAATTCTGCATGGAATTGACCCTTGATGTATTTAATGTGTATTTTACATGTACTATACATATTTAAAAAATCACATTTAAAAAATAACAAACTAGCAATATTTAGCTAATTTATTTTTTATTTAATTAATTGACATCATCCAAAATCTTTGAAAATACACATCCAAATTCGATCAACTGTGTAGAAACTAAATTTATCATTATTGGATCTAGGGCTCTAGAGGGGGAGTGAATAGAGCTTCAAAAATTCTCACAAGATAAGTTAGACCTTCAAATTATATCAATCAAAACCAATAGCTTAAGTGCAATTTGAAGTCCTAAGTTCCTAACTAACAAGCATAGCAAGGATGAGAGAAAATGAAACAAGTACTTGGATAAGGTCGTTTAGAGTGGTTCCACTCTCCAGACTAGGAGAGACTCAATACACTACCTAGAGAGGTCAATCTCTAGGACTTTGCAAGTGCTTTCCTCTATATATTCACTTATAAGATATACAATACAAGACCCACCAAAGGACTTACCTATCTATTACAAAGAGTCTTCAACCTTACCAAGGACTTACCCACTTTGCAAAGAGTCTTCCGCCTTCTTACAAGGACTTACCTACTCTTGCACAAGTCTTCATCCTTCAAGGAATTACCCACTCTTCTTGGATCTTTAGACTTTGCCTTCTCCTTCACCTGGAGAAGATCTTCACCTCTTCTTCAATCTTGAAGAATAATAGTAGCAACTTCACCTTCACTCAGAGTAGATTGCTTCCACCTTTTCTTCTTTGAGAATGGGGTAGGAAGATGGAATGGAATGAGAGCTTTACAAGCACAAGGAAGTAGCTCTCTTACAACCTGCCTAACTCACTCATAATCACAAAATGCTTTGAAAATGAGAGACAGAATGGGGCTCAAGGAGTTTCAACACACTCAACTATATCAAGGACTTAGAATAGCATGAATGAGAAAACTTGGAATGAAATCCAAGGGGTCCTATTTATAGCTGGGTGTGTTCCCTTGAGGGTGGAATCACTAAAGGGAAATATTTAGAAGTTTTCTAATTTACAATGGATCTATTCTCACTTAAAAAACTCACCAACTGTTATAGTCACTTTTTTTGCATTTTATGTACAATACATCCAGTCGAGTTTCAATAAAGGTAACTTGACCGATCCACTAAGAGACAAAGCCAATTTTCAAACTATCAGTCGAGTTTGTTCTGGCAAAATCGACCGATGAGCTAAAATCATTTTTGTTCAGTGAGTCAATCGGTTGACTTCTGTGAGTGTGTAACTCGACCGATTGGTCTCTTC
Organism: Alisma plantago-aquatica; assembly: GCA_963693085.1. Taxonomy (NCBI): domain Eukaryota; kingdom Viridiplantae; phylum Streptophyta; class Magnoliopsida; order Alismatales; family Alismataceae; genus Alisma; species Alisma plantago-aquatica. The sequence goes on from OY856409.1 coordinate 1,329,897,410, forward strand.
AAAAAATCCATCACTGGATCGGTCAAGTTTCCAACTCGATCGATAAACAGCTTGTGACAAATTTTCTAAATTGATATTTGAGTGATCAAACATTGGAATTAAATGTCCCTGATTTTTTCTCATCTTAGTTACAAGTCATATCATCAATACAAGTGATTACAAAAATCATCTAAGGTCATTTGGAGTGATTTCCCAAAATACCCACTTGCATTGCTTTTGACTTGAACTTGGATAGGCTAGGGCTTGTGTAATTTGATTCTTTTCATGTACCTAAAGCCTGAAATCAATCATGAACAAACATATTAGATACATAGGAATGGAATGGTTAAGTCATTATCAAAATATGGACCATGTAGAACTCTCAAGTCAACATTTTCCCCCTTTTTGACAATGAAAAACCATTCCTTAATCATATTGAAAAGGATATGTAAAATTATATCTTTTCCTTGTGAATTACAGGGGAGTTCATGATTTGAACAATGTGAATTGCTCCCCCTCAATTTATGATTACTCTTACATGCATAGTTAGTCTATCTACACAAAGCAACATGACATATATACTATATGGTCCTTTAGCAAGTCACACAAAAGCATATAATGAACAAGAAAAGGATCACACATGCAATAAAAGCAATATGGTTGTGCTTCAAAACATTGAACTTCTCCTCCCCTTTTGACATTATCAAAAAGGAAGGGGGTATAAGAGCTCAAAAATGGGTCTCCTCCAAGCACAACCAAACATACATCCACAACATGCAATCTCAAAGCATACACCAAATAGAAATGAGAGAAACATACAGTCCAAGTCATAATCAAAATATGGTAAACATGGCACCAACTCATGAGATATAGTAAATCAAAGAGTAAGTGTAAAAAGGATTAAGATTACAACCCAGAAAGTATGTTCTCAGAAAACAACTACAAGCCAAAATGATGAAATCTAGATGATAAAATAGTACAGCTCAGAAAATGTGCCCAGATGTTTGTAATGCAAAATATCCTAGAAAGATATATATGATTAGCATCTAGACTAAAAACTAAAAAAACTAAACATCTAAGCTATCTATGTCCATAGCATCATCATCATCATCATCATCATCATCATCGGCATCAAAAGCTTCTAGCTCATAGTCATCATCTCCATATGAAGGTGCAGTAGAGAGAACAACATCACCTTCATCATCAAAGGCACCAGCTAGTAAAGCCATCATCCTCATCATCCTCATTAGCCTCCTCATTAGTAGAAACAGCCTCCTCATCAGCCTGATCTGTCATCTCCTCATCAGTAAGGGAACCAAAACCACAGTCGGGTCAACGGGCATTCTGCTCATCCCAAGACATGCCAAGAGCATGGAACTCATTGTCCTATGGGAAGGAAGGAGTAGAACTGCTAAGACTAGCAAGTAGAGTGGCCAAGGGGCCAGCTATCAGTGGCAGCACTCCAGGGGTAGATCCACCAACAGTAGAGAGTGTAGCAGTGGACGAATCAGGTGGAGGAGTAGGGTAAAAGTGATCATATGCATAGGGCATAGTCACCTCCTGGGCAGGGCTAGTAGGCAGGGTAAGGGTGTGTACAGGACAAGTTCATGTTGGACATGATGGCACAAAGGTCCTGATGCAGATGCTCCTGAACCTAAAGGTTGTACGCATGTTGATGCATCATGTAGCCCATAAGGGCTTCATTGGATACATGGAATGAGGTGCGGGTAGGTCGGGTAGGCTGAGGTGGTGGAGGTGCTCGGGTAGAGGTAGAGGTAGAGGCACCAGGTGTGGTAGAGGATGGGATAGGTAGAGACTTCTAAAGTGTGGTCTCACTGATGCAAACTCCTTTTCGGGCAGGTTTGTAGTGTAGGTCATGAAAAAGAGATTTGCTAGTGGCAAGCTAGAAAAGACCACATATCAGGGTTGGGTAGGGAGGGTGGGTGCTAGGGGTGTTCTTTGTTGAGTCAAAGTAGGTCATATGGTGGAGAACGTATCTTGCCCACTTGACTCCTATGTTCTTCAAGAGACAGTACACAATTACCACAATGTCTTCTGCAATTTTAGTCTGGTTTTTCTTTGGATGAATATTACAGTTAACAAATAAGGTGAGTATGCATCTCTTGAGGTCTAAGGCATAGGATGGAAGGGTGCACTTCTTCCTATAGGAATTCAGGCTTCTTTGAGAACTTATAATATCAGGGAGAGTAATATTATACTATATGTAGAAGGCCTCAGGCTCGACTAGGTCAAAATACTCGGGATAGTCCATTCGCCAGGTGTCAGTCACTTTAGTACTCAAAAAGAAGATGTTCAGGATATCCTAAGAGACTTGGAATTTCTTCCTGGCGATCATCAAAGTTATGACTACTTGATTATTGGGTGGTGGTACGAGTGTGTCATAATTCCATTACAAGTTAGCATAGAATTCATGAACACCTTTTGTGCTAGTTACAAAATTGTTGTAGCACAAGCATTTGACACACAAGGCGGAGAGGTGTTGATCATACAACAACTCAGCTACTTGGTTAATGACCTCTTATATTTGTGGGTGTGGCTCAAACAAGGCACGAAATGAAAAGGGGTTCCTAGGAATGATCTCCTTGTACCGATTAAGAGCCTCATTGGAGATGAAGAAAGTGTCATCAAAGGGAATCAAGCGAGATTTGGGCATTGATGAAGGTGCACTAGCTGGGGTGGCCCTCTTTCTCCTATTGGATGGCATAAAGACGAAAACAATAGGAAAAAAGGAGAGCAAAAGCTAGATAAACACCACCAAAACCTATCCACACACCTAGGATTGATAGGAATGAGGTCAAGGAAGGTCGATCTAGGTCAAACTAGGGCTAGGGAGAGGAAGGTCAAGGCTATGATTGAGAGCTTGAAGGAGCTAGAGGTTGGATCGGTCGATTTTTCTCTAGTTGGGAGAGAGAAAAGTCAGTCGATCCAAACTTATGTTTTCTCCATCCCAACCATCGGTCATGTTCTGTGACTCAGAAACTCGACCACTAGGCTCTTTAAAAAAGCTCTCTATCACTGATCGGTAGAGTTGCCAACTCGATCGATGGTCAACCTGAGCCAACTTTAGAAATTCTAATTTCTAGGCATTAGAGTGCTCATTAAATTTATTTTTCAAGTCCATTTTGCATTTTAAACATACTTAGGTGCATATCACTCATCATTGGGTACTATTTTGCGATAAAATAAGAATTTGTGAAAAATACCCAAAAACAAGAGAGAAAACAAGGCAAAAGGAACATGAAAACTAATTTTTAGCATATTAACAAGCCATGGTGGTCAAAACCATAAGCATAGCATATAGGATAGATGACAACTAGATAGAAGGAAAATCATATTCATTCAAAGCAGTTATGAGTAGTTTAGATATAATAAAGTTAAATTGCTCTCGAGCTAGAGGTTTAGTGAAAATGTCCGCCAACTATTTTTTCATGTCCACATGTGTGAGATGGATATCCTTTTTAAAAATGTGATCACAAATAAAATGATGGCAAACCTCTATATGCTTAGCTCTACTATTCAAGATAGGATTATATGATAAGTAAATTGCACTAGTATTATCACAATAGATAGGAGAATCATCAAAATGAATGTTAAAGTCTTAGAGCATTTGCTTCATCCATAGGACCTGGGTACAACAACTCCCGACTGCAATGTATTCAGCCTCGGTGGTTGATAATGTCATTGTGCTCTATTTCTTGGAGAACCAAGACACCAAGCACGGTCCTAGGAGAAAGCATGTGCCACTTGTGCACTTTCGATCAATCAAGCACCCGGTGTGATCTACATCACTATAAGCAGTAAGAGTAAAGTCCCTTGACTTGGGATACCATAGTCCATAATTTTGGGTTTTGGCTAAGTACCTTAAAATCCTCTTAACAACTATAAGATGTAATTTCTTAGGATTTGATTGAAAGTGAGCACACAATCCAACACTAAAACATTATATCAGGTCTAGACGCAGTTAAATAAAGTAAACTTCCAATCATACCTCTATAGATCTTCTCATCTACCTTCTCGCCTTCTTCATCCTTATCACATTTGGTGGTGTTTGACATGGGTGTGTCCATCAGCTTAGTGTTCTCCATCCGAAAGAGCTTAAGTAGCTCACTTGTGTATTTGCCTTGGTTGGTGAAGTTCCCATCTTTAGTTTGCTTGATTTGAAAGTTGAGGAAGAACGTGAGCTCACCCATCGTACTCATTTCAAATTCACTCTACATAAGATCGCTAAATTATTTGCAAAGATCAATGTTAGTTCTTCTAAAAATGATACAACATCTATTTGAATGATAAGAAAATTGTTACAAGTGCACTTTAGAAATAAGGTAGAATCTACTTTGCCCATGGTATACCCATGATCTAACAAAAAGTTCTTTAATTTCTCATACCAATCTCGAGGTGCTTGTTTGAGTCCATAAAGAGCTTTTTGTAACACATAATCATGGTTAGGTAAACTATCATGTTCAAATCCCAGAGGTTGTGTGACATACACTTCACCCTCAATTGCACCATTCAAAAATACACTTTTATCATTCATTTGATACAGAAGAAACTTTTTATAACTAGCAAAGGCATGCAACATACAAATGGACTCAAGTCTAGCTATAGGTGCATATGTTTCATCAAAATATATGCCTTCCTGTTGATTGTGGCCTTGACCCACTAACCTTGCTTTGTTCCTTACCACTTTTTCGCTTTCATCAACCTTGTTGTGGTAGACCCACTTGGTGCCAATGATCTTTCTATAATTGGTCTTGGCACTAGGGATCATACTTTATTCTTTTCAAATTGCTCCAACTCTTCTTGCATAGCTAGGATCCATTCATCATCCCCAAGAGATTCCTTGATGTTCTTTGGCTCGAGTTGTGAGATGAAGGCATTGTTGGCTTGTTCTTTGTTGAATGCAGCCTGCGTCTTCACTCTTTCAAATGGATCACCTAATATCAGCTCTTTTTTATGATTCTTTGCAAACTAAGGAGTTGTATCCTTCCTCTCTTCATATTTATCTTCTTCATGAATGACCACCTCTTTTTCCTTTTGGGTGATGTTGAGCACTTTTAGAATAGGAATTACCTCACTTGCAACATCATCATTTGGAACAATATCTTTGGGAATAGAGGGGTTAGTCTCAATAAACTTAACATTTATAGATTTTTCTACTTTAGCAAGATCAATATTAAACACTCTATAAGCCTTGCTAGTAGTGTTATAGCCAAGAAAGAAAGCCTTGTAAGATTTCAGATCGAACTTGTCAAGAGAATCTTTCATATTCAAAACAAAACAAGGACATCTGAAAATATGGAATTACTTGATATAAGGTTTTCTACCATGCCATATCTCATAGGGGGTTTTCTATAAAGAAGAATGTGTGAAAACCCAATTTTGCACAAAGCATGAGGTACTGACAACTTCGGCCCAAAACTTCTTTTGAGTATCATACTCTAAAAGCATGGTCCTAGCCATTTCTTGTAGTGACCTATTCTTCCTCTCTACAACCCCATTTTGTTGAGGTGTTTGACGTGAAGAAAAGTTATGTGCATAACCAGATTTTGACAAAAATGTTCAAAAAGATCATTTTCAAATTCTCCCCCATGATCACTATGGATTGAAACGATCGATCAAGAAGATTCATTCTCAACTCATTTACAAAAACTCGAGAAAACATCAAGTGTAATACTCTTGGAAATGAGAAAGAAGGTCCAAGTATATCTAGAGAAATCATCAACAGTGACAAAGCAATACTTGGAACCACAAAGTGATTGAGTTCTCATTGGTCAAAACAGATCAATATGAATAAGTTTAACATCTCTCTTGGTACTAAGGAATCCTTTGGATTTGAAGGAGGACTTGGTTTGCTTTCCTTACGTACAAGGTTGGCATTCCTCATCCTTTTCAAAATCCAATTTGGGAAGTCCCTTGACCAAGTCCTTTTTGCTCAACTTCTTCAACTGATGCAAATTTACATGACCAAGCCGACAATACCAAAGAGAAATATCATTTGAATTGACTACTAGGCATCTACCAATAGCTTAATAGAGTCAAGCACAATTACATAAAGATTACCACTTATAGTTCCTTTATATATAACTTGATAGGTGAGGGAATCTAGAATCAAACATTCAAAAGAAGTAAATAACACAAGGTAACCATTGCCACATAATTGACTAACACCAATTAAATTGTGATGTAGGCCATCCAAAAATATAACATTTTTTATTCACAAGGATTCACCTACATCACCCTCACCTTTGACCTTATCTTTCTTGTTGTCCCCAAAGGTAACTGAACCTCCTTTTTTGGGTGAAGTTGTTGAATTGGCTTATATCACCTATCATATGCTTAGTACAGCCACTATCAACAATCCATCTTCCTTTTTCCTATAAGAAAGGAGAGTTTCAGTTCTCAACTCAAACTACAAGATTGAGAGTTATCTTGGGGACTCATTTCATCTTTGGGTTGGTCCCCTTAGGCTTGTAAGGACAATAAGTAGAGTAATGATCATCAAACTTGCAATAAGAACAAATCATAGGATTCTTAGTGCTGGAAGACTCTCCAACAAAGAAAGAGGTCTCCTTGATCTTTTTCTTTCCTTTGGCTTTGTTCTTTCCCTTTGGTGCTCTCCTGACAAATACCAAACCACTAGTACCACTTTGTTTGGTAGAATGGTCAAGAATTTCATTTAGGGATTTTTTCCCTTTGAGGAACTTCTATAGAGAGGCCTTAGGTCATCATCATATAGAGATATGATAGTAGAATACAAACTAGTGATATCATCTCTAGCATGAACAAGGTCAGCCTCTGGATAGAGGGATTTACTCAAATAAGAATCTTTATCAAGATAGAAGCAATATCATTACTAGGCAAGATAGGTATAGAAGATAAATCATTAACTTGACCAATCAACCTAGCATTTTCAGATTTAAGCATTTGAATTTCCTTAAGATAAACATCTCTCTCATCCTTACAAGCATCAACAAGAAGCTTAAATTCAGCATTTTTAGTTTTAAGAGTTTCAAACTCCTTTAGGCACTTTTGGTTATCTTCCTTAAGAGTTTCAATGTTCTTAAGATAGACACCATTCTCTACCTTAACTCCATTATATTGGAGCTCAAGATCAAGATATTGGTCTTGCAAGTTATCAATGCTCTCAAGATGAGTTTTCTCATTAAGCTCAAGAAATTCTAGTTTAGCATACAAATAATCAATAATTTTTCCTAACCTTTTTCTTTTAGATTTACACTTAGCAAAAGAAGAATAGGTAGAAACAAACATATCAATAAGAGTTTCTTTGGATAATTCATGAAAGTTTACCTCACTTACCTCACTAATTTCTTCACTAGTAGAGGCCATGAGTGCAAGGTGGCACTCTCCATCTTCTTCGGAGCTAGATCCACTTGATGATGATTCCTCCCAAGATGCATGAGTTGCATTCTTGTGTCTTTTCTTCTTCTTATCCTTTCTCTTGTACTTGCTCTCCTTCTTGTACTCTTCCTCCTTCTTGGAGTTGCCCTTATAGTATTACTTCCTTGACTTGGGACATTCACTCTTGTAGTATCCCTTTTATCCACACTTGTAGAATCTATGAGTAGAAGAGGAGGATTGTTTTCCCTTGAAGTGCTTCCCTTAATGTAGTTGGCTTCAGGCTCACTCGGGCCATCATCTTCACTAGAGGAGGAAGGAGAAGTTCGAAAAGCAAGTTTTTGTTGAAGGATGATCCCACCACTTGTGCTTTGAAAGCACTATCTTTGATCTTCTTGGCTTCCTTCTCTTCGTGCTTGGCTTCTTCTTCTTACTTGTCAAGCCTTGGCTCATGAGCTTGGAGGTTGCCAATGAGCTCTTCAGTTGGGATGTCACCAAGGCTCCTCACTTCTTTAATGGAGGTCACCTTTGACTCCCATCTCTTTGGTAGAGTCTTTAAGATCTTGGGGTTAATTACACCTCTATCCAAAGTGTTGCCCAAAGCAGCTAGGCCATTGATGATGACATTGAGCCTAGATTACATCTCTGAAATCCCTTCTTTCTTGCCCATATTGAAGTTCTCTTGAAGGATGTTCAACATGTATATCTTAGCTTCCTTGAATTGCTTTGTTCCTTCATAGTTAATGCACAATTTATCCCAAATCTCATAGACAGTGTCCAAAGATGATATGTGGTTGAAATCTGTTGGGGTAAGTGTTACATAGAGGATGCTTATGGCTTTGGCATTGAGATGGGCTTCTTTAAGTGTAGCTTCACTCCACGTTGCAACAACTCTGATTGGTTCCTTGTATGGTTTAACCATCTATGAGAACCTGTTACACTAAATGAGATTACTCAAAACATAAAACACAATCAATCACCAATTAACCACATACCTAGAAATATGGGTAAATTAAAACCGATTTCAATGTCAAAACTCGCTCAGAAACATTTGCATAAGAGCCCAACATCTTTCTTATATCCATAGTATGCCAAGAGTTTGATACAAATTTTTCTATCACCTTAGCCACAATATATATACACAGGATAACAATATTTGTATATGCCACACAACAAACATTAACATGCCAACAAAATTTCAATTCATTTGAAACGCCATATACAAACTATTCCTGCCCAGACCTGAAAGTATAGGGATGACTCTAGGACACACTAAACATCTAATCAACTTTCTAAAAGATTCATTACTATAGCTCCTCTGTGCTGCCACATGTTTGTTTTTATCACTCCCGATTGCCAAAAAAAATTGTAGTGAACCACAAGGGTGAGACCCATGTCCCATCCAGAGATACAACCTCCAACAATGATTTTTATTACAATATTTTTAAGTAATTAAATATTTAAGCAGTTTAATCAAATATAACAAATAAGATCAGTAGTACTAATGATTAATAAAATAAATTAAGAAATAGATAATAACTATCATCATTAGCCAAATTATCATCCTTTATCTTGTTGACAATATAAGCAGTTCAGTAGCATATGCATATCTAGCATCACGAGCAAGTCTAGTAACACACAATCTCTATCATTATGAATAAGTCTAGCCACATAAGCATAGCTAAAAACATTAGCATATCTAATAGGTTGAACATATCAACATCATAAAAAGAGCTAACAACATAAGCACAATTATCTGAATAAGCATGATTAGCATTATATGCATCTCTAGTTACAAAGGCATGGCTAGCATGCTAAACATAACTAACAATATGAGATAGCTAGCATCATGATTATAATCAATAGTAGAAGTATAGTTATCAACATAATCATGACTACTGTATGTGCGCATCTACAATCTTAAGCATATAAACAACATAAGTGTATATATACTATCTCTTAATTTCACTAAGCATCATCTTTATGTAAAGAGAACAATCAAGGGTTATCATCCAATGTGAAGCATCATGTATAACCCTAAACAGATATGCTATACGGCTATATTACATCTTTTATTATGCCCTGAGGAAATTGAGGATACCACTCAAAATCCAACTGACCACTGCTAGGTCGAAATCAGTGCCATATAAAATCTAGTAAGAGTGGGGCTCCTAAGATCTTCTCCGCCCTCGGTCAGTACGGGTCCGCCACAGCGACACATAAGGTCAAGCTACTAACAGCCTAGTCTGTCCTTGGTACAGGTCATGGCACTAGTGAAAGGAGGTGGGTACGCATACCCTACCATCTGAGGTACAACTACAGTTGTCCTCCAATCTCATCACATATATAATTATCGAAATACGACTGCAGCCGTTCTCAAAATAAGGGCTAGGTATGACCACAGTCATCCTCCCTAAGCACTTGAGTTTAGGATGACAAGCACCCCGCATACTCATCAGTATGCGCTCTGAGTTTCCCTTAAGAATACTCATTTCACCATCTGGAAAGTTCTGACACTCAGATGGATCTATGGCACAGGACACTACATGATTAGAGTTTCACTTGATTAGTTATGCCAATTAGGATTAAGGTTGCATCAAACAAGTGGACATACAAACCCTAATTCACTTCTAGCAAGCATATAAATACCACAACTTTAAAATGATATAAAACTTGTGAAACATAATTAATCATCTCATCATCACATGGTACCATTCACTTTCCATTCATGAGACCACACTAATCATCATACTATCACAAGATATAAATCATTTTCACAATATCACAAGGTATCAACCCTATCAACACAAGAGGATTATACCTCATTTAGGGCTTAACCATGCCCAAAGGTCACTAAGACCATCATACTATCACAGGATATAAATCCTTTTCACAATATCACAGGGTATCAACCCTTATCAACACAAGAGGGTTACACCTCATTCAGGGCTCAACCATGCCCGAAGGTCATTAAGACCATCATACTATTCCATTTAAGATCATCATTATCTTTCCATGCCTTATAACAAGGCTCAATAACATCACTTACATATAATACACTTGATCAGCACAATATTGGATTAATGAGCTAGGAGATATTCATAAACAATCATAGCAGGGTTATATTAACATTAAGAACATACCTTTATTACATCAACATGCAAGGAATCTAGGTATGATTAACACTCCTCATATTTGTAATGCACATATTTAGCATAAGAAAGTATCAACCATGTGGCTATGATAACCACCAATTGACACATTAAGTTTATGATCATGTTGAGGAGGTTTTTCCACCATCATTCCATCATATAAAAATGTTAAACATGAATACTCATCTTTATCTATTTGCATTAGAGTTAGTTTCAACATAATAAATTATATCAATGTTACTAATCAGCACTTATACCCAAACCCTAACTCACAGCATCCCCATTGGATCATGGATGCATAAGGTGAAGCATCACTATCACATTCCATACTAATTCTCAAGTATGAACCCACACATAAATCAAGGTGTCACCATCAGGTTATAGCATACTAGGGTTTCAACAATAGTAACATAGTAATCCATGATTGTATTAGTCATTCAAGGACTATTCATACCCAATTACCATCATTTAGTTATATTAAAGCTAGGTATAACAAGCTATACCTCATTAGGGTTACATATAAACACAATATGATTATCATCCCTTCTATTAATATGAGTGAATAGGTAAGACTATCTTATTAAGGGTAACCCTCCATTTGTTCCATCATTATTCAACCCATATCCCCATCCCACAATGTCACCCAGAACCATTGGATGTTTAAAAGGTGAGACTATTGGATGTTTACATAAGTAAACACCTTGGATAAACCACCTATTAAGTCATTGATTTGTTCTCTAGAAAGAGTCATCATCTAACCCTAGACATCACTTGATTAACAACACAAAAAGTTCCATTGAGAGTAGGGTAAAACCCACAATCGACTGTTCAGTTAAAATAAGCCATCCATTGACAACAAGTAAGATCCTTAAGTTGATCATATAAAGGAAACCATCTAAATTACATTATTAGGACTAACATATTACATTATCCATCATTCCACCTTAATGGAGGAATAAATAGTAGATCTCAACCATTGGGTCAAGTTCATATGTTAAAAGCATCAATTACAGTATAGGATTGACCATTGCATCAAGTGACCCAAGAAACCATTGGTCTAAGGCTTAATTGATGCTACAACTACAATGCTTAACTCAACATAGGTTGTAGAGACCTGATCCACAATCATTAGTGACCATTAAGTCACCATAGGTTGTTAGATCAACACTATATTCATTAATCAACATCAAATATTAAGCTAATGCAACATTGATTGATAACATCAGTAGGGTACTTAATGGTTGATTATTAAACTTCTAATTGATCCAAAACCTGACCTAAGGGGGTGACCATAGGTTTTCACCATAATATGACACTTTTGAACATGACCATCTTTTTTCATGAAGACAACATCATAGGGTTGTTGCAATGGTACCATCATTGGGTCATGGGTTTATAGAAGAAATCAGCTTAAAACCCTAAAATTGACCATTGGTTGATAGGTGCTTAGCACCATAGGTTGTCAAACCAACCTGATCCAAGTCATATTATACCTTAGGAATAACATACACATGATCACAGGTTCATATATAACTGAAATCAGAATAGGTAACATTATAAAAATCGAAATCCAAGTCAAGCATAGCTTTTTAGTGCATGGATCATCATTTTCAAGCAAGAACATGATCTAGAAAGCTTATGGTAAGCAATATACATAGAGAAAGTTATAAAACTTGTCTCTAATGATAACATGAAACCCTACACAGAAGAAAAGTCGAGCAGGTAGTGTAGAAAATCCAAGAATAAACTATGAATGCATCCATCTAGCACCTTTCTTCATCAAATGAGCAAACCCTAAGCATAAGGAGCAAGAAAGGTAAGGTTTTAGAGCTTTAGAGCAATTTCTACCATGGAACAGCAAGGTTCAGACTTGTATAATGCTAGGAGGAAGGATAAAAAGGAAATAAATAGAGAAAATAAGGTAAAACTTTCACTTTTAGGTCAAGATCACTAGGAGGAAGCTTTTTAGACCCAAAAAGGAAATCAATTGCAACCCTAGAATTTTTTCCAAGAAGATCCCCACTTTCTTCTTTCTTGGGCAGAAAAATTCACAGCTGAACATAGGGAGAACTAGTTTGGGAGAAGGAGGGAGGTGGTGGAGAGAAGATGGCTCATTTTGGTGCTTGGGGATAAGTATATGACACTTTAAGATAAAGAAAAAGAAAAAGTTGAAGTTCTAATATCTATCCAAGTGTCCATGGCCTTAATTTATTAATAATATACAAGCACCCACAAAAGTAGCTCCCCTTACATGTGTATGGACCTGCTTAGCTTTCCTTTGTCAAATTTCCCAGCCAATCAAATAATTCATTAGTTGATAGCTACTAAAGGTAGCTCATCCGTGAAGGAGAAAACCCTAAAATACCTTTGGAGAAAACACCTTCAAACCAAGGTTTAAATAGGTTCCCAATGGATCAAAAATCTCAATAATAATGAGATAATATCCAAAGAACATAATTCAAGTAATAAATTGCAAATAACACCTCTCAATTGGGTAAATTGCAAAAAAAGTCCAAAATGTGCATAAAATTGCATAAATTGCTCAACCTGTGTCCAAATTGGACCAAATTTGAAACTTAAGCTTGTATTATGATTTCAAAGAATATCACAAGGTTATATTAGGGTTATAATCATTCAATTATGGTAATTAAGCTTATTCAACTCATTAAGCAAGTTTAGGGGCCTTACAACTATAAACCCCTAACAAGGATTTCGTCCCCAAAATCCAAGGTAAACAAAGATGGGTAATTCCTTTGCACTTCATCATATTACCTTCACATGGTTACTTACATATGATTGTGATGTCACATAATTCATACATATCTTATCTTGGGTTAGCACAAAAAACTCCACCTAAGAAGACATTCTCAATATGGAATGTAGAAACTTGTTGTGTCATATGTACAACTCTAGTAGTAATGTTCAACATTAGATTATAGCTATCATCCTAAAATTATATCTATTGTATCAACACATTACACAAAAGCCGTACAAATCTAGTAGTAATGTTCAACATTAGATTATAGCTATCATCCTAAAATTATATCTATTGTATCAACACATTACACAAAAGCCATATTTTCTAGCTTTTTACCAATCATGCCATGTGTCCCATACCATTCCTTGAAGCATAAAAAAAGCAATGTATCCATCCTTTTTTTAATACACTGACACTAGAACTCTTGTCATATCTTTTTCAACATCAAAAGAAATGCTGACACTAGCACATGTCATTCCATATAAGGAGACATCATTCCTAGTCAGTCTTATTAAGGGTGAAACAACAACACTATCTTCACCTTACTAGGATTTATACAACCTACGTAGAAGACATATCATAATCCCATAAAGACACTTAATCAACCCCATCTCACTCTTGTTCAACTTGTCTCATAGCTATTTCTTCTTCGACAACCCTAAGGTTTTTGAAGAAATATTGATCATATTTTTTTACCATATTTGGAATACCTTGACATGTCATCACTCAAATCTTGATATAACTTGTATGACATGACTGGAACACTTTGTTCCTCCTATTCATAAATTATATTTGTACATTGGTTAGTCTAAAGGATATAACTCTAAACTCATCATGGTCACGTGAATTATGTCATCCAATCTAACCCTTATCATTGATATTTGATCATTGGTTTATCTTAAAGGAACAAGGCACACATATCTATTGACCAACAAACCATCTATCCTTGATAGTGGTCTTGCCCAGCTATCAGTGAACCATACACAACATTATAGAATCACTTTTTTTTAAACAACATTTAGAGGGTCATCATCAACTCTCTTTCTCTCTCTAAGGGAGAGAAACACTTGGAATATTCATTTAATAAGCATCTCCAACCTTCACATATTTCTCACACTGTTGATACATCTTGGATACTAGGATTCATTACCTTGGTATCCACCTCATGTGCTATAAGGAACTCACGTCCTTATTTCATCTGCTTTTACTAACATGACAAATATCAAGACATATAAGAGGAGTCTTCCTAATTATTAGAAGGCTCAAAAGCAAAATCATCACAAACTTTATGATCTTGGAGCCATAGTCTAAACAACATGATTCTATAATAATCTATCCACCGTCATGTTTGCAGTGAATCCACACATACCAAGTGGCAATGATCCACTTGAAAGTTGTGCCCTAGAAAGGAAAGACACAAAGGGAAACATACTTCGCACATCATAACAGCATTGTTCAGGGGTCAATAGCAAAAAAGGTAACCAATTCTATTTTCATTATGAATATTACAACTTCTTATGTATTATTTTACCTTTTTCATTTTTGTTTCCTTGCCATTAGCATAGGAATCATCATGATTAACATGTCTCATTACTCCTTACTTGATGATTATTTATCACCCTTGGGTATTATCTCTTATTTTATTATGTTTTCAACCACTTATCAACAGGAAAATCATCATATTCCACTTTTTCTTCGTTAAACTGGGATCATCTCCCTTAATTTCTTTCACATGACATGCTGATTTTACATTAACACTTTCTTACACACATAGGTTGGTTTGAGATTAACTCAGGTTCCACCTTATTTCCTTTGTCATTGTTCCCATTTATCTTCTCATTTTGTACTTGTTATAGGAGTTCTTTCCATCTTATGTGGATTTCATACCTTGATTCACTTTATAAGCATAGACTTATCTGTCTTTTACTTTATTATCTTCTTGAATCACATCTTCAAGAACTCCTCTTTTCCTTGTTTGTATTCAGATTTAGATTTCATGGTGTTGTATCTTTCACTTATAGTTACCAAACATTCAAGTTTTGATACATAATGATGCAATTCTCATCTTATTTAAGGTAGGATTGAGATATTCACACCATGATTTCTTATTCGTTATGCTCTTTAGATTGTCTCAAAATGACTACTTGATCAGAGTAATCAAAAAGATAACAATCTAAGAGTTCCATACTTACCTTTCTTCAATAATTTAATACCTGGCCAAGGCATCCAAGTACTAAGATTAGGCAGTATGCACCATGTTTTTATGTCATATTCCTAAATTTGACATCATCCTAGTTTTGAGTCCAAGTGTCCCTATAGACTCAATGAACCTAAAGCTCTGATACCAACTTGTGAGAACCCGTTACACTAAATGAGATTACTCAAAACATAAAACACAATCAATCACCAATTAACCACATACCCAAAAATATGGGTAAATTAAAACTGATTTCACCATCAGAACCCGCTCAAAAACATTTGCATAAGAGCCCAACCTCTTTCTTATATCCATACTATGCCAAGAATTTGATACAAATTGTTCTATCGCCTTAGCCACAACATATATACACAGGAGAACAATATTTATATATACCACACAACAAATATTAACAAGCTAATAAAATTTTGATTCGTTTGAAACACCATATACAAACTATTCCTGCCCAGACCTGAGAGTACAGGGATGACTCTAGGACACACTAGACATCTAATCACCTTTTTGAAAGATTCATTACTATAGATCCTCTTTGCTGCCACATGTGTTGTTTTCGTCACGTCGGATTGCCTAAAAAAAATTATGGCGAACCACAAGGGTGAGACCCATGTCCCATTAAGAGATATAACCTCCAACAATGATTATTGATTACAACATTTTTAAGTAATTAAATAGTTAAGCATTTTAATCATATATAACAAATAAGATCAGCAGTACTGATGATTAACAAAATACATTAAGGAGCATATAATAACTATCATCATTAGCCAGACTATCATCATTTATCTTGTTGACAATATAAGCAATTCAGTAGCATATGCATATCTAGCATCATGAGCAAGTCTAGTAACATAGAATCTCTATCATTATGAATAAGTCTAGCCACATAAGCATAGGTAACAACATTAGCATGTCTAATAGGTTGAACATATCAACATCATAAAAAGAGCTAACAAATAAGCACAATTATCTGAATAAGCATGATTAGCATTATATGCATCTCTAGTTACAAAGGCATGGCTAGCATGCTAAACATAACTAACAACATGAGATAGCTATCATCATGATTATAATCAATAGTAGAAAGTATAGTTATCAACGTAATCATGATTACTGTATGTATGCATCTACAATCTTAAGCATATCCACAACATAAGTATATCTACTATCTCTTAATTGCACTAAGCATCATCTTTATGTAAAGAGAACAAATAAGGGTTATCATCCCATGTGAAGTGTCATGTATAATCCTAAATAGATATGCTATACGGCTATATTACATCTCTTATTATGCCCTGAGGATTTTGAGGATACCACTCAAAATCCAACTGACCACTACTAAGTCGAAATCAATGCCATACAAGATCTAAGAAGAGATGGACTCCTATGATCTTCTCTGCCCCCAGTCAGTACGGGTCTGTCACAGCGACACATAAGGTCAAGCTGCTAACAGCCTAGTCCGTCCTTGGTACAGGTCATGGCACTAGTAAAAGGAGGTGGGTACGCATACCCTACCATCCGAGGTACAACCGCATTTGTCCTCCAATCTCATCATATATATAATCACCAAGACACGACTGCAACCGTTCTCAAACTAAGGGCTAGGTATGACGCAATCATCCTCCCTAAACACTTGAGTTCAAGATGATAAGCACCCCGCATACTCATCAATATGCACTCTAAGTTTCCCTTAAGAATACTCATTTCACCATCTGGCAAGTTCTAACACTCAGATGGATCTATGGAACAGGGCACTACATGATTAGAGTTTCACTTGATTAGTTATGCCAATTGGGTAAATTAAGGTTGCATCAAACAAGTGGACATACAAACCCTAATTCACTTCTAGCAAGCATATAAATACCACAACTTTTAAATGATATAAAACATGTGAAACATAATATATCATCTCATCATCACATGGTACTATTCACTTACCATTCATGAGACCACACTAATCATCATACTATCACAAGATATAAATCCTTTTCACAATATCACAAGGTATCAACCCTATCAACATAAGAGGATTATACCTCATTCAGGGCTTAACCATGCCCAAAGGTCATTAATACCATCATTCTATCATAGGATATAAATACTTTTTACAATATCACAGGATATCAACCCTTATCAACACAAGAGGATTACACCTCATTCAGGGCTCAACCATGCCCAAAGGTCATTAAGACCATCATACTATTCCCTGCAAGGTCATCATTATCTTTCCATGCCTTATAACAAGGCTCAATAACATCACTTACATATAATACACCAGATCAGCACAATATTGGATTAATGAGCTAGGAGATATTCATAAACAATCATAGAAGGGTTATATTAACATTAAGAGCATACCTTTCTTACCTCAACATGCAAGGAATATAGGTATGATTAACACTCCTCATATTCGTAATGCACATGTTTAGCATAAGAAAGTATCAACCATGTGGATATGATAACCACCAATTAACACATTAAGTTTATGATCATGTTAAGGAGGTTATTCCACCATCATTCCATCATATAAAAATGTTAAACATGAATACTCATCTTTATCTATTTGCATTAGAGTTAGGTTCAACATAATAAATTATATCAATGTTACTAATTAGCACTTATACCCAAACCCTAACTCACAGCATCCCCATTGGATCATGGATGCATAAGGTGAAGCATCATTATCACATTGCACACTATTCTCAAGTATGAACCCACACATAAATCAAGGTGTAACCATCAGGTTATAGCATACTAGGGTTTCAACAACAGTAACAGAGTACTCCATGATTGTATTAGTCATTCAAAGACTATTCATACCCAATTACCATCATTTAGTTATATTAAAGCTAGATATAACAAGCTATACCTCATTAGGGTTACATATCAACACAATATGATTATCATCCCTTCTATTAATATGAGTGAATAGATAAGACTACCTTATTAAGGATAACCCTCCATTTGTTCCATCATCACTATTGGTTGTTTACATAAGTAAACACCTTAGATAAACCACCTATGAAGTTATTGATTTGTTCTCTAGAAAGAGTTATCATATAACCCTATACATCCCTTGATTAACTACACAAAAAGTTCCATTGAGAGTAGGGTAAAATCCACAATTGATTGTGCAGTTAAAACAAGGCATCCATTGACAACAAGTAAGCTCTTGAAGTTGATCATATAAAGGAAACCATATAAGTCACATTATTAGGACTAAAATATTACAATAGCCATCATTCCACCTTAATGGAGGAATAAACAGTAGATCTCAATCATTGGGTAAAGTTCATATGCTAAAACCGTTAATTACAATATAGGTCTGACCATTGCATCAAGTGACTCAAGAAACCATTGGTCTAAGGCTTAATTGATGCTACAACTACAATGCTTAACTCACCATAGGTTGTAGAGACCTGATCCACAATCATTAGAGACCATTCAGTCACCATAGGTTGTTAGATCAACACTATATTCATTAATCAACATCAAATATTAAGCTAATGTCAACATTGATTGATAACATCAGTAGGGTACTTAATGGTTGATCATTAAACTTCTAATTGATCTAAAACCTGACCTAAGGGTCTGACCATAGGTTTTCACCATCATATGACACCTTTCATCACGACCATCAGTTGTCATGACGACAACACCATAGGGTGGTTGCAATGGTACCATCATCGGGTCATGGGTTTATAGAAGAAATCTGCTTAAAACCCTAATTGACCATTGGTTGATAAGTGCTTAGCACCATAGGTTGTCAAACCAACCTGATCCAAGTCATATTATACCTTAGGAACAACATACACATGATCACAGGTTCATATATAACTGAAATCAGAATAGGGAACATTATAAAAATCGAAATCCAAGTGAAGCATAGCTGTTTAGTGCATGGATCATCATTTTCAAGCAAGAACATGATCTAGAAAGCTTATGGTAAGCAATAAACGTGGAGAAAGTTATAAAACTTGCCTCTAATGATAAGATGAAACCCCACACAGAAGAAAACTCAAGCAGGTAGGGTAGAAAACCCAAGAATAAACTATGAATTCGTCCATCTAGCACCTTTCTTCGTCAAATGAGCAAACCCTAAGCATAAGGAGCAAGAAAGGTAGGGTTTTAGAGCTTTAGAGCAATTTCTACCATGGAACAGCAAGGTTTTGACCTGGAGAAAGCTAGGAGGAAGGATAAAAAAGAAATAAATGGAGGAAATAAGGTAAAACTTACACTTTTAGGTCAAGATCACTAGGAGGAAGCTTTTTAGACCTAAAAAGGAAATCAATTGCAATCCTAGAATTTTTTTCCTAGAAGATCCCCACTTTCTTCTCCCTTGGGTAGAAAAATTCACAACTGAATAGAGGGAGAACGAGGTTGGGAGAAGGAGGGAGGTGGTGAAGATAAAATGGCTCATTTTGGTGCTCGGGGATAAGTATATGACACTTTAAGATAAAGAAAAAGAAAAAGTTGAAGTTCTAATATCTATCCAAGTATCCATGACCTTAATTTATTAATAATATACAAGAACACACACAATAAGCTCCCCCACCATGTTTCTAGACCTGTTTATCTTTCCTTTGTCGAATTTCCCAGCCAATCAAATAATTCATTAGTTGATAGCTACTAAAGGTAGCTCATATGTTAAGGGGAAAACCCTAAAATACCCTTGGAGAAAACACCTTCAAACCAATGTTTAAATAGGTGCCCCATGGCTCAAAAAGCTCAATAATGATGAGAGGATATCCAAGGAACATAATGCAAATGATAAATTGCAAATAACACCTCTCAATTGGGTAAATTGTAGAAAAGTCTAAAATGTGCATAAAATTGCATAACTTATTCAACCAGTATTCAAATTGGACCAAATTTGAAACTAAAGCTTGCATTATGATTTCAAAGCATATCAAAAGTTTAGATTAGGGTTTCAAGCATGATAATTAAGCTTATTCAACTCATTAAGCAAGTTTAGGGGCCTTACACCATCACCTTCCACATATCAAAGTTCATGCCTTGAATGTAGAACTGTATATGCCTCTTCCAATAGAGGAAGTTGGTGTCATCGAAGACCAGATGATGCATGGAGAAGCCTCCCTCTAGGTTGAGTGAACCAATTATGTTTTCACCCATCTTCTCATCTCGTGGGAGATTTTTGGAGAAGATCTTTCGCTCTGATACCACTTGTTGGATTTAGGGCTCTTGAGTGGGTGAATAGAGCTTAAAAAATTCTCACAAGATAAATTAGACCTTCAAATTATATCAATCAAAACCAATAGCTTAAGTGCAATTTGAATTCCTAACTAACAAGCATAGTAAGGATGAGAGAAAATGAAACAAGTACTAGGACAAGGTCGTTTAGAGTGGTTCCACTCTCCAAATTAGGAGAGAGTCAATCCACTACCTAGTGAGGTCAACTATAACACCCCAATTTTTATACCACATGAGCAGAAGCATTTTTTTTTAATATGGGGAGTGTCACAAACATGATATAAATAACAATAATAATAGAAAGAACCATTACATAATGTATAAAAATGTGTTTTCATAAATTCTCATATGAGAAACTCACTTACACCAAACTTGATAAAAAAGACTATATATAATGTTAAAACATGTATCCTATCATAATGTCTCGGGCCATGTAGATGGAGCCCCACCAAGCAAACCTCTTAAAGTTGTATTCGCATCCTCTTGTCATGAATATCTCTTGGAGTTTCACCTGCAGACATCTCATCCCCAACCATGCACAAAGGAAAACTTAGGTTAGAGTAAGCGGCATTGAACTTCTAATGAGATAAATGTTAATATTCTATAACTGAAAACTAAACAGATATCTAAAATGTATAAACTTATACTGAATCAATGTGTCTTTTATTTACATATTTTAACTTCTTGTGGCCACCATTATATGATAAGTCCTCCTGAATTGGCATATCTACGCCCTAAATTGGTACCAAGTAGACTGAATTGGCACTACATGCCTCTGAATGACATAAAGGTGTCTCTAAATTGGTGTAACTATGCCCTGAATTTTTTTTAGTCGCGCAAAAATCTTATTACTTAATTATGATGCCAAAACTTTAGGTACAAGTGATATGCACCCCTTAATCCTCTATGGGATTACAGAGAAAACTATCTAATACTG
Source organism: Alisma plantago-aquatica (assembly GCA_963693085.1). NCBI lineage: Eukaryota > Viridiplantae > Streptophyta > Magnoliopsida > Alismatales > Alismataceae > Alisma > Alisma plantago-aquatica. The sequence goes on from OY856409.1 coordinate 1,329,919,039, forward strand.
TGGTCTTACACAGAAGACCCAAAATAGAAAGAAAAAGGTCCATCCGTAGAAACCTCAACAAATAGAAATACAGATTTCTAACTAAAATCCCATCATCCTAGGCAGATGAGGGAATCCACTGTCAATGCTCACCCACAAAGATTGGAACCTTAACCATTAGAAGGATAGAACTCAGCTAAAATTTATAATCTACTCTTTGGTGGTATCCAGGAAGGATCACTAACTTACTGTCAAGAAAACGTCTTTCCTGTTGTTTCAAGAAGAAAACGTAGAAGAAGGTCTAAACATCGCCAATTGCATCAACTGCCAAGAGCTAAGTACTGGAACTCCCTTCACACTGGCGTTATCCACACTCACAGAAAGAGTGGAAGGGTGAACTGGACAAGGACTCTCATCAGTCGGACAGCAGACAGTGCCTTTGCTTCTTAAACATTACCATTGAAAGCCAGGAAACAAACGAGAAAAGGGGGATTAACCCCCTTCCTTTCTTTCCTTGGGTGGCTTCTTTCCCCTACTTGGTCTGAACCTACTAAAATCCTGTGATTCTACCTCCCAGGGATCAAAGTCCCACTCTGAATTCGAATCCATGTTGGATTCATCATCCTCACTGGACAGCTGTGCTTTTTCCTATTGAAGCTCAACAGAAAACTCACTACTATTCCAAATTTTGTTAACCTGCCACGAAGAAGAACTAGAAGTTTCCTTGCTTCTTCTGCTCATTTCCAATTCCCATTCCAAGTTAAGGCTCCCCATGTTGATGAACGGAGATGATCCAAGCATCTCATGTTCTGGTATGCTTGGATGAACCCGGGGTTGACGCTCAGTAGCGGTAGAGAGAACCACATCCTTTGCCAGTTGTGCAATGGATTCACGAAGATCCATTTCCACTGCATCAGAGGCAAAGACACATTCCTCCGATTGGCTGACGATCTTCTTCCCTCAGTCCACCTTGGATTGCTCCTTGGAGGATGCACTGACATTGTCTCAAACACCTGGTGATTTCCCCAGCCGCACCTGCAGGTTTTTCTCCAGTGGGGGTCTCCTTGTCTTCAGAGGGCAGGACGTGGATCTATGGCCAAACCTCTTGCAATTGGGTCATATCGTAGGTTTAGATATAGCCTCAACGTTCAAGGTTTTAAGCACAAAGTCAACCTCCACCAATGTCTCCTTCGGGATCATAGAATCGTAGCCCAGCTCAATGCAGGCCCGCGCAGCATCAAGGCAGCCAGTAGAGATCGAGTTATCATCAATGTCCACATGCTGGCCAATGGTACTGGCAATGCAGGATAGAATCTTATGAGTCCAGGGAATTCTAGTGTTTTCAATTTTGAACCACACTAGAACCTATGAGAAAGAGAGGGGTGGAAGGGAGGAACATGGTTTCCACGTATTGGCCATAATCAGTGAATCATCCAAGAACCTCGGTGCTTCCTGGAGAACCCTTTCTCTATCTCCGTGGGAAGGCATCTTAACGATGTATCCCTCCCTCTCCTCTGACACGATCTCCATTGGGATGTTGGGTCTCCATAGTCTACGAATCCACCCAGTCAGTTGGCCACCATAAGGTCTTCTTCCCATGAACCAGACAGCTAAGAACTCCTCCTAATCAGGGACGGAGCTTCCCTGACTTGTGATGGATGCACATCGCTTGCCATCCCTAATTCCTGGCTCGATGAAGTCCAGCAACATGACTTTGATCTCGTCTTGATCTATCCTACAAGAACGTAGCCAGTCTGCAACCAAGGTCGACGTCTTGTTGGATCTACAGAGCAGCAATTTGGGGGGATTGGTGGTGGGCACACTTGACATCGCCAGTGGATCCCTAGGAGCATCAGGGGTTCTTCCAAGGCTACCTCCTTCACCAACTATGCCCTGAATTAGTGCCACAACACCTCTGAATTGGAGTAAACACTCCTCTGAATTGGCAACAGATGCCTCTGAATCGTCCCGGGACTATCTGAATGAGGACTTATCATATAATGTTTTATGTGAAGGTTTTGACTTAATTACCTTAAATTTGAATTTATTGAATTCTGAATCTAAATTTATCTTATACTGAAACTGAATACTGATAATTGAACATGTACAAAATTTTAAATTTGAATGTGAATGTAGTCTGAATATTTCAGAATGTTTGTCTTACTTAACGGATGCATTCTATTAGAAACTAAAATCTTAGTGAATTAAATTCTTGATTTGAATACATGCTCTCAAATTTTTAATTAAATCTAAATATAAACTTTGAATCTAAATATGAGTATGTATCTTGATTACTAAATAACCGAGATTGGATCTGAGACTCATACTAGGTATATGGATCTATGACTACTCACAACGAGTAATTTAAATCAAAATCCAAAATTTAGGTTCTTGTTGTCTAAATAAGTCTTCATCTAAAACTCGTATTTAATAGATCGCTTAGTTAAATATTGATATTAAATATATGACTTATGTGTCTAAAGGCTTGAGAAATTAACTGAACTAAATAAATGAATACTAAGCATTTGAAAGTAGCTTAAATATCTCCAATCTATAACCTGATATCCTCACAACAAAAATTCATCTGAACAATATCTGATTAATAGAAGAATCATTGAATATGAGATGCATATTAATAAATAAATATTTGAAGGAAACTTATCCTCTAAGTTACTTTGCATATGGGTAGGCTGAATCATAAAAATAATAAAATTCAATAGACATGGCCCACTTACCTTTCTTTATAGAGAATTAAACATTTGCCTTGGTTCTCCAGTCAACTCTAAATCCTAAAAAGACATTGGAAGATGTCTTAATTATATAACCTTATTAATTTTCTAATTAGACTTTAGTTCATCTTATAGGATTTTTCTAAATCTAGTCTTATATTTGGACACCACCCTAAACTTATCTTGATCTCATAATCAACCCTTATGTAATTTATTGTATGTACACATCTAACCAATTCCTTGTATTACAAGCTTATTCTAATGTATTCCCCAATACCAACACCAACTTGTATGCGACTAGATCCATCACTTTTTTGGGGGGGACACTGGTTCAACCAGTTACATCAAAGAACTACTTGAAAGAAAGACTGGAAGGACTTGAGGTCAGCTAGATAGATATGAATAGCATGGGACGGGCACTCATTCCACATCATGGGCGATGATGGTTGCTTCAGACAGAACTTTGATAAGGCGTTAGTCAGTTTGTTTTGATTCCTTCTCTGGTATATTACCTTCTGGATTGCAGAATTTTGTAAGGCATCGATGACCTTGCTGGTGAGTAGGAAGTATTTATCCGGAGGCTTCATTGACTTAGTGGCCCATTGCACCGCATTCCATGAATCAGAGATGATTAAATAGTCAGAGAGTCCATTGAGAGTAGCCAGCTTTGCGCCCAAGAGGATGGTGTTTAGTTCCCCTTCCATAGCGTCTGTGTTGGGGATGATACAGGCACACCCTTTTAACCACTGGCCTTGATAATTTCTGGCGATGGCACAGGAACTTATAGTCTTTGAGTTTCTTGATAGCGCTGCATCCACATGTATGATAGTAGTAGAGGGTTGTATAGCCGTTGGAGGGGATGACCCCATGCTTTCGAAGGTATCGGAAGTAGGCGTTAGGGAGGATGAAAGAGCCTATGTGATAGAAGAGGCCTCAGCTAAGCATTGAATAGCAAGTATGCAAGGTGGGGTATGTCTGTTCTCGAAGATATGGGAGTTGTGATTCTTCCAAATCTTCCAGTAGGTCACTGCGAATTTGGTATCCCAAGTCAGAGACTTATGGATATCTTTGAGGTTGTATTCAAACCATTCATGGACTTCCTGACTCTAGAAGAAGTTGTGTGCCTCTGGTGGTAGGAGCTTGGCCCAGGTCCTCCTCGTGTCAATGCAGTCTCTTATGGTGTGAAGGCAATCCTCTTCCTTAGTAGTGCAGATGAGGCAATTCGGATCATCTGACATTTTCTTGTGAGTTCTCATAGCATTTGTAAGGAGCTTGTTATGTAGTAGGAGCCAGAGATGGAGCTTGAGACGATGTGGAATTTTGATGGCCCAAATAGCTTTAAACAGTGGTTGGTCCACTTCGTCAGTCTGGGTGATGGCTGTATAGGCAGAGCTCAACGAGAAAGTACCATGTGGAGTAAGTTTCCATATACGTTTGTTTGTTTCATAGGAAATGCTTGGAGTAGGCATGTTCAGAATGGATTGAATGGTGTCATTTTCGAACCAGTAGTTGATGAAATCGACATCCTAGTTGTCGTCCTCTTTGACCAGACTGGAGACCTTGAGGTCAAGCAGGTCCTCAGGGATGGTTAGACCCAGCTTGGTTGAAGGCTTAAGATTGTCCCCCAACCATTCATCCGACTAGATGAGAGTATCATGGCCAGAGATGGAAATTCGTCTAGAGTTTTCAAGGAGGAAGGGTGTTAAGCTTTTAATACTTCTCCAGAGATGAGATCCATTGGGTTTGGGGTGTCCCCTACTTAGGTATTTGCCAACCATGAGATCTACCCAGGGGATGTGGTGATGTTGAAGGAGGGTCCATGCCAGTTTCATTAAGAGGGAAGTGTTGAAGTCTTTAGTGCATTCGATGGCCAATCCTCCCCGTGCCTTAGGCTTCGTGACATGCTTCCATGCCACGAGGTTAAGTCGTTTGCTAGAATTCCCATTCCATATGAAGTTTCGAATAAGTTGGTCGATCTTGTCACAGGTAGAAGATGGGAGTTGGATGGATTGCATGACATAGCATGCTTGTGATTGCAACACCGAGTAGGCCAGAGTGGTCCTACCAGCAATAGAAAGAAGCTTGTTCTACCATTGATTGATATGGTTGTGGATTCTCTCAGTAAGAGATAAGAACAACTCTTTACTTTTCCTTTTGTGAACAATTTTGACTCCGATATGGTGCCCCAAATTACTTGTTTCTTGTATTCCTAGCTTCCTGCAGATCTTGTTCCTTAGGCTTCTTGGTGTATTGTGTGAGAAGAACAAAGTGGATTTTTCATGTGACAGAAACAAGCCAGATGCATCACTGAATCTCCTGAGACAGACCTTGATGGTCTTAGCTTGATGGATAGAATCTTCTCCAAAAAGAATAATGTCGTCCGCGAAACTTGTGTGTGATGGGGATTTTTGACTTAGAGATGATGATGGGTTTCCAAGAGTTATTGGTGACATCTTGAGCGATCAATTGGCTGAGCCTCTCTAGGTAGAGGATGAAAATATATGGTGATAGAGGGTCGCCTTGCTTTACTCTACATGAGGGCTTGAAGGAACCTGCCATTTCGTCGTTCCAAAGGATTGATGACTTCCCAAAAGTGACGATTTGCATGATGGTGTTGATAATAACCTCTAGTAGATTCATTTTGATGAGTGTTTTGTGGATGAAATGTCAGCTCAGTTTGTCGAAAGCCTTCACAAGATCGAGCTTCAAGGCCAATGATTTCAACTTACTCGTTTTAGACTCCATTGTGTGAATAACTTCCTGAACCAGTGTTGTATTATCGCCAATCCTTTGCCTAGGGATGAAAGTCGATTGATGAGGGGATATCCAATCACAGAGGTATGGTTTGATTCTAGTGGCTATAACCTTGGAAAGAAGCTTCGAGCAAACATTGTTAAGAGAAATTGGGTGGAACTGAGAGCAATTTTCAGGAGCAGCCAGCTTGGGGATGAGAATGATAAGGGAGTCCGACCACCGGGGAGGCAAGGCTACACCCCTGAAGGGTTGTTGAATGAACTGGCAGAGCTAAGATTTGAGGGACGTCCAGTTCTTTTGGTAGAATGTCACATCCACACCATCAGGACACAGGGCCTTGACAAGGGACATAGAGTGTAGAGCTTCGTAGATCTCTTCCTGAAGTGGGGTTGTGGCGACATGGGCTTGCTGGCTTCTAGATAGGGGTGAGAAAAAACTTGGGAAGGATGGGCCAGCATTCCTTCTCATCTCATTGTTGGATTCCTTATACACATTTGATAAAAAAGAGAGAATGAGGAGTTTGATGTCCGTCTCATCATAAATCCATTCGCCATTGTCTCCTTTGAGGTAGGTCACTCGGCTTCTCTGTCTCCTTGCTTTTGTGAGAGAGTGAAAGAAGTGGGTATTATTGTCACCCAGTCAGATCCAGTTGCATCTGGCCCTTTGTTGACTCTCAGCCTCCTCTCATCTAAGAATTGAGTCTAACTAACCTTGTAAGCTAATGGTCTCTTGAGCCATGTCTTGGTTGAATCGGAGGACCAAGTTCATCTGGTTCCATTGGATCTTATTCGAGATCCTATCCTTCTCCTTCCTATCATTCTTCCTTGTGATCGAGTCCCATCTTCTGGATTTAGAGAGAAAAGAGGTGTTCGCAGTCATAAGGTCTTGCTCCGTAGACCATGATTCTTTGAAGAAGTTGGTGTATCCAGGCGTGGTGTACCATCTAGCAGAGGTGCGAGTAGGTGGATTTTTGTGGATGATCGGATGATCAGTGTATGAAACCATGATAGGGGCATGGTCGAAATGGTTCTTTTTGAGCACTCAGATCTCCTTAGTGGTGGGGGAGTCAATCCAGGGCCTATTCGCCATGGCTCTATCAAGACATTCGTGTAGGAGTCCTCTCCTAAAAGTAGTTCGAGCCCTAGACGCTCCTAGATCATACAGAGAGCAAGATTCCATCGCTTCAATGAAATCATTATTGTTAGCAGTTTCGAAGGTATCACTCCCAAATTTCTCCGAAGGGTACATGACGACGTTGAAATCTCCCATCAACACCCAGGGACCTGTGATGGAGGTAGCCATGGTGTTGAGATGGTTCCATAGAAGTTTGCGACCACTTCTAGTTGTGCTAGAATAGATGAAAGTGAAGAGAGTGCCCTGAATATTGCAGTGGACAAACTATTTGTGAGAGAAAAGTATTTTCAAGTTGACATTGTGCTTCTAGAGTACCCAACTGCCACCTAAAAAATAGTAGCTTCCACTCTATGTGAGTGTGTGAAACCCAACTTCTTGATGATCCCCATTGCCCTGTCACCGCTGCAACGGGTCTCCAGGAGACAAAGGACTGAAATGTCGTACTTCAGAGCAAGATCCTTGGCTGCTAAATGGGTGTCTTTGTCACAGGCACCCTGCACGTTCCAAGAGACTACATTCATTTATCAGATTCTACTAAGATTGAAGTGCCCATCATCATGGCTTCATATTCAAGGTCAGGTAGTAGAGAGGTCTTGGTCCTCTTCCGGTTGGATGGAGTTGAGGAACCCCCCGATTGGATCACCTTCCTATTCCTTAGGTGCATTCCAACTGAGTTCCGTCTAGGACTCTGGTAGGGGTGGAGTGGTATGTCCCTGGTGGACATGTCGCCCAGTGAGAAGGTCATGGTGATAAAGGGGTGTGTTTCCTGTGTTCTGTCAATGAGAACCGCATCTCCGGTTGGGTTTATAGTAGTATGGTTGTCATGCTTCTGCGTATTTGTGGAGTGATGATGGGGTGTTTTATGAGAATTCAGAGGGGGACCTGAGTGCTGTTCAGGCAAGCTTTGGTCATTACCGGTTTGATATCTGCTCAGTCTGGAGTTTCTCTGCTATGTCTTCCAATCAATGCCACTTTTTATCTTCTCGACTATGTTATCAACATCTATAATTTCAGTAGCATCATCATCACCTTCCTGCATTTCTAGGGTTTGGAAGCGATTACTCAAGCTGTGTTGCGGCTTTTGGCTTGCTGCTTTGTTAGGCCTCTGCTTGCGTTGGATAGGTTTTGCATAGATGTAGTCTGTGAAGCTTGGAGTAGCCAAAGGAGGTGTCTGTACGGGGACGTTGCTCGTAGTTGAGTGCTTTCTCGCTTCATTCTCTACCGTGATTCACTTGGTGCAGTCCCTTTCCAGATGTCCTGCACATCCACAGAACATACATATGAAAGGGATGTTCTCATACTCGATTCTATAGTGGTTGCCTTTGATCATGACTTACGGACTGCAATTCTTGCAAAGCGGCCCCGACGTTGCGTCAAAGTGTTGAGATCCACCTTGATGGTTTTACCAATATAATCTCCTATCTTTACTATCAGAACTTCCTTGTACAGATGGATGGGGAGATTAGGTATATGTATCCAAGCTACCAACTTTGGAGGTGAAGAGGATTCTGGCGTGAACTCCGGCTGCTAGCGCTGGACTGTGAAATACGACCCGAACAACGGCCAAGGGCCGCCCGTCAAGGTGTGAATGTAGTCATCTTCCCTCTACAATTGGACAACAAAGTAGTCGTTCACTAGGTCGATGAGATTGAAGCATCCTTTCGGCTTCCACATCAGTTTCAGCCTGTCTTGGAGGGTAAGAAAGCCTATTTCTTTAGATAAAAGCTTCACGAAGACCATATATTGCCATGGTTTGAGGAGGTTGTCGCAGGCATCCGGTTTCAGCCCGAAGGACAGCATGCCATCCTCAGAGGTGAAGATGATGTCATCGGGATTCAAGACGGTGTTGTTGTCTTCTGGATCGATGTGTATGTAGCCCTGGTCTTCTGTCATGTTCTTGCCTACCGATTCACTGTACGAAGGATGTTGTGCAGTAGGGGGTTGCAGCGTGCTTTGGTTCCTGTTGGGCAGATCAGGAAACTGAGCTGCCGCAAGAGCGTCGGAATCAACCTCCATGGCATTGTTGTGAGGGGCTGACTTGGGGGGTTTTTGCCTCGCGGTTGAGAAGTTCAGATTGATTCTCGTGTTTCCTATCGGGACTTGAAGCATAGGGCTGGGATGGTGACCATCTCCGTCGTCAGGGTAATCATCCCCAAGGATAGCACCGCCTCCTCCGGTCATGCTAGGGCACGCTACACAGACTCTATCTCAATCAAAAAGTGTTTTGTCCATCATCACTTATTTCTAATAAACCTTGTAAAGTCTTATGTTATGATTTCTTACCTATCTTAATAACATTCTTATTTCGAACATGCTCGATCTTAGTTACATGAACATTTCCAGACAATATAAATACCCATGGTGACATACCTCACATATTAATCCTAGTACTCCAATACTATTCAAACTATAATCAACTAGTTTGTGTATGGCATTGAAATCATGTTGATGAATACATGATATTCTAATTATCTCTATCATAAAAACATCCATTTTATGACTAATATCACCTTACACTCATGTTTGTTAATTCATGTATCAAACCCTAATATTAGTGACTAATCATAAGATATTTTTTCAAACCATTAAACCACATGTTCACATTACATCATACCTTCAAAAATCATGTGGTGTTAATTCCCTAGAGCTCAGCAACAAGGTTCACTCCTACATCATCATTTTAGTATACCATCAACATATACAATCATATCTATCTTTCCATCAACCTAATTGTATTATATGATACTTACCATGAACTTATACCTCTATATTGTGTTCATCGTCTCTCAAGCTTTCCAGTGAACCTAATATGCCTTATTCTAACAACCACATCAATTTCTATGAACTCATAAAGTATTTGAAACAAACTTGAATTGTGTTATTTATTACCTTATTTTCTTATTTACTTTAGTCTAATTGGGCCTCATGACCCAGCGGCCCAGCAAGGAGGGACCTGCCCTCTCCCTCACTCACAGGGGTGTGATTTAGATCGCGATGCCGATGTTCATGATGACTGCCTGTTGCTTCGTCTCCGCCGATTTTGGTCATCTAAGACTGATCTAGATCACGTCTCCGCTGATCTTTTCCTTGAAGATGAGGTGTGCACAACCATGGAACCCATGGACAGTCCAATCGAGACCCTCACCCACACGTCTAATTGGGAGTGTGTCCTCCCTGTTTTTGCGGTAGGAACATGGTTGAATGCCCAACTACTCTTCACCAATCATCCTTGCACCAAGATGCCACCGCTAGCTAGGAGGGCGATTGTAGGCATCACCAAAACCTCTCTCCCTCTACCTTGGCTTCTATTTTGGTTCCAAGAGGTTCCCTTGGTGGTTTGATCCCCTCAGAACCACCACATCCAACCGCCATCAGTTTTTCTTCCTCATCTCTGCCCTCTTCTTCTCAGCCTTCTCTTAGGCAAAACCCTAATTGGGCATTGCTTTCTGTCGTTATTCCACATATGTAACTTTTATATCCTCCATGCCTCTGGATATCACCGTCGGATATGCCCTTGTTCGGACCCTGGGTTTTCGTAAGAACAAGGGGTCGTGAGACTCCCCCTTTAAAAAAAATGAGCATCCTCTTAAAAGTTGGCCTAGATCAAACCAATAGGTTGGTTGTGAACCAATGGTTCAACCCTCTCTCTGGTACATTTCTTAAAAAGGCATTCAAAGCTCTATTCCTTTAAAATTTTCTCTATGTAGGTTACTCATTTTCTGGATTGGTCCCAAAATTTTACCAACACCTTATACAATTAAATCCTTCATGTATAAAATTGTTAAGATTTAAATCACAACCTAAACTAGCATAATATAGCTCATGTGATTTCTCTAATCCTACAACCTGAATTGATCATAAATTGAACTCTAAACTCCACTAAAGTTGTATTAAGTCTAGTACATATATCATAAAGAATAGAACATCCCTTCTAATTTCATCACTACATGCATGTGAGAGCCTAGTTCACATACATCACCAAACTATATTTAACTTAAGTGAAAATAATTGTACAATCCAACTATATATATCATCAAATTGAATGACCAAATTAACCTCAAACTTCACCATACTTAAACAGTGATCTTATCGTATCTCAACAAGCATACATGCATTCTCAAGTTCAGAATCAATGATTCTTAACATCAAAATTGACCAACATAAAAGACCCTCTCTACATACTTTTTCCTTATATCCAAACATTATGTGAAAGTATGGAACCTTATTGTAAACATAAATCATCTTATGTTGACTTTTTTTTATAACTTTACCATATACTTACTAGGTTCCAAAAATTAGGGTGTCACATCAACCTAAAGGACTTTGCAAGTGCTTTCCTCTATATATTCACTTATAAGAGATACAACACAAGACCCACCAAAGGACTTATCTATTCATTATAAAGAGACTTCAACCTTACTAGGGACTTACCCACTTTACAAAGAGTCTTCCTCCTTCTTCCAAGTACTTACCTACTCTTGCATAAGTATTCAACCTTCAAGAAATTACCCACTCTTCTTGGATCTTCAGACTTTGCCTTCTTCTTCACCTGGACAAGATCTTCACCTCTTCTTCAACCTTGAAGAAGAACAGAAACAACTTCACCTTCACTCGGGGTATCTTGCTTCAACCTTTTCTTCTTTGAGAAGGGGGTAGGGAAGATGGAATGGAATGAGAGCTCTACATGCACAAGGAAATAGCTCTCTTACAATTGGCCGAACTCACTCATAATCACGAAATGCTTTGTAAATGAGAGAGAGAAAGGGGCTAAAGGAATTGCAACACACTCAACTATAGCAAGGACTTATAATAGCATGAATGAGCAAACTAGAAATGAAGTCCAAGGTGTCCTATTTATACATGGGGGTGTTCCCTTGAGGGTGGGATCGCTTAAGGACAAAATATAGCCATTTTCTAGGTTGTAACATATCTATTCTCAGTCAAAAAGCTCACCAATGGTTATAATCACTTTTTTTGTGTTTTTTTGTATAGTACATTTGGTTGAGTTTCAATAAAGGTAACTCGACCATCCAATAAGAGACAAAGCTAATTTTCAAACTATCGATTGAGTTTGTTAAAGGAAACTCGACCGATGAGCTAAAATTAGTTTTATTTAGTGAGTCAGTCGGTCGAGTTCTCTGAGTGTACAACTTGACTAATTAGTCTCTTTAAAAAAAATCCATCACTGGATCGGTCGATTTTCCAACTCCACCAATAAATAGTTTGTGACAAATTTTATAAATTGACATTTGAGTGATCAAACGTTGGAATTAAGTGTCCCCAATTTTTTCTCATCTTAGTTACAAGTCATATCATCAATACAAGTGATTAAAAAAAATCATCTAAGGTCATTTGGAGTGGAGTGATTTCCCAAAATGTCCACTTGCATTGCTTTTGACTTGAACTTGAACAAGCTAGGGCTTGTGTAATTTGATTCTTTTCATATACCTAAAGCCTACAATCCATATTGAAAAACATATTATATGCATAGGAATGGAATGGTTAACTCATTATCAAAATATGGACAATGTAGAACTCTCAAGTCAACAATCATTAGGTTTGGGTTTGAGGCCACCTGCTTAGGTTATCTAGTGGCATAAGCTATCTTATATTCATCTAGATAATTATATTATTAGTCACCATAAATTATGATATTCAATATTGGTTAAGTATTATATAATTTGAAATAAATAAAATTCTCTTACATGGAATATAATTATAATAACAAAGTAGTCTTTATGTATAATATATATAATGACAACCATGATTAACCAACTTATAAGAAATATAAAATAATATTCATGTAGTTATTCTACAAGTAACTAAATACTCAGACATGTTTGATGTTACTTATACATCATTAAGAGTAGTAATGAGACATAGGGTTGCACATCGTATCACAAGTCATCATATGGTGCATAATGAACATACTACTCTTATATCATTATGTGTGACTAATAGGACTATAAATGAACATATTCTACTTAGTTAAATCAACTTAGTACAACAGATATGTCATGTTATGTATATGAGGGAGGGTTGTAAACAAAGGTGTCTTGGTTACATGTATATTTGTTAAATTCATTACATGTCAAGATGTATGATACCTACCATTAAGGTTTGTTTAAAGATCATATGTATATTATAGGTACATTTGTTTACATTATATTGATGGATATTCAAACAACATCAAATTACTCATTAGCCACTAGAACCATTTTTATTTGGTATACAAAATTTGTGTTTCATCACTAACAATTTGAAATTTCCTTAGGTTAAAGGGTGAGCACCATGTGTGTGTGTGCATGGGGGGCAACACCGGGAAGGATGAAAAGGCAATGTGTGTAGGTTTTGAGCATTATGACCTAGAGAAAAACATAGATGGGATGAAAGAAATGAAAAGGTGATCAAATTGAGATAAAACTTGCATATCTAAGCTGAGGAAAACACATAAAGTTTAGGATTAACACAACAAGAAAAATGGATAACACACACGTATAAGAATATAAAGAAGAAAAATCCATTGAATTGACAGAAAAGCAATCTAAATGCTTTAAAAATCCATTTAAAATTGACAAACATGAAAAAATAGGTGTCAAGAAGTGCCTAGAAAAATGTACAAAATGGCAAACCTATAAATATGAAAACCTCAAATCAAAAAAACAAAAGAGATTAGTAAATGGAGGTGAAAGATGGAGATTGGGACTAGAGTTGATTATGGGGGGTGTGATAATGGAATGTGATGTGCTAGCATAAGGTCACACATGAAAATAGGGGGAAGTGCGAGTACATAGCAAAGGGCATGGGGGCACTACTTTACCAACAACATACCATGAGCTTGTATCCAAGCATAGTCATTTTACGGGGTTGCAATTGATAAAAAGATAAGTCCAAAAGCAGTCAAAAATCTATGATTAATCCTTTGAAAAAACTACTAGACCTGAAAAATATCTAAGAATTAAAATAAAATCTAAAAGCATGAAATATGAGCAAAAAGATCTAAAATATGTATAAGAAAACTAAAAATGTAATTGAGAAATGAAATAAAAAATATACAAAAAGACGAGTTTGTGATCAACCGTGTCACAATATCAAAATAATCCAAAAATAATATAAGAGTATAGGATAGCAATAAAAAGGGGAAGGGGTGGAAGATGGATAGGTTCAACATATCAAAGGTATTGAAGTCGTGCAGATTAAAAGAATAGATTTGGTGGAGAAGGAAGATTATAGCAATATATGTGTCTTAAACTTGTTGCTCCATCTCATCATCAAGAAACCAATAAGAAAGTGGGTTCTCAAATGTGTAATTTGATTTAAAAAGATCAATAAATCCCACTTGAGTCCATGAGTGTTCATTGTGTGTCTCAATCATGTAATTTTATCAAAAAGAAGGCATATAATAAATAATGATTTCTTATTTTCTCTTGTTTTATTTGTCAACAATGCTTAAATCAAGATCATCATCAAACACCACATGTGCATCCTCATGAATCTCATAAAATAATTCACCATCAAAGTATACAAGAATCATCAACATAGTGAGGGCATATAAACCCTCAAATACATCAATTTATCCCACATGGGTGTCATGTGAACTAGGGTCTTCCATGGCAGATTCCTCCACATTATGATCCATGAAAATTGAAAGAACTAAAATTCTTTCATCACCACAGTCTATTATTTCCTCACCATAGTCTATGTAACATCCCAAGATTTGAGGCCTCGAATAAAACACTCTTAAAAGGAATGATTGGACTACCCATATCACCAAGGTGCATGTAACATCCCAGGATTTGAGGTGTCTAATAAGAAGATCTTATAAGGAATGATTGGACTACCCATATCACCAAGGTGAACCTCCTTTTCCGGGAGCCCATCACTAAAGAACTCCATAGTTAAGTGTGCTCACCTTGGAATAGTAGCAGGATAGGTAACCGGTCAGGAAGTTGATCCTGGCTTGCATGTGAGTGAGGATAAAGCGTGCAGCTAAGGTTGGTGGTGCTTTGTGGGGCCAGTCGTCATTCCTAAAACTCTACTAGAGCCTTGGATAGTGGGCCCAGGTGTTACAAATGGTATCAGAGCCAAAACCCCTCCAGTAGGTGGGGCCCATATGGGCATGACATGCCAGTATTGAGCTGTGCGGTCCAGCCATGTAGGAAAGGGTTGTCCATGGTTGACGTAGCCACCCTTGAGCTGGTATTCTGTGATCGGGAGTTGGGTGTCCATGGGCCATTGTGGGTCCGCACTGAAATTGGGTCAGATTATGAGGTCGTATATTGAGCCTTGATGAGGATGTCAAGAGTCTAAGTGGGGGAGATTGTAACATCCTAGGATTTTAGGCCTTAGATAAGAATATCTTATAAGGAATGATTGGACTACCCATATCACCAAGGTGCACCTCCTTTTCCGGGAGCCCATCACTAAAGAACTCCATAGTTAAGCGTGCTCAACTTGGAGTAGTACTGGGATGGGTGACCAGTCAGGAAGTTGACCCTGGCTTGCACATGAGTGAGGACAAAGCACATAGTTAAGGCTAGTGGTGGTCTGTGGGGCCATTCGTCATTCTTGAAACCTTGCTAGATCTTTAGGCAGTGGTCCCAAGTGTTACAGTATATCCCTTATATTAAAAGTAAAATACAATCTGCGATGGCCCATCATTAGGGTTCAAATTGTTTGATGTATGCCCTAAGAGTGATAACCTGATGATTGTAATAGGGATACATTTTATATGGTTTAATTGCTAATAAAGGCAATTCCACCTAATATGTTTGTTTCAATACTGAGGAATGAATAAATGTGATTATCTCTTAATCATTTTTGACTCGATGTCGTATGGTTTGGTTTTAGGACTTGATGATATGTATATTCATAGTATTCATTCTTGGTATGCCCCTAGCCAAATTTATTTTGTATATTATAGGAAAACAACAATACATAAGACTAGTGTGTATACTAAATGATAAATATGTCTTTTTAGTCATGATATTGGATATCAAATCATATATAGGGGTAATTTTTAGAGGGCAATATGTATTGGATAGACCCAATGATACATGGAATGTTGGTAAGGTATGCCCATAGAGCCAATCATATGATGATTGACATAGGATAATTACCTAAAAGGATTTCATTAATAATAACATATATAAAGGTAAGCTTCCATTCATCTGTTTTGCTCAGTTATGAGACAATGAGGATACAAAGTGAATCTCTACATAATGATATTGCTCAATGACGTATGTCTCCAAGTATTAGCCTTGTTGAAATGAGATCATATGTATGTTAAGAGTACATATACATATTCTCAATATGTCCCTGGTTGGTTGTTACTGTGGAAGGTAGATAGACACCAATAACACATAAGACTGGAGTGTGAGTTGGTTGATGACTGAGTGTCACTAAGTCGTGATATGGAAATATCAAACCAAGCACACAGATACATGTTAGGGAACAATGTATCGGACAGACCCATCTTGAGATTGACACATGGTTTTGTGGTCACAGTCATCTCTCATAGTGAAGGTGGTGATTGTAATTCTTAGACCTGAAATCACTGCACTCATAACATGTCATTGGGTACGCTTTGACATCATCAAACGCAATCCTGAAACATGGGTTTTCATAACAGTGATGATTGGATGACTTTGACACATGGGGATAGACTATGAGTGATAGATATAGGACTTTTTCCTCCAACTAGAGTATGGTATCCTGGCCAGTTGATAAGCAAGACTGAGAAATGCATATGCATGCATATGTGAATAAATATATGATATTGATGTCACATTATCTCAGATAGTCAACTCTTGGTTCAAGAAATATGGATTGAACATTGAGAGGCTGACCAAAAATGCCTCGAGCTCATCTTGGATATCAGAGACAAAGGAATTATACAATCACTACAACACCTTACACATATTGTAGGTTGAAGTTGTTCTCCAACTTTTCATTTCACTTGGGTAGCACTGATGTGTGACTAGGCACCACTCTTTGATTGTGATGTCATAAGCTAGTTATGAAGATTCACTGCCAACGTGATATAGGACCTATAGGGTCACACACATAGGAACTCATATAGAAGAGGAGTTTGATATTGAACGATAATTGGATTGATTACTAAAGTGTTTAAGTATTCAATTCGCTCAATCGATTGCTCAATTGGCTGACCAGGTCTACCAAATGACCCTCTCATTGAGTGAGACAGTCGTTTGGGCAGCCAGATGGGCATCTCAATTGTTGAGATAGCTGTTTGGGTGGTCAGGAAGATCAATGATTGAATTGGCTTAGTTTTGCCCTACAACCGACTGGTTCAATATGATTGAACTAGACGGCTCAGCTCAACTCACCAGATGGTCATCTGGGTGAGTGACACGGGTGTCTCACTTGAGTGAAATGGCCTAGTTGAAACGAATGAAGGTTTGGGATGTTTCCCAAATAGTTTAGATTGTTCTTTACTTGAGGAATAATAAAATTAATATGAGATATTAATTGTATTTGAAATAGCCAAATTTGTTTCAGATTGGAAACTACCAAACAGTCGTTTGGCAGTGCAAGACGATCATCTCGTACACCAGACAACTGTCTGGGTGCGTGAAACGACCGTTTCAGTTGTTATAGGTTGTGAAAATTCAAGATCTTCCCATTTTTTCCACTCCTGCACATTAATCTTATGTTGGCTAAATTGGACATTATTATAATCCCTTTATTTTGATGATGACAAACATTTCATTCTTGTGGATCTAACGTGCTACTTGAGTGTTGCAGGAATAAGGAGGATGACAAATACATAGAAGATCTATATGCTTCAAAATGCCTTAATTTCATGATTGTAATCAAATGTAAACACTTGTACAAGTATATAATGTACAAGTACATAGACATCATGTAAATCAAGCGTTAGATCTTCCTTATCCAATCACAACACTTAGATAGGTCATCCCCTTCAATAGTGTCACAACTTCACACTCATACACAAACTTAGTACTTAGTTTAAAACATTGAAACAGGGTCAATCTCGGTCGACAATATTCTCGACCGAGACACTCTCGGTCGACAAACTCCTCGACTGAGAAAGACCCAGGTAGCCATTAAACACAGCAGACAAGGTAGTTGGTAGTTGGAGATGAACGTTGCATACACTTGCTCCAGATAGTCTCTCGGTCGACAAGCCCTCGACCGAGAAGGACTCTCGGTCGACAATTCTTCGACCGAGATGTGTTCGGTCTGTAATTTTTAGAGTTAATTAACTAGTCGTTGCTAAAGCAAATAATGTGTACCTAACGGCTAGTTAAGCACTTAGAACCCCCTAGAAAGTGTCTAGAACGTCCTTAAGCACTTGTAGGTCATTCCTATAAATAGGACATGCCTTAGGACACCCCAACATACACTTGTGCAATACTTGAGCTTACATACTTACAATTGGCAATCTGTTTTGAGCAATTGAGCAACACTAGCATTGGCTACTCATTTCCCTTGCTCCAAATTCGTGTCCTATAGGCTAGCATATCCTATCCACTAAACCTACACTTCCATACTCATTGGTTAGGAGATCAATACGCTTGATATAGGCAAATCAAGCCTTGTGCTTCAAAGTGGTAATTGTAATTTCCGTTTCTTTTCTTGTTCTTTCTTATTGCTTGTACTCACCTTGCTACTCCTAGGGTTGGAGGCTGTGGATTGGAGAGTGTTTGATCTTCTTGGTGAAGAAGGAGGTCTTTGGACTACTTCTATAAGGTTGTTGCAACGGGAAGCTACTTCAAGAGGAAGGCTACTTCAAGGGGGAGCTTGAAGTTACTTCAAGAAGGCTGCTTCAAAGTTGGTGCAACTACTTCAAGGTGAAGGTTGTCCAAAGGGTGTAGAAAGTATTGTAATTTTATGTAAATTCCTTGAGAGGTAATAAAATTTAATACTTTCAAAATCCTGGTTGGGTAAGCAATTGGGTAGTGGATTGACTGCCTTAGTATTTGCTAAGGTTGGAACCACTCTAAACACCTTGTCTCCTTCTTATTATTTCAATTGCGGTTGTTTGAGATAAATTATTTTAAAATATCCATAAAACCCTATTCACCCCCCCTCTATTGGTTTTTCAATTGGTATCAGAGCAGGCTTCAAGGAGCTCTAATCGAGTCTTGACGAATGAAGGGTGGTGGTGTCTACAACTGCAAACAAAAAAAAGCATGGACAAATCTTCAACATGCTGCACATGGTGCTTAGGAACAAGCCACACAACACTCAGTTGTCCTTGGAGGAAAAAGAAGGAAGATGTGCATAAAGGGTGCTTTATTGCTACAATAAGTGAAGAAGAAGAATAGGTAAGCCTTTTAGATTTACCTAAAGAAGATTTAATTGCTAGTCTTCAAGAAACACATGAAAAATATATTGAGTGTAAGAAGAAATTAAATAAATAAAATAAAGCAAATGATGAGCTACATGCTAAACTTCTTGCTCTCACATCTGAAAATGAAGATCTCAAAAAGGCTATTGAAGATCATAATATTAAGCTAAAATCAATAGAAGCATATTGCAATCTTCTTTCCCTAGAAAAGATAAACTTGCAAACTCAAGTAAATGATCTTCAAAAATAACCTATTTTGTGTACACATCTAGATTATGATATTATTGTGAAAGAAAGAGATTCCTTATTATCTAATCTATATCAAGCAAAACCAGACATCAATAAGAGAATGGATGAGATTGTCAAGCTGCAACAAAAAATCAGTAGTCTGAATAACAATGATACCCTTGATAAAATTTTAAATAACTCTTATCATCAGATCGGAAGGAGAGGATTAGGTTATAATCCTAAAGGAAAATATTATCAAAAACCTAGTTGGAGAAAGACACAAGTGCAAGAAAATCAATCTATGTATGTACGTAAAGGCAAATATACATATGTACCCAAGAACAACCTAGAACAAAATCATAGAAAGAGATATGAGATTGATTCTATATGTTGTCATTATTGTTTGCGTCTTGGACATTATTCTTTCTCATTCCCCTACAAGAAAAAGGATGTCGAGTTAGTATGGGTTCCAAAACCCCCAAACTAAATGAACAAAATTAAGTTGAGATATGATCAAAGACTCTAGTTGTCTATCTCTATGTCTATCTCAACTTAACATAATGAGATAACAAATTGATTCAAGTAATTAAAATTTTTAAATATACATCTTCAACTAATTTGTTTTAGTTTGGATTCTCAAAACCTAGAGAATTGTATATGATTCAATATAAATGTCTCATCTCAACTAAACTGGGTTTTTCAAATAACCTATGTTTACTTACTGAAAACAATTCTAAAACAGTACAGAAACATTCTCGGTCGAGAAACTGTTCGACCGAGAGACTTGTCGGTCGAGAAATAGTCGACTGAGCAGGTTACTATTTTCAAATCTGCAACAAATATGCTGAACATGCTTTCAATTAATCTAATTTTCTATCAATTTGTTATTAATGATTGATTTAACATGCAAATCAAGAATAAATCATGGAGACCATATTTGAAACAAGACATATTAATCTTTTTGAATTAAGGTATAGCATTATGGATAAGAAATTTTTAAACATATTACAAAAGTGTTACAAACCTTATTCATTGATTGAAAAAGTTTATTAGGAATGTTCAGTTACATAGTTTGTCTTAAAATTGAAAACTTATGAACCTGAATGAGATTATTTTGGTTTATTCTCTAAATGGTTTGACTTAAAACTGAAAATATAGGAAATTACTGTTCACATGGTTTTTCCTAAAGTATTTCTTGGTCTATCTATATAGGAACCATGTGTATTGAAATTTAGTTTAAATGATCATGATTATATGCTTGTTTCTTGATCATTGTATTGTGGATACATTTCTACTATTCTATCATAATCATTGTGCCATGATCATTGTGTTTTCATTGGTTTATCTAAAATAATCTTTGATATATATACACAAACCATAAATGAACATTGTTTTCAAATGATCATTGTAATTCAACTCATTACAAATAAAGATGATGCTATCATTGAAAATGCTATTGTGCATAACACTAAAACTATATGGCATAAATACATCTTGACATAATAGTTAATGACTATTGTGTGCATGGCTTGTAATAAGTGAATGATGATGCTATGACAAGTCAAATAGTGTCTCTTAGAACAAGAATATTAATATCTAGTTATTTGGAAAGTCTCAACATTAATCTTGCTTTCAAGGAAATATGCTTCTAAGGGATCTTATGATTAATCTGAAAATAAGGGTACAAGAAGAAATGGATTTGATATTTATGTACCCATAGCAAAGTTTATATGAATATAAAACATACATTCTAGGAAAATCAAGGACAAACATCTTCATACTAGGTATCACTCAAAATGCTATTCATTTAATCAAGTTACATGCAGACATTATACTTCACATATGAATGTCTAAACTGTAAATATGCAGGAAATGCCTCTTCGTCGAAATAAAGTTCAACCAAGGGGCACTATGGTCGTAGTCAAGGTCGACCTAAAATAAGCTTGACAAAATTCTTATTTGAACATCATTTTACTGTACTTAATCTTAGTATCTTGATTCAAAATGTGCTTTTGATACAAGGTCAAAATCAAATCTTAAAACCTAATTATGACCTTAGAATTGCTCAAATATTCTCAACAATGATTACATTATTACTCCCCTAGAAGATATATATATGCTCTACAAATCTAGTCTCTCAATTGCATTAAAAACTAGCTCAAAGTTTTATTCACAACAACTTCGTCGGTCAGCAAAAATTTTGACCGAGACAAACTCGGTCGACGAATTCGTCGACCGAAAACATCTCGGTTGGCTATCCTTCTCGACCGATACTCACCAAGAAAATGCTGAACAGTCGATCTCAGATATGTTTCCGGTCGACAAATTGTTCGACCGAGCCAACATCGGTCGACAAAATGCTCGACCGAGGCCAACCTTGTAAACCCCCCATTTGCATAAATTAAAAGGCAATATTCTGATTAAAATATTAATAAAAATAAAAAAAAATCATAACGACTATTTTCGATCGACTGTTGGCCGACCGAGAGGAGCGTCTGGAGAAACGGCCGTTGCGGTCGTCGGTCGACAAATTGTCGACCAAAATGGGTTCTGTTTTGCTATAAATAGCACCCAAAATGACCCATTCCTTCACACCTTCACATTCTCACTTCTTAGCTCCTATCTAGTGCATTCTTGTGCAACTTTTTAGCTTCTCTACATCCAAGTCTTGCCTTGCTACTTCTCCACCTCAAAGCAACAAGATGGCTTCATCATCATCGCGTGGAAAGAAGCAAGTCGCAGCTAGGAAAGGAAGGACGGTCTCTCTAGTGCTTCCGATCATCAACGACATTCCATTCAACAACGTAGCTATCGACGATCGCTACCTCAGGATTTCCTCAAGAACCCCTCTTTCACGATGGCCAGTCGACGTCATGGACTTCCACAACATAGTTGATCTGGAGGAACTATTTGAGGTGCAACATTTATCTGAATTTCTGAATCCCTCCTTCCATTCCTACTCCTCAAAAGCAGTTAATGAATTCTATGCCAACTTAACCCCACATCCTGACCATGATTCCTTCTCTTCTATGTTTAATGGGTATGGATTCCATTTTACTAAGGAGGGTATACTTGGCATGCTTAACATAGACATAGAAGACTATAAAGATTTTATTGATCTCATCACAGGAAATCCACTAAATAAACTCTCCCAAGATGACACTACCACTATCCTTAGTGACATCAAAAGAGCCATCTTTCTATCCAATACCACTTGCCATGAAGATAGGGGTACCTATTATGCCATAAACTTAAAACCTAAAGCTAGGATCATAAATCTCATTGTTGCCACCAATATCCATCCTAGAGCAAACAAATCTGAAGTACCCACTTTTCGTATGTACCTTATCTATGCCATTCTGAAAGATATTCCCATAAATTTCATTTGTATCATCCTTAAGAATATGCTTGAGTTCTCTGGCAATCCACCTTATGCCGACTTTGAGTGCCAAATTACTCAACATTTTCTTAAGAAGAATATTGAGGACCTAGGTTATACATGGGATAGAAAACCCCAAAAGATAAGTAAAAATATGTTGGAGAAGATGGGAATCGACTTTGGCCACAAAAGAGCTAGGACTGAAGGGGAGCCATCCACCCAATACATACCTCCACCACCTCCTCCTACCAACCTACCCCATGATCCTATCACAAACACCTTGACATACATAGTTGGATCCCAATATCACCTAAGTAGGCAATTGGATTATAATCACCATGCCATGACTTATTTAAACCAAAGGATGAAAGCTCTTTCTCCTAACCAACCTGATGAATATCCCTATTCCCTTAATCCTGGCATGATAAACCCATACAATCCTTCCTACAACTACTATCAAATTCCACCTCCACCATCTCCTGATCTCACCCATACTCAGTTTTCTTCAATCCAACTCCAAGACATTGCTGCCCACTTTTGTTTTGATCATGTTCCCACCTTCTTGGAGGCTTATTCTTTAACCAAGATAGGTGCCTTGGAGTGGCAGACACTGGTCAAATATTATGGAGCTGAGCCCTTTCTTGGGAAAGACCCAGATATTGATGTAATCCTTCGGTCTTTTCAGTGAGATTATGAGATATATTTGTAATGTTTGTAATGGAATGGCTATCTTTGTAATGATTGTAATGGATATCTTTTTATAAGCAAGTATGTCATGCTTTATGGGTCATCTTATAACTTGTATGTGCACTAAGTTGAATAAAAGTGTTTTTCCATGGCTTCATTTGGACATATACATGTTATATAAGAATATTATAGTAGAGCATAACAATAAGGGGGAGTAATATAGGAAATGAACCTAAAAGGGTCACCTTCTTTGCAAATGATTGAAAAATAAATTATGGCTAAATTTGACAATGCATCACTCTTTAAGGGGGGTCATAGCATAAAATTAAGGGGGAGAAATAAAGAGTCATACTAAATGATTATATTGGATATCCTTTTGAAATGACAAAGGGGGAGAAATAATATAAAATCAAAAACATAACATAAAATGAGTTTCATAATATCTCGGCCAACATCCACTTGCAAAACAAAAATGGCTGAAAAAGGTAAACTTCAGGTATGAAACTCACATGCTTTATATTTCCTTATTTTAAACTTCAGGTATGAAACTCATATTCTTTATATTTCCTTATTTTATATTTAGGAAATGTTTGTCATCTTCAAAAAGGGGGAGATTATTGGCTAAATTGGACATTATTATAATCCCTTTATTTTGATGATGACAAACATTTCATTCTTGTGGATCTAACGTGCTACTTGAGTGTTGCAGGAATAAGGAGGATGACAAATACATGGAAGATCTATATGCTTCAAAATGCCTTAATTTCATGATTGTAATCAAATGTAAACACTTGTACAAGTATATAATGTACAAGTACTTAGACATCATGTAAATCAAGCGTTAGATCTTCCTTAGCCAATCACAACACTTAGATAGGTCATCCCCTTCAATAGTGTCACAACTGCACACTCATACACAAACTTAGTACTTAGTTTAAAACATTGAAACAGGGTCAATCTCGGTCGACAATATTCTCGACCGAGACACTCTCGGTCGAAAAACTCCTCGACTGAGAAAGACCCAGGTAGCCATTAAACACAACAGATAAGGTAGTTGGAAGTTGGAGATGAACGTTGCATACACTTGCTCCAAATAGTCTCTCTGTCGACAAGCCCTCGACCGAGAAGGACTCTCGGTCGACAATTCTTTGACCGAGATGTGTTCTGTCTGCAATTTTCAGAATTAATTAACTAGTCGTTGCTAAAGCAACTAATGTGTACCTAACGGCTAGTTAAGCACTTAGAACCCCCTAGAAAGTGTCTAGAACGTCCTTAAGCACTTGTAGGTCATTCCAATAAATAGGACATGCCTTAGGACACCCCAACATACACTTGTGCAATACTTGAGCTTACATACTTATAATTGGCAATCTGTTTTGAGCAATTGAGCAACACTAGCATTGGCTACTCATTTCCCTTGCTCCAAATTCATGTCCTATAGGCTAGCATCTCCTATCCACTAAACCTACACTTCAATACTCATTGGTTAGGAGATCAATACGCTTGATATAGGCAAATCAAACCTTGTGCTTCAAAGTGGTAATTGTAATTTTTGTTTCCTTTCTTGTTCTTTCTTATTTCTTGTACTCTCCTTGCTACTCCTAGGGCTGGAGGCTGCGGATTGGAGAGTGTTTGATCTTCTTGGTGAAGAAGGAGGTCTTTGGATTACTTCTAGAAGGTTGTTGCAACGGGAAGCTACTTCAAGAGGAAGGCTACTTCAAGGGGGAGCTTGAAGTTACTTCAAGAAGGCTGCTTCAAAGTTGGTGCAACTACTTCAAGGTGAAGGTTGTCCAAAGGGTGTAGAAAGTATTGTAATTTTATGTAAATTCCTTGAGAGGTAATAAAATTTAATACTTTCAAAATCCCGGTTGGGTAAGCAACCGGGTAGTGGATTGACTGCCTTAGTATTTTCTAAGGTTGGAACCACTCTAAACACCTTGTCTCCTTCTTATTATTTCAATTGCGGTTGTTTGAGATAAATTATTTTAAAATATCCATAAAACTCTATTCACCCCCCTCTAGTGGTTTTTCATCTTGTACCATATAGAAACTGGGAACCTTGACTCTGGCCTCTAATATAAAAAGAGGGGTATTGCGGGCTTCCCAGAGCACAAATACAACAGAGAAAACTGAGAATCAGTTCCTCTAACAATTGTTGTCCTCTCTGGTTGTGATAATCAAGAGATCCCAGGCAAGTCCTACCTGACAGGGAGGGATAACCAAAGGGAGATAACAACTAATAGTTGTCATTGTGGGAGAGTAGGTTGGTGACTAGTACACCAATAGGAGGGACAACTCCTTCCTATCCATTCTTGGTGAACGACATGAGTTCTAGTTGGTCCATGTGGACTACTCTAGAGGCAAGAGTTTGTTGGCTGCTTCTAGGAGGACAAATACATCCTACAGTCTGTGGCTTGACCACAGGAGTGCTACAGAAGTCGTCTTGTTTGTTGTTCATGGTGAAGACTAGGAGCTGCATAGCCACCGTCCAAGAGCAACTTGTCAGCAGTTGTAAAGAAGTGAGTCTTGTCATTGGACTTTCTCCAGGACCATGTATAACTTGCTAAAACTATCCTTCCTATTTCATAGTATTTGACTCGATCTTGCTGTTATGGGAATACAGATAGATAAATTATTGTTTTCATTGCTATACTTTGTGCCTGTATTTCCCAAAAATGGTATCAGAGTCACGTTAATTTACTATGTTTTAGGATAATTGACATAATCATTTTTTGATTTCATCATCTATTTATTGCATTTACACTGATCTCATATGCTTATCTGATCAAATACCACATAATCCCAAACTAATATATACATATACATACATACATATATATATGCAATTTACACGTGTTGCCCTAAAAGCGGTTTTGATGGTAGATGTGTAGCATGGTCATGGTCAATGCCCTTTATCTGTGTGTGGTTGGATGATTTGGTTCTTGTTTATCTCAGTCTACATAATGAGCCTCTCCCTCCCTATTCCCAATGTAAAGTTAATGCTTTACTACCTTTTCTCCCCTCGAATGTAACTCAAGGTTTCTCTTATTTAATGTAATAAAGTAGCAAGAGGATAGTTTCTTTTCTTACAATGACGTTCATCTTCGATTGAGATGACTAGTTTGTAAGACAAGCTGAACGTCTGGAGGACCATGGAGGACAGGACGATGGAACCAGATGACTGTCGGGTGGGCCCAATCGACCGTTTGGAAGGAGTCCAAACATCAGTTGGAAAGGAGGCCAGACGACCGTCCATGGAGGCCCAAGAGACTGTTTGGAAGGAATCCAAAGATCGTTTGTATAGGAGGACCAACTGATCAGATAAGAGGCGAGACGACTAGTTTAAGGGTTGAACTGATCTACCCAAATTGTCAAACACAGATCTACATCAACTGCAGATTGATACATGTGATGTGATGATTGACCTAGGTGGTAGTAATTCCTTGTGGCTCTAAGGAATTACAAGTAGACATAGCCATAACCATCACTTTTTTGTTTTATATTGCATGTTACGTTGTGGGATATAGCATGTATATGATGTGTACTATATATGTGGTGATTGGATACATTATATATGTATGTGATATATATAAAATGCCTCAATCAAACATATTAAGTCTAAGATGTTTTCCAATAGCAATACACATGAAAAAACTTGTTCGAACAAGCGTAGGTTATGCCAAAGCATGGTGCACCATCTACCTCATGGAAGTTTGATGGTAGTAATGCAACTGCTGCCAAAGTGGGGTGCATCATTATCGTATTGGCTATTGGGTCAAGCTTAATTGGTGATTCTTAGAGCGTCTGGGTCCATAAGCATGTAGATGATTATGGTAAAGGTTTGCACATATCATCTATCTAAGAGTTGCATATGATGCAATTGGAAACTTTGCCTACCTAAATAGTCAGGTCGTGGGTGACCAGCCAACGTTGAATCTTGATTTGATGAAATATGGATCTTGGATCATTAGAAAATTGTACACTACAATTTTTTAAATTGTTACTTGAGGGTTATCAATTTGAACAAAATAATAAGAAATATAATTAATTAAAGACCTAATTATTATCGCCCAAATTTTAAAAAAATCAAAGAAAAATGAGTTTTGATAAAATTGTAAATTCTTTTGCAAAACCAAATGGCAACCACAAACAATCACTTTTCTCTATGATCGGACCTTCAAAAGGACAAACTTATTGGGAACAACTTCCATGACTGGTTCAGGACGTTGAGAATTGTTCTCACATAGGAGTAAAAGCTCTATTTCCTGGAAATGCTAGAACCAGAGGAACCTGATCAAAATGCTCCAAGGGCAGACAAGGATGCTTATAAAAAGCATATTGAGGATGGCATAGATGTCAAGTGTCTGATGTTATGCTCAATGAACCATGAGTTTAAAAGGCACCATGAGAACATGGGGTGATTGAGATGGTCACACATCTCAAGAACATGTACCAAGACCAGCCAAGACACAACATCTCTAAGGAACTATTCAAGTGTAGCATGACAGAAGGAGATCCAACAGGTCCTCATGTACTCAAGCTCATTGGGTTGTGGAGAACCTAGCTAGACTAGGATTCCCCTTGGGCCAAGAGTTGGCCACTGACGTGATTCTACAGTCCTTGCCAGAGTCATATAGTTAGTTTGTCATGAACTACAATATGAATGACTTTGACAAGCCATTGCCAGAGTTGTTGGGCATGTTGAGGACAGATAAGACACAAATGAAGAATGACAAGCCCAAGTCTATGATGATGACCAGTAAGATAAAGGGGAAGTCTAAAGGTAAAGGCAAAGCTAAGATGAGTTCTAAAGCTAGAAAGAAGCCCAAGTCTTCATATCTCAAGGCAAAAGGTGGAGTGAAGAAAGTAAGAGGAGATTGTCACCAGCCAGGACATTGGAGAAGAAATTTCCCACTCTGGTTAGAGGAACTAAAGAAGAACAACGAAGGCACTAAGGCCTCCACTTCAGGTATAAACAAAATAAGATAAATTTTATTACTTCTTCATATGGGTATATGATACTGAATAGAGGTTTGACATACTGATGTGCATGATGACAGGAAGTAGAGCCCTTCATGGAAGGACAAAGACGGACAAGGAAGAGAAAACATTGCGGAAGCCAGAGTCTGCATTTAAACTTATCTTAGCCCAATGAGCATGTAACAGAGTTAGTTGAACTACTATTTCATTATGCCATGAGAATTTTTTTACTATAGAGCATCTTGTATGACGAGGGTGATATATTAATAAAGTATGAGAATATTGTTGTCATTTCAAAGATATGATCTTGCATGGCATTGACCTTAAAACATCTTGCGATATTTATGTGAAATGATCCAAAGATGAATGCTTATAATGTTTATACCAAATGATTATAATTGATAACTCAAGACTATCATTAGCATTAGTCATCTTGTACAAATATGAGAGGGATATGCCTAGAACACATGTTGATGTTGATCTAGATTTCCTTGGTTATTGAACCTAAGGAAACATGCAAGTCTTATTCATGCACAATATGACATGACGTCCTTCACTAGATGTAGTGGGAGGATAAATCTCCCATCAGACTACATGCATATGATGCATAAATATCTAATGAAAGAATGCTAAAGATAATTACTAATACTTCATATAATTTACTGGTAATATGATGATATGTACTCAGTAGAATGAAAATCTCTTGAAATTTTCAAAGTGGTTATAAATGAAGTATGATTTTGATTAAAGTATTAAGAAACTTTGATGAGATCAATGTTGAAATACTTTTTATCTTTAGAACCTTCAAAGAAGACCTATGATAATGTATCACAAGACAAATCCATCTGAGCATGATGATTTGTCATAATGAAGGAAATATACCATGATATAATTTTCAATTAATCTAATCTTCTTATATCCTCATAAATATAAAGATATCACTAAATGATGTACCATCTGAATGGTTTATGAGACATCATATATGACATGATTTGAGAATGTCCAAATAGGTCTAAAGGATTGAAACCCACCTTGTGAAAATAGTGTCTTGAGAAGGTTTATCCATAAACCATGATAGTTGAACGTTACTATTAATCCCTATACAATAACAAAAAAAATTATTAATAGGATAACTAAATTCCTAAAGATTCAGTGGGAGTAAAAGTAATACTAAAAGTGTTTGAGATCAACAAAGAGGTGCAACAAGAACAATGAGAATCACAAGTTGTTGTGGAATCTCAGGTTCATCAAATAACACAGAACAGGATATTTCTAGTAGAACACATCTAGGATTGGAGGATGATGAATCCAACAATTCAGATGGGTTGTCCATACATGATGAGCCAACTAGTCAACTGGAAGCTATTTTTGAGTGATATGGAATCCATGTAAGCTAACAAGCGTGGACCTTGATGAGCTCCACCTCAAGGGATAATGCCTAATGGGTGCAATAGGGTCTTATGAAAAGGACCTATATGGATAACATAAAAGGACAAATTGGTTGAAAAGATTTTTCAAATTAGTTTAAGCTATTGAACTTGATAGACATTCCTTTACCAATTGACATGCTTGTTGTTGTAGTTAAAATAGACTAAGAGATTAGGCATATGAAGATAAAACCAGATTCCTTAATAGGAATACATCGAAGTATGTGTACATGACACGACCTAAAGGGTTTTATAAAATTCATGAATGCAAATAAAGTATATAAACTACAAAGTTCAGTCTGAGATTGAAACAAGCATCTCAAAAATGGGATCTTTTGTTTTGACAAGATAGTCAAAGTGTTTGACTTGAGTCAACATAAAAGATGAAATATGTGATTACAAAATATTTAGTGGGAGCATATATGAATATTCCACATGTGATGAGGAATGAAATCTCAATATTGTGAATATTGAGATCTGGCATGAAAAATTCCTTCAGTAATGAAGGATTAAGTGAAACTTAATTCTTATGATATAAGAATCAAGACCTATAGATATAGTTCTTGAATGTTTCATAATGAAAGTTTGAGAACATACAATATCAATGTGTTGAAAGAGTTCAACATGGAATGGTTCAATGAGACATAATTCGAATTAGTCTCTCATGAACCCTATATTCTTATTCTTGTGAAGATTGGAAATACCATGAATAAGATTCCATGGGCCAACCCCAATGATGGATCAATCATGAATGTTATAAATTTACTTATACCATATAATCTTGTATGTATTGGACATGACAAGATGATATAAACTCCAACAAGGGTTATTGGAATGTCATTAAAGACATCTATAGTACTTGTGAAGTACTTAATGATAAACTTGCTAGTCAATGATGACAAAAATAATAGGAAGAGTTAGATGTAAATAGTTACAACAATGCAAGCTTCCGTAAATGAAAAAAGTGATAGAAAATTAAAATATGTTTTGATTTTAAAAGAGAAAAGGATGTTATTAGATGGAAGGGTTCTGAACTAACAACCATTAATTCCATTTTATAATAAAGTTGAGTATACTTGTGTCGTGAACACAGAGTGATACTATATGGATGTAAAGGTTCATGTGATGAACTTATGGATGTTCCAACCATTGATGACTCGGTAGAAATAATGTGACAAAAATGGAGCAAATTGTTAGGAAGGAATATCAGATACCATATTATGGTCGTTTCATCTCAGATCGAAGAGATAAGAAACATGCAATATACTGACTATAAGCAAAGTGTTGCTAACCTTCTATTTTAGTACTAGCACAGCAGAAGAATGTTGGACATGTTTAAGTCACTAAGGGTGAGATATGTTGGTTTTTGGCTCTAAGTGCAAGTGGGAGTCTGTTGGTAAGGTATGCTCGTAGAGCCAGTCATATGATGATTGACATAGAATAATTACCTAAAAGGATTTGATTAATAATAACAAATATAAAGGCAAGCTTCCAACTCATCTATTTCACTCAATTATGAGATAATGAGTATACATAGTGAATGCCTAGAGAATGATATTACTCAATGACGTATGTCTTCAAGTATTAGCCTTGTCAAAATGAGATCATACAAATGTTAAGAGTACATATACATATTCTCAATATGTCCTTAGTCGGTTGTTACTGTGGAAAGTAGATAGATACCAGTAACACATAAGGCTGGAGTGTGAGTTGGTTGATGACTGAGTGTCACTAAGTCATGATATGACAATATCAAACCAAGCACACAGATACATGTTAGGGAACAATGTATTGGATAGACCCACCTTGATATTAACACATGGTTTTGTGGTCACAGTCATCTCTCATAGTGAAGGTGGTGATTTTGATTCTTAGACCTAAAATCATTGCACTCGTCACATGTTTTTGGGTACACTTTGACATCATCAAACGTAGTCCTAAAACATGAGTTTTTATAACGGTGATGATTGGGTGACTTTGACACATGGAGATAGACTATGAGTGTGACGTATGCGTTCGAACAAAACGTTATTACCTAAACTAACAATATTAACTAATGCAGAAGCAATTACTAACAGCAGATTACTAAAATTCACTAAAAATTAAAACCATTTATCAAGAGTTCCATTCATAGGAAAACTTTTTCATTCAGAACCAAAGTAAATCATAACATCCTGGTTCATATATACATATCATGTATCATTGCTTCTCGAGGCATACGAGCATTCACTACTCTGTCTCAACTATACACATGTAGTATAAGAACCTCGAGGTATGAAGCCCAAAATCTCAAATCGAATTATCAAAATCACTAACTCCTAGGACCCGAGAGTACATAGATGACTCATAGGACTAATTATACAAAACCAGACAGCCAATATCTCCACCTGATGGATCACTGCTTTCCTTGTAGCTGCTGCTGCTGCTCTTCTCCTGCAGTAGGGTTTCTGCCTTTTTGTCTGCGTCTACCTAAAAAGTTGGATCCCACAGGGGTGAGACAATTATAAAAATTTCCCCAGCGGGAGATATAACTCTCTGCCAAAAACATTATTATAGCCATTTAATAGAAATAAACTGAGTAGTGAAATCATAAGCTTAATAGCAGATAATTTAATATCTATGCAGATTAGAGCAACATTCTCACTTAAGCTTATCAGTTGTAACTTGATAAACAGCATGTCTAATATTCAATAAATAATTGAAGAACATTTGTAACACTTATCCATCTAGGATATACTAAGTCAGATAATCATCAACCAGTGATTCTCGTATTTCAATCTTATGCAAATATGCTACACGGATGATTACATTTTTCAAACATACTTAAGCTCTGAGGAGATGAGGTATACCACTCATACTCCAACCGACCATTACTAAATCAATATCGGTACCATAAATAGGTCAATGGAAGAGTTGGATTCCCATGACCTCCCACATCCCGGTCAGTACAGGACCATAAGCAGGACTATGTCAACTGCTCAATATAGCTTTCCAGGGTATACTGGAACTTTGCTATAGAGTTACAGTGTCAACTGCACTCTCATCAGCAATCAAGAGAATTAATATTTATCTCCATCGACCCGACATTAAAATATCATTGGGAGATTAATGATACATCCATCCCAACCATCGGGAGATTTGTGATACATCCATCCCGACACATGAAGGATTGAGAGGTTTAATGTTTACCTTCCATCAATCTCTTCACCAGGACGTAAGGATATTTTCACCCATTTACCCCTGCATATTCATAATATGCGAATTCTAGGAAATTCCATAGGAAGACCTGTTTCACCATCACCAACTACTGACGATGATGGATATATGGTCAGAGCACTACATGAACATATTTCACTTGATTAATTAAGTACATTTTCATATTCTTTTAGCATCAACCAAGTTCTTAAACATAACTTATTATGATAATGCTATAAAGAAACATGTACTATTTTCATCGATTACTTATCAGTCTTTAAAAGACATTGGGAACTCAGTCCCTCATTTCAATACTGGGAATTTCCATCCCTTCACAATCTCATTATCACAATCATATGGTTCTAGGTATTCAAACCCTTAGCTCATCATTGAGCATTGTTACCACTTTTCTAGGTAACTATCACCTTCAGGTCATCTGACCAAGGTAAACATGATACTTACTATTACAAGCATCACTCATGGTACTTGAGGCCCATTAACTCTCTTGTTACCTCTTACCAGGCAGCAAGGTATATTATGGCACACAAGGCCAATCACAATAGTGAATTAAACATCATAGCTCATACCTGGCTATGATCATCATTTCAAAATACCTACATGGTTAGCACAAATGATAATAGTGATATCAATTGCATATCAGTACCATGTAAAACAAATATGGATTCACTATTCAAGGGTAACACCACTATTCCTGTACTAGGGTTAGGGTTTCCCATTTCATGTCTTTTGGGGATATTCATCCCATTACCCACATCAAGGTTATGGTTTATCACCATATTGCCCAAGATTAGGGTTTCATTAAGCATTGCATAATATCACCCTGGATTTGAGTTCGACATCACATCAAACATCAGGGTTTCTCATAGAATCACCCTAAGTTAGGGTTTCACATAAATTTCACCCAAGAATAGGGTCTACATTCAATAATCCACAATTAGGGTTTACTATTCATCCCAATTAGGGTTTCATGTTCCATTACCCATAATTAGGGTTTACTATTCATCCCAATTAGGGTTTTGCATCACAGTACCCTAAATTAGGTTTACACATATCATCACCCTGGATTAGGATTACATCCTTACTCTGGATTAGGGTTTCACTTAGAATTGCCCTGAATTAGGGTTAGGGTTCAATAATCTTATCAATTAGGGTTTATGCTCATGATTAGGGTTTCATGATCTCTTTGCTAAGGATCATACCCTTAATCACCACATGAATCATACTCATGTATGAATTCCATTCTATCATCCTCTCAACTTGATTAGGTTATATCAACCCTTCAATCAAGTACATACAACTATGATTAACATAGTGTACTAAGTTATTGTTCTCATAAGCAATTAGGGTTTATCCCTTTAATGGTACTAATCATTTAGGTACTTTTAGGATTTCAACCTTTGTACCTTCATCGGTTACCATCACTATCAATCATTGGATCATTGGAACAATCATCACCTTTAATTTCCAAATGATTGAATCACAATTGACCTTCATTCGGTTTTGAAGTTTTATCACCAAACGGTTTTGAAACCGTTTGACCCCAAATGGCTTTGAAACTGTTCGACCCCAAACGGTTTCAAGACCGTTTGGACTCAAATGCTCTCAAGACCGTTTGGGCCAAATTAGTCTCAAAATCGCAAGGGTTCATTAGGTACATTCAGCAATCAATTGAGCATGCTTTGCTACATTGAAACCTTCAATCGATTGAGTTGTTGAAGTTCAACAATTATTGACCCTTGGATATTAATACTTCAATCACCACCTTTGACCATCCATGCGGTCTTGATGTGCTTGATCTCCATTCGGTTTTGAAACCGAATCACCCACTTGGTTTTGAAGTTATTTATCCAATCAATCTTGGGTATAATTACCCATTAGGTTTTGTGTGTTTAACCCATTTGGTCTTGAATGGAATTACCCATTCGGTTTTGAATGTAATTATCCATTCGTTCTTGATCTTAATTGGCCATTCGGTTTTGAAACCGAATCTACTCATTCGGTTTTGAAAATGAATTAGTTCATGCGGGTTTTGCAAACTGTTTGCTCCTGTTCTTGATTGAGGTGTGTGCTTGTGATGATGTCATAATCATCAGCCTTCAATCCCACGAAATCTACTGCCATCTTCATGGTAATTACATCAACTAATCAAAGGTATTACAAAAAGAACAATTGAATCAATTGAATTGAGAAATTGAGTTCAATAACAATAGTTAAGGGTTCAAGTTATATAACCCGCCTTCAATTGAGCTTCAAAGCTTGGATATTCACGTCAACAATGGTGCAAGAAGCTTTTGCAACTCCCCAAAGGCTTGTCCTCAAGTTTTGGAGTGAAAATATTGGCTAGGGTTGAAGATGGAGTGAAGAAAAGAAGAAATTATGCATTGATTTATGATTTTCACCATGAAATCAAGATGAAAGATGGTCAAGAAGCTTACCAACAGGTTGGGGGTCGTCCTATTGGTCCTTCAAAGCTTCCTTGGTCGTTTTGAAAGCAAAGGGTGGAAGTGAATTTGAAATTCCCCTTTTACTCTATGGATAAATGAGCATATATGTGAATTTTATTGAAAATTCAATTAAGAGAGAGAAAGTAGGAATTATCTCTCCCAAATTCTTGCCACTTGCCCCCTTCCTTTCCTTATAGATGAGTCTATCTTATTTTCCTCTTATTCCTCTCAATTATCCACGTTTTAAAGAAAAGCAAATTAAGCACCTTAATCCATTTAATAGTAATATCCATAAGTTAGTGGATATTTCTTTTTCTTATAATAAGGTGAGTGGAGTTTTCACCTCCTTAGGATATTTTCGTGGCCTAGAAAAGGCACAAGGGTGTTCACACTTGAGTAAATTCAACCATCTCGTTTTTTGGTTGAAGGCCCTTCAATTATTTTATTTATTTTTGCATTAAATTGAATTATGTTTTCAATTGTGCTTAAATCTTGATTATTTTAATATCAAGATTCTCTCTCCTTCAAAGAGATACAAATGAGATGCCCCTCTCATTTTCTTTGCTTCACATAATCCCAAGAAACAGTAGGGACCATTTTGAAGTGGTAATTTTCATATTGAACCCTAGGTTTTGGGTAAATTGCACATTACACCAAAACTAGGTTTTAATGCACACACATTGTTTTATCAGCTCTTTCTTAGTATTCAGGCTATCACAAGCCATACCTCTGCATCATCTTCACTCTCATGATGCTCCAACACATGAGGAACATATTATCATGCACAATTTGCAAATAAACTCCTCAACTTGGGTAATTTGCACTTTAGTCCAAAACAAGCAAAACTTTGATTTCAACAATATTCAAAAAGGACTAAAATTGCAATATAAGTTCCTCTTGAGACTTAATTGCTTTTCAAAAGATAAGAGCAAGCATATAATCACTTTTATTAAACAAAACACCTATGGTTAAAACATAACCCAGGTCAGGGATGTTACAATGAGTGATAGATATGGGATTTGTCCCTCCAACTAAAGTATGATATCCTGGCCACTTGATAAGCAAGACTGAGAAATGCATGTGCATGCATATGTGAATAAATATATGATATTGATGTCACATTATCTCATATAGTTTACTCTTAGTACAAGAAACATGGATTGAGCATTGTGAGTTTGACCAATAATGCCTCGAGTTCATCTTGGATATTAGAGACAAAGGAATTATACAATCACTACAACACCTTACACATATTATAGGTTGAAGTTATTCTCCAACTTTCCATTTCACTTGGGCAGCACTGATATGTGACTAGGCACCACTCTTTGATTGTGATGTCATAAGCTAGTTATGAACATTCACTTCCAACGTGATATGCGACCTATAGGGTCACACACATAAGAACTCATATAGAAGAGGAGTTTGATCTTGAACGACAATTGGATTGATTACTAAAGTGTTTAGGTATTCAATTCACACAATTGATTGCTCGATTGGCTAACCAGGTCTGCCAAACAACCATCTCACTGAGTGAGACAGTTGTTTGGGCAGCCAGATGGGTGTCTCAATTGTCAAGACGGTCGTTTGGGTGGTCAGGAAGATCAAGGATCGAATTGGCTTAGTTATGCCCTTGAACTGACCAGTTCAATATGATTGAATTGACCAGCTCATCTCAACTCACCATACGGTGAGTGAGACAGTTGTTTGGGTAGCTAGATGGGTGTCTCAATTTTCAAGATGGCCGTTTGGGTGGTCAGGAAGATCAAGGATCAAATTGGCTTAGTTCTTCCCTTGAACTGATCGGTTCAATATGATTGAATCGACCAGCTCATCTCAACTCACCAGACGACCATCTGGGTGAGTGAGATGGATGTACCGTTTGGGTGAGATGGCCCGGTTGGGTTGAATGAAGGTTTATGATGTTTCTCGAATAGTTTAGATTGTTCTTTACTTGAGGAACGTAGAAATTAATATGAGATATTAATTGGGTTCAAAATAGCCAAATTAGTTTCTAATTGGGAACACCCAAATGACCATTTGGTAGTGTGATATGACCGCCTCACACACCAGATGGCCGTTTGGGTGTGTGAAATGGTAATTTTGGCTATTGCAGGTTGCGAAAATTCAAGATATTTTGGTCATTTCCACTCTTGCACATTAATCGTGTATCTGATAGCAACTGGGAACCCTGACCCTGGACTCTAATATAAATAGAGGGGTACTAGGGGCTTCCCAAAGCATAACTACAACACATACAACTGAGAATCAGTTCCTCTGACAACTATTGTCCTCTCTAGTTGTGTTAACCAAAAGAGCCCAGACAAGTCCTACCCAACAGGGAGGGATAGCCAAAGGGAGAGAACGACTGATAGTTGTTATTGTGGGAGAGTAGGTTGGTGACTAGTACACCAATGGGAGGGACAACTCCTTCCTATCCATTCTTGGTGAAATACATGAGTTCTAGTTGGTCCATGTGGACTACTCTAGAGGCAGGAGTCTGTTGGCTGCTACTAGGAGGACAACTGCATCCTACAGTCTATGGGCCGACCACAGAAGTGTTGTAGAAGTCATCTTGTTCATTGTTCTGGTGAAGACCAGGAGCTACACAACCACCGTCTAAGAGCAACTTGTCAGCAGTTGTAAAGAAGTGAGTTTTTTCGTTGAACTTGCTCTAGGATCAGGTATAACTCGCTAAAACCATCATTCCTAGTTGACGCAGTCTTGCTGTTATGGGAACATGGATAGATAAATTTTTGTTTCTACTGCTATACTTTGTGCCTATATTTCCCCACTTGAAAGCCATTTCATGGTCCTTCATAGTCATATCTCCGATGTGATAATGGTGATTGTGATCCTTAGACCTAAAGTCACTAAAATGATCACATGTTCTTCCATGTACTTTTAAACTACCCAACGTGACTTTAAATAATTAAGGGTTGTCATACCGGTTGTTCTCATTGCACTATTACACTTGTGGATTATTGTGAGTGATGTAGATGGAATTTATCCCACTATTGGAATGATATCCATGCTACTTGATAAGTGAGATTGATTAATGCATGGCCATGCTAATGTGAGTCATTATTTTGAGGTAACATAATCTTAACAATATACTCTACTTAAACAAATATAGATTGAATGTCAAGAGGATGAACTCCATGCGTTGGTTTCAAT
The DNA here is from genome assembly GCA_963693085.1 of Alisma plantago-aquatica. Taxonomy (NCBI): domain Eukaryota; kingdom Viridiplantae; phylum Streptophyta; class Magnoliopsida; order Alismatales; family Alismataceae; genus Alisma; species Alisma plantago-aquatica. The sequence continues at coordinate 1,329,957,507 of OY856409.1, forward strand.
TTATGCATTTGTGATAAAGGGATTATACATTCATAGAAACATCACTCTAACATGTTCCAACTTATTCCAATAACCGGTTGTGCTCATTGCACTATTACACTTGTGGATTATTATGAGTGATGTATATGGAATTTATCCCACTATTGGAATGATATCCATGCTACTTGATAAGTGAGACTGATTAATGCATGGCCATGCTAATGTGAGTCATTATTTTGAGGTAACATATTCTTAACAATATACTCTACTTAAACAAATATAGATTGAATGTCAAGAGGATGAACTCCATGCGTTGGTTTCAATTTATGCATTTGTGATAAAGGGATTATACATTCATAGAAACATCAATTACTTAACATGTTCCAACTTATTCCAATAACTTGGGTAGCAATGATGTGTTTCTAGATACCAATCTTTGCTTGTGAGGTTATGAACATCACTCTAAACTTAACTAGAAACATGCAAGGTCACATATGTATAGATTATAAGGGAATTGAAGTTTTTAATCAAACATATTATTAGAATGGTCTTGAATTATGTACAAGTTGATAAGTGTTGCTACTATGATAAGGCAATGACAATAAAAACCAATTTAGATCCGGATCCAATGTCCAAGCTCTACATCCACATAAGACCGTCTAGTTGTTGGAGAGCTATAATGCTCCAAGATATGTTCAATTTCCTTTTTATTTCTTTAATATACCAACGTGTTATAGGTATGATGGATCCATTGGCTAACAGTTTTATTGGGCAAAAAAATATTTTCATTACGCCCTTTCCCTCAAAACTCTATAATGGTATCAAGGTCGGTGTTATACACTTTTAGTGCTAGATTGATTTTGGAACCTCAAATGATTTTTTGGACAAATAAAGTGAAATGTATCCATGTAAATCACCAAGTCCTATAAATATGTTATATATGTATAAAATAAACCAATGCCATGCCTTTGAATCATTTGTTTGGCAGATGTGGATATAGAAATTAGGTCGTTGTGGTGAATGCTTATGATTTGAAACATGTATTTCATGGTTTTTTATTGTGCTTAAAATTGTAATATGTATATAGCTTGCATGACATGCCTCATTGTCTCTACATTCTCCATGAAAATTTTAATTATTATAGTTATAAATACATGATGCTTTATCATCATTGATCGACAATGGTAGACATGATGAAACAATTAGAAGCCCACATCAAAACTGAAGGTCCTTAGAGGATTCATGATGAAGATGAAGAAATGACTTCATCAACATTGAAGGGCTTCCCAACAAGGATTCCAATCGTGTGATGGGTTTGCCATCTGATTGACTCGAAAATCTTGTAAAGAAAGATTTAGTGTTACATTAGATGTAAAACTCTTGGTTATTGTCTTACATCTCTTCATGGATCAAGATGTTGTACTAGTTGCCATATCTTTTTCTATTGCTTGTGTCTATTGTTGTAGTATACGATACATACCATATAGTACATAATGGTGATTGGTACATATGACTATTATATCAAATCCCTTGATATAATGTCAATGTTTAGGATTCCTTCCATTGTGCAACACACGTGAGAATCTTAATCAACTACATGTGGGCACACTTGGCGTGGCACACCATCTATCTTGGGGGAGTGTGATGATAAGTATGTAGGTCCATTATGAGGCATGGAAAGTTCTATTGGCCTTTAGTTGGACTTTAGTAGGTGATATTAATAGGATTAAGAACCTATACACACATGTATGGCATATACTTCATGAGATGACTTGTGACAATAAGTTGTGCAACCATATATCAAAGAGATGCATTAAATGCAATTGGTAATTATTACCTACGTAAATGGTTAAGTTGTTAGAGGCCAAACAAACTTGATTCATAACTTATTGTGTAATGAATACTGACTAATGAAATATTTCTTAATGTAATATTCTAAATTAATATTGAGGGATATTAATTTGATAAAATAGTGGATAGTTATGAATTAAAGGTCAAGTTAGTATAGTCAAACCAAATTAATTTTCAATTCTAATTGTTGACTTATGAAAATAGTTTCTTTGTAGAAATAATGGTATATAAAAATAACAACTTCTCATTGTGATTGGACTTAAGAAATAAATTTTGAATGGGAATAACGTCCATGATTGGTATAGACATGGAGAATTATTCATGCCCATGAGTGTAATTTTATGTCTTGGAAACACTACAACTAGAGGAACCAACTCTAAATGCACCTTGAGAAGAAAGAGAAGCTTGTTGTAACCATACCAATGATGTAATTGACATAAAGTGCATCATGATATGTTCCATGAAGCATGAGATTCAAAAGCATCATGAGAACATGGACATTTTGGAGATGTTAATGCATCTCAGGAATATGTTCTAAATAAGTAAGGCAAGAGAGATATGATGTCTCTACATTGTTTAAGGGCAACATTATTGAAGATGATCTAGTTGGGACACATGGGATCAAGGTCATTATGTATGTAAAAATCCAAGAGAGACAAGATTCCCCTTAGGCAAGAGTTGTTAACTGATGTAATCTTGAAATCTTTGCCAAAATCTTATAGCCATTTTGTCATAAACTAAAACATGAACAATTGTGTCTGTATGTTGCTAGAGTTGCTTGGCATGTTAATAACTAATGAGACTCATATGAAAAACACAAGACAAACTATTTTTACAGTCAACAAAGGAAAGGGCAAGTCAAAGGCAAAAGCAAAGCTAATAAGAGTTTTGAAGCTAGCCAAAAGTCTATGTCTTCTGCACTTATAGATAAAGGAGGAGAATGCTAGGAAGGCAATTGTCACACTATCACAAGATTGGAAATTAGAAAATAAATTGCCCCATATACCTCAAGGAACTAAATAAGAAGAAGGGGATAGAGATCCCCACTTCATGTATATATGTTACAGAGATAAACTTATCTACTTCTTTGTCTTGATTATTGATTTTGGGTGCGGATCTCACATATGTTCTAATATGCAAGATCTGAAATGAATAAAACTTTATTGAAAGAAGAGTTTGATCTATGAGTAGAAAATGGAGAAATAGGTTCTTGCATATATGGTAGGAACTTATATTTTATCTATACCTAGTGGACTTGTGATAAAGTTAGGAAACTACTATCATGTACCTACCACAAAATAGAAATAATATTTCAATATCTTATTTTACAAGAACGATTTCAAAAGAATGGTCAATGTTTATTCAAGAGATTAGATATTCTATGGCAGTGACCCCATGACTTATGATCTTAATTTGTTAAATTTTTAGACAATTGCATTTAATATAACTAACAAGAAGTTAAAACTCAATGGCTCAAATAGAAGTTATCTTTGGTACTTTCATCTGAGGCACATAAATGAGTTGTATACTCCATAAAAGTGGTTAGAGGACTCTTTCAAATTTGTATCGATAGAGACATGTGAAACTTGTTTATTTGACAAAATAATAAAATAACCCTTTATTCGTAATAGTAGACGACATGTGTGTTTTAGGACTCATACATACTAATGTGTGTGACCTTCTAGGGTAAGTTCTAGATGTGGATATCAATAGTTTGTCACATTTATTGATGACTTCAATAGATATGGATATATTATGAAACACAAATCCGAATCTTTTAAAAAGTTCAACGAGGTCATGAATGAAGTATAGAAATAACTTCACAAAAATATTAAAAATTATGATCCGATCATGGTGGAAAATATCTAAGCCAAGAGTTTGAGACCATTATGAGAGGTTGTTTTATTGTATCACAGTAGATACCACTTGGAAAACACAACATATATAATGGTGTGTCAGAAATAAATAATCACACCTTTTTGGATATGGTATGTTCAGCTAATCTTCCAACCTCCTTATAGGGATGTTCTCTTGAAACTGCCATGTTTACATTTCACCAAGTACCTTACAAATCCATTTAAAAGACACTATATGAGATACATGATGAGAAACGTCCCAACATGTATTTTATGAAAATTTGGGTTGTGCATCTTATGTCAAGAAAAAGTTCTCTGAAAAGCTTGGACCCAAATTGGACAAATATTTATTTGTTGGATACCCTAAGGAAACTAAGGGTTATTGCTTCTATATCCCATCCAGAAACAAATTGTTTGTTGCTAAAACTAATGTCTTCCTTGAAAAGGGATTCATTTTCAAAGGAAAATAGGAGTAAAATAGATCTTGAAGAAGTTTAAGGTTTATAAAGTAACACTAAACCTATGAAGCTACATGGGAAAAAAAGATAATCGAAAGTTGTTGTGGAATCTCAAATTACTCATGTAGAGAAAAAACCTTGAAGGTCTAGTGGGACACTTCTAGATCTAGAGATATTTTGATTTGTCACATCTCAATCAGATGATTTTTTAGTCACAAATGATGATGAGATAATGACCTATAATGAGGCTATTGAGGGACCATATTCTAGTAAATGGTTTGAGGCGATGAGATTTGGGATCATCTCTATGTACACCAACAAATCACGCACTTTGGTGGATGCACCTAAAGGAGTAAAACCCATAGGGTGCAAATGGATCTTCTACAAGAAAATTGGGCATGGATGGTAATGTGCAAATCCTATAAAGTATGATTCATTGCAAAAGGTTTCAAACAAGTTAAAGATGATGCCTATGATAAAACCTTTTTACTATTTCCCATTGTTAAATCCATCATCATCATGCTTGCCAAAACAACTTATCATGGTTATGTGATTTGGAAAATGGATTTTAAAATAACTTTCCTTAATGGGAGTCTTATAGAGGATGTGTACATGAAACAACATGAAGGTTTTATTGCTTTAAATGAAGACAATAAAGTCTACAAGCTATAAAGGTCAAAATATATATTGAATAAAGCATCTAGAAGATGGAATAGTTGTTATGATAAGATGGTGAAAGAGTTAGTATTTATCAAAGTAAAGATGAAACTTGTCTTTATAAGACATTTATTGAAAGTATGGTTGTATTTCTCACATTATATGTGGTTGACATATTATTAATGGAAATGACATACTTGTTTTGCAACTAATTAAGACTTGTTTGCGAAATACCTTATCCATGAGGGATTTAGGTGAAGCATCCTATATTTTAAGAACCAAAATCTATAGAGATAAATATAGAAGTCTCTTGGCCTAAGCCAAAATACATAGATTGACAAAGTGCTAAAAAGGTTCAAAATGCATGATTCTAAGAGAGGTAACTTTTCGATTTATCATGGAATAGTATCTCTAAATCCCAATATCCCGTTTCCTTAGAAGAGGTGACACACATGATTAATATTTCATATTCATCATCAATTGAATCTATCATGTTTACCATGTTATGTACACACTTGGATTTCTTGTATGCTTTGAGCATGATGAGAAGGTACCAGTCAGATCCCATTGAAGGTCATTAGATTTCTATCATGAGTATCATAAAGTACTTGAGAATAACAATAGGTCTATTCTTGTTATACATAGGTGAAGAAGATCTAGTTGTAAATGGTTACATTGATGCAAGCTTCCAAATTGACAATGATGATTATTAATCACAATTAAGTTTTAAAATTTTCCTTAACTTGTAAGATGGAAGAGTTTCAAGCTAGAGATGGTGGCTATTGTTGAATATATTGCCACATGCAATGCAAAAAAGGAAGAAGTATGAATCAATAAGTTCTTTTTGTGAACGTGGGATGGTTCCAACCATTTAGGATGCATTATAGCATAAATATGACAACAATGGGTCCATTACACAGGCTAAGGAATCCAAACCACATAAGAATTCCAAGCACATACTACAATGATAACATCTCATATGAGAGATTGTACAAAAAGGAGATGTAAAGATTTTCATATTACTAGCCAAAAGTAATGTTGTTGATCCCTTAACAATGGTCATGTTAGATCATGTAGAATTTGATTCATGAGTGATGGGATCTTTTACAAGTGGGAGACTGTTGGTTGTATGGATTGAGAGCCATCATGTGATGATTTTAATATAAATACATTGTATATGATATGACTATATAAAGGAAATTCCATTTATTATGTTTCTCTCAGTATTGAAATAGTGAATAAATGTAATAATGTCCTAAGAATGTTTTGACTCAATGATATATGATTTCAGTTGAGTACCTGAAACATGTGGCTATATGTATATTTTGGTATATATTCTTGTCATTTCCCTATTCAGTTATTGTGATGGGTATTATAGGACAACAAGAACACATAAGAACAATTTGTATGTTGACTCTTTGGTCATGATATTGGATATCAATTCATATATATATATATATATGTACTTGCTAGAGAACAATTGTACTAGATAGACCTGCTTTGAGAATGAGACATGGAAGCCATATCATGGCAGTCAGAGTCATATCTCAATATTACAATGATGACAATGATCCTTAGACATAAAGTCTCAATAATTAGTTGTGTACTTTAACACTACCCAATATGACTCTGCATAAGGGTTGCCATACATGTAATGATTGGGTGCACCATGATACTTGTGAATTATTATGAGTAATGTAGATGAAATTTGTCCCTCCATTAGAGAGATATCTTGGCCACTTGATATGTGAGACTATCACATGCATGGCCATGCTCATGTGAGTCAATATTTGATTTTGAGCTCACCAACCTTAATAGGTTTCTTTATGTCAAGAAACATAGATTGAATGTTAAGAGGATGGAAACTCATGCTTTGATTTTAATCGAGATATTTGTGACATAGGTATTATATGGTCATGGTAAGATTGGTCACTTCATAGGTTAAAAGTTTCTCTCTAACATATTTTAATTACTTGAGTAGAAATGATGTGTTATCAGATATCAATATTTTCTTTTGAGATTATGGACATCACTACCAATGTAATTAGGAACCTATAAGGTCATACACATAAAGATGCCCAAGGGAAATAAATTCTCAATTAAACATATGATAAGAATGATTTTGAATCAGGTACAAGCTAATTTCCTATCCAATCAATGAATTAGAGAAGGCAATGGTTGATTATATGGTTTGGATCAATTGAATGGTTGATTGTAAAATGATTGATAGATCACCAATTTGGGAAACTAGTCAGTCTGCCGATGGAGCTTCCACTTGCGTGGAGTTGCGTGCACCACTAAAAATCCTAAAGATAGTAAGTCTTTTAGGTTTAGCCTTGCTTATACTAGATTAAAAACTCCACCCACATATGCTAGGATACGTGGAAGTCTTATCGTAGTATAGTTAAGGGTCGAATCCACAGGACAACGGTCTTGTTAAGATCAACAAGATAAAAAATGTTCGAATTTCATTTAACTCCTTAAAAGTCGGTATTTAGATCAAAGAGTTGGTTTGGTTGTTTAAACTAAGTGCGAGTAAAGTAAAAGCAGGAAAGTAAGTTTAAGGTTGTAAACAATGTTGAGAAACCACTAGGATGTGATCGGCTTTCTCCACCACTACACATGGATCAAAACATACATCACAATAACTTGGCTTGCAAAGAAAAGAGTCTAAACAGTTAGTATCTTTGTAGGCTTAGCCTCCTTTCAGATAACTAACTACGAGAAGCGTGGAAGTGTTGCAATGCTAGCCATCCCCAGACGAATGGTCACTTACTTTGCATCACTCCCCTCGCAAAGTGTGTTCCTCGACCCATCAAGGTTGTACTTTCATACGTCAACTGATTCCATTTCATAGTATGAAAGTACAACGATGGAGGTGAGTTTACTCCACTTCTTGAGAAATGCTCCTAGATACCGAACCAAACGTATGGTGACTACACACAACCTGGAACCAACAAACAGTCGATATTTGAATCTAGAAGTACAAACATAGACAATTTGCACTAAAAGATAATAGATAACACAAGTTGGTGATCAAGCAACTAGCATTCATTAAACGATTGATGTTGAACTGGAAAGATAGTGTTTTTCTATTACAAACTCAAGAATAAAAATGCATGAAATGAAAACATGGGTAGCGGGGCTACTCTCCGCACCCTAGTGTATGAGACTACTCGCTCATGGCAAGAACGAAGAAGGGGGCTAGAAGAGAGAGAGAGCATCATCTCCATGAAGGAGGGAGGGAGGTCGACCCCTTGAAGAGAGAGAGCAACGATCTTCACACTTCGTAGCTTGCTTGATGATGAATTCTCCTCTTCCCACCTTCTTTGTCAATGAGAGAGAAAGTAGCTTGGAGATGGAGTATGGATCTTAGACCGGTAGCCTCGGGGCAGTGGGTGAAGGATGGAATGGCTCTGGAACAATAGAGGCAGCCTTTGGACGTCTGAAACTTGATGATTTGTGAGGACCCTTCGAGTTTTATTTATAGGCTTTGAGTGAAACTCAAACGGTTTGGGAGATTTGGGCCCAAACGGTCGTGAAGACCGTTTGGACTCTCTCTCGGTTTGGAGACCGTTTGGACTCTCTCAGTTTGGAAATCGTTTGAGTCCTCATGGTTTGAAACTGTTTGCCTTTATTCGGTCTTGGGACCGTTTGACTTTATACGGTCTTGGGACCATTTGACTTTACACGGTCTTGGGACCGTTTGGCCTTCATTCGGTCTTGGGACCGTTTGGTGTCCATTCAGTCTTGGGACCGTTTGGTGTCCATTCGGTCTTGGGACCGTTTGGTGTCCATTCAGTCTTGGGACCATTTGGTGTCCATTTGGTCTTGGGACCGTTTGACTTTACACGGTCTTGGGACTATTTGGCCTTCATTCGGTCTTAGGACCGTTTGGTGTCCATTCGGTCTTGGGACTGTTTGGTGTCCATTCGGTTTTGGGGTCGTTTGGTGTCCATTCGGTCTTGGGACCGTTTGGTGTCCATTCGGTCTTGGAACCGTTTGATGTCCATTCGGTCTTGGGACCGTTTGGAGCTTTTGTAATTTTTTTTGTGCTTTTCTGTAAGAAATAAAAGGGGAAAAGTTAGTCTGATGGTATATTTACAATAAAGTGGAAAGTTAAAGATTGTGTCTAATTTATTTAAGAACAAGTATGGAGAATTGAAGAAAACTAGTAAGATAACATCACAAAATGGGAGGTTATCACCCCCCCTAACTTAGAGTCTAGCTTATCCTCAAGCTAGATAGAGCTAAGGCATGTAGTGGTGAGGCAATTTTATTTAGTGAAGATTTCCATACTCTTGCTTCAATTCTAAACCAAAAATCTCTTAAGAGTTTTATCGGGCTTCTGCTTGCACTAACTCTTTCAGGTATTGGTCGTTGCGTGGATCTCAAATTTCTTCCTTATCATGTAGCTCGCATTGGGACCACCTTTTCCTCGATTGCATTTCGTGCATGTTTCCAACCCCAACCAGTTTTATACTTCTTTGAAAAACCTACCGAAAACTAAGATAGGCATGAGGGTTGGCTAAAGGCTGATGTGTAACTCCCCCTTTTAGTGAGGGAGGGTTTATCTAAACTTTTAGGATCTCACTACTGGGCGCGACACATCTGCCTTTGTGAGGGCAGCTAGGTGTACCGGCCGGGCGAGTCCTTTATCAACTTTTTCATATATTCAGAGACCTTAGGATCTCATTACCATGCACGACACATCTGCCTTTGTGAGGGCAGCTGAATGTACCAGTCGAGTGAGACCTTTATTGGTCCTTAGGCATGGCACAACTCTCATGTTTTTATTCAACACTCTGGCTTTTATTCTTATACTCACAGGCTTAGGAGTTGGATATTTGGGAATTTTGTTTGGGCTGCCATGCCTCTTTTGAAAAGAAGAAAACTGTTCTTGGAGTCTCTTGACATGCACTTATTTCGGTTTCGTACTTGGTGGTCCACTTGCGAGGTTCCTTGATTTGGATTTTACCTGGTTCCCTCCCGTCCTTGGAAGAGTTTTGGCTGGCTTCGGCCATGATGTTAACTTGTGGAGAGTCTGGAACAGAGTTGAAGCAAAAGCATGAAAATTGGGTGTGAAAGTAATTTATTAATTTGCCATTACATGCCTAAGTGATTTTTCTGATATTACTTTTTGAGGACTACTTTGATTCTAAATTTATCTGGGGGTGGCCTTTTCCAAGAGTGATGTTATAAAAAAATACTGAAAAAATCTAAATGTGAAAAGAAAGATAAAATAGGAGTGAATAAAAAGAGCAGAGGGAGAAGGGTTGAAAAATTATACCTCGCCCTTGTCCAGTGTACCTCCCCCCCTAACTTATCACTCACTCTGTCCTCAGAGTGTCAAAGTGATAGGTTGAGAAGTACATGGACAAGGGCATTAGGCTTTTGTTAGTCCTTTTGTTAGAAGTACATGTCCAGCTACAAACTTTCCATGTAGAGCGTGGTAATCCACGTCCGTCATGTCCTCTACTGGTCTTCCAAGAACAACGAGGGTGTACATCTAGTAGAGTACATCGAAACCACAGTCGTTAGATTCTCAGAGCTACTGGGGGCATCTGTGGCTGAAGGCGGGGTGATGAAAGTGTTCTTTATCGTACACCCTTGCGTGCTTGCTTAAAAGATCATGTAGTTTGTCAGCACATCCCTTTGCCTCCTTCTCCATGGGTGTGTTAGCTATTATAGTATACTGGTTTTGGTTAGGATCATATTGGCTGTCGGAACTGTTATAGATGATTGTTGTTCCTTCAGGAAGGTTTGTCGCCAGTAATATCCAATGCTCTGAGTGAAGCAAAGGAAACATAATGAACTTCAGAGTTGTATGCTGGAGGTAAGAGATAAACGCCTCCATGGTTCCGAAGTTCTTTGTCTTTAGTAGGTCGTCCTTCATGTAGGCAGATGCCATGTAAACTGTAGGATGGTTTCGTCTGAGGAGATATTGATAAGCAGTCATTAGGCTCACAGATAGAGATCCTTGTAATTGTATGGTTTCATGGAGGGTATCTGCCATGACTAGAATATCTCCGTCTAAAAAAATGAGCTCATCTTTCTCGGCATAAAGCCTAGACATGATGAGTCGGAGTTCATTGTCAGAATGATTCTTGCAGGCTACAGGTTCGAAGTTAGGAAACATCGACTCTATGGTAGGTAGGGGCACCATTTGTGTGGAAGGTCTGTTAATGGTGGCCCGGGATACCAATTCTATGTCTCCTGCATCTTCCGCCAAATCAAAAGTGTAAGGGTCCCATTGTCTTTTTTCAAGAACCGTGACGGGTTGTTGTTTTGTCTCCAACTCCGTTAACGTTTGGCGGAAAGGTCGCCTTTGTGGACATTGGATGGCCGAGAAAAGGTAGCGAGGGACGTCGTCTAGCACCATAGTCGGGTCCTTGAAGAACCTTCTGTCACATATGAGTTCCATGACGTAACACCCTCGTAGCGAGTGAAAATCCTCTGTGGTCAGCCTGGTGAAGGGGGTTTGTTGATTAAGCGCTTGAATGTGGCGTATAGTGTAGAAGGTGCAATCCCCAGATCCGGCAGTGGTTTGGACTAGTGGAGTGATGATTTGGAACCAAGGTTGGTTCCAACCATTCTTGAGAGAAGGGCAGACAGCCCAAATTAGTTTGAGAAGCTGGAAGGGGATGCATCTTTCTTCTCCGGCTTCTTCTCCAACAAAATTGATTGTTCCAGCCTTTAGTTCATTGGCACAAAAGTTTTACACCTTGGCGTCGCGGGCCACGGTGTCAACGATTATGAGTAGCCAGTGGCCGGAAACTTGAAAGGGGACGGTGAGATATCGCACCTTTCGAGCGATCTCGACGTGCAGCCGCTCTATAGAATTATTGCATAAGTCCTTGTATAATAGGCTCATAGCCAGAGCTGGTGAAGTGTTGAAAACTGGTTGTGGTCGCTTTGAGCTTCTGTATATTTTGATAGAGTTGGCAAGAAGGACACAGAAGATTGCCATCTTCACTGTTGATTGTGGTTGAAGGATGGTGTGGAAATCTTTGCGTGTCAAATTGCACTAGTTTTTATGTTTGTGTAGATGATGTCCCACCCTTCTTTGGCATTATCTACGATAGTGTTCAGGATGAAGATATCTTGGACATCTAAGGTAAAGATGGCCACCATGTCTAGGTCGTACATCATCTTAGGTAGAGGTGGCGGTGGGGGAAGCTCTTGCGGGGGTGGAGGGGAAGTTTTCACGAAGTCATCCATAATGTTGTAGATCATCATCTTGTTCTGATTCAAAAGCAGAGTCGAGTTCAATGTCTGTGTCTAGACTCACTCTATCTTCTTCATTGTGGTCTGGGGGAAAAGGTGAAGATTGATCTGGGGCAGAGTGTTGTGGAAGGTGTGTTGTTGGTTGACTGGTGTTGGTTCCCAATATACATTGCTGGAACTCAGCAAAGGCTGCTTCTTTGACGTTTTCCCCCAGAGATCCCATGGCTGAGTAGTCGAGGAATTGATCCCCATATGACATGTTAACGTTTTCATTGTAATCGTGGGATTTGGGATCCTTTCCACCTTCGTGGTGGTCTTTTTCATCTGCTTTCTTTGGAGGTTCTGCTCCTCAGCTGGTTCCCTCCCCAACATGTCTTGGGTCATCAGGTTTGTCATCTGAAGAGGAAGTATCATTATTGGAGTCAGCCGAGGAATCAGAATCCTCGTCGTTTTCGTCTTCATCGTCATCTGCCGTCGTATTTGTTGTTTTCTTAATTGTTGTTTTCTTGCACTGTTGATGGATAGCTTGTAGCTCGTCAAATGCCATTTGCAAATGCTCATGTGTTTTGAGCAGTGCGTCATGGGTTTCTTTAAGATCTGAATAACGTGCCTCAGCATAGAGGAGTCGTGCATAAAGGTATGTGACTTGGGCTCGTAGGTGATTGGTTTTATTATTTGACGACTCCTCTTGGCGGCTATTGAGCTGTGCAAGGATGTTAGTGATGTCGTCCAAACGCGTGTTGAAAGCAGTTTGCTGCTGCTTAAGCTCGTGAAGGCTCTTTGGTAGAGGTTGAGTCTGCATAGAGATCCTATTGACTTATTGAGCCAACATTGCTTGCTGGCTTTTCACTCAAGCACCAACTGTGGCAATTGGTGTAGGCGATCATCGATGTGTTCGACTTGTGTGGCCGCTGCTTCCTGTCATTGGTTGATGCGTGAGAGGATGCCAGGTAAGGCATGGTTTTGCTCGTCAATCTTGGCGACCTATTTAGTAAGACCCTGCACACAAGAAAAAATAGATTTAATTATGTTAGAAGGGTTGGTGAGGAGGTTTCGGATGGCGTCAAATTGACGTACGAATTCCTCACCGACATTTGTAAAAGGGACCCCAGAAAAGGATGGGTGGGATGGCTGGGGTCAGGGTGGAAGGGTGGTAGTTTCTTGTGAAGGAGACACTAATGATGGTTCCACGAACTGCGTGGTGACTGTAGATGGAGTCACCAGTGGTGTCGGGGTGGTGGCGGATGCGAAGGGTGGTGACATTCTGGGAGAAAAGGGTGGATCCGTAAATGTCGATGGGAAAGCGGTGGAGGTGGGGCGAACGAGGTGAAAGTGAGGTCGGGCGTTGATGTGAATGGAATGTCCGATGAGAAGGGGATTGAGGCAGAGGATGCGGGTGGAGGTGCGGATGTGGGGAAGGGGTTTGTTGGTGGAATTATTATGGAGAATGATGGGAGGGTGGTGGATTGTGGAATGGTGGAGGATGGTAGCGTGGTGGGGGTGGTGGTGGAGGTAAGATCAACATTTAGACTCATGATGAAGGAGTCTAGTGATGAGGTGGTGATGTGTTCTTCAGGGAGAGGAGGTTCTGCTTCTGGATTTGGTCTTGATGTTGGCGTCCCCGACAGCTATTGTGTTTGCAAATGCCCTTTGGATGGTCGTTTCACCGGGATTTTTATTATTCTAGCTGTCGGGGCAGTGATGCTATGCTCCGTCTGACCTACCTTTGCTTTCTTTTCTTCTACTTGGACCGACGCAAGGAGGTTAGTAAGCTCCTTTTCAGTGAAGAGAAGCTTATCCTTGTCATAATCTGAGAGCTCTGGTAGAGGAAACATAATCCTAGAAGATTTTACTATGGGACAGAAGATGTAGTGTAGCTTAGCATCTTTTTCCTTAATTATGTATGACTTCTTTAAAGTCTGCTCGTTGGTAAGGATGTCACCCTTGATCTTCGTGCATCTGAGCAGTAGTCTGTCCATCTTGAGATAATTTAGAATTGAGGTTATGTGTCCTCTGACACATACTTCTTTCCCGAGGGCGTAAGTTGTGTGCTTGTGTATCAATTGACGTCCTATGTTGACCAGGAGCCCATTAAGGACGGACCAGAGGACGAAAAGATCAGAAATGCTAACATTTCCGCCCTCTATCCTGGGGAAGAGTGCACCTGTGAGGATTTTGTGTAGTGTGTGCACCAACCCAGAATGAATATTTGAGGCCTTGCAGGTCTTTGCCTCATAGGTTGGGATCCATGTTAGGGATTTCCAGAAGATATGCTTGTTGAACTGGGAGCTTTCAACACCTACAACTTTGGCTTTTTCCAACTGCTCCTTGTTGTCTATAAAGATTTCGTTGAGTAGGTTTTCTATTATGACAACTCTATTGCCAAAGAGTTTGGTGACCAGCCTGCGGTCCCCTCTGTCTTTTGATCTGTCCATTATGTATACTGCTTCTTTGTTGAGGAAGGTGAAAAATTTAGTTGTTGGCTCAACATAAGAATTCTCTACGACAAAATAGAGTCTTGCGAGGTTGGCATTGTCGAGCAAGGTGAGGATTCTATCATAGATCCCCATCTTCTTCAGTACGTTGGAACAGACTTACTTTGTCAGATTCAGTGTTTTGTCGAAGGATGGGAGGGTGTGGATGAATAGGTTTGTTGGTGGTGGTGCTGTAGTGGTGATGGTGGAGAAAACAGGAATAGTGGTGGTAGCGGGAGTGGTAATGGCGGTGGTGGTAGTGGTTGATGGAATGTATCCTGCCAGGATTTGTTCCCTTGCAGTGGCGGGATGGACCTGCTTCCTTGCCCATTTCTTTGTAGGTTGTTCTTTGGCAGCTTCATGGGACTTCTATGTCCCCTTTGTCCTTGTGGATGGGGATTCCTCTTCGGGAGTTGGCTCGTACTCTGAACCTTCATCACTGGAGGAAATCTCCTCCACTTCTTCAACAGGGTGTTCGGCTAGGCACTTGTTGAGTCGGTCGATTTCATTCAGGACATTAATCAGGTCAACCTTTGGTGGGACATGTCCGATCTTTTCATAAGTGTCCATGACGTGCTGGAGTTTTGCGCAGTCTTCCATCAGTTGCTCCCTTGTCTAGAAGGGAGCGTCAGCAGTTCTGGTGGCTTCTTTTATAGGGGAGACATTCTATAGTCGAAAGAATATATATGTTAAAAGAGAAGAAAAATTGTGTAAAAAATTTTAGCATTAAAAAGAATGAAATCGTTTTCAGTGCGAAATCATATTTTCTAAAACTGATTGGGTCTGAACATTTTTTACTCCAAACAATTTTCAGATCGTTTGGCACAGACGGATTCACGACCGTTCGGCTTCAAACGGTTTCAAGACCGTTCGGCTCCAAATGGTTTCAAGACCGTTCGGCTCCAAATGGTTTCAAGACCGTTCGGCTCCAAATGGTTTCAAGACCATTCGGCTCCAAATGGTTTCAAGACCGTTCAGCTCCAAACGATTTCAAGAGCGTTCAGCTCCAAATGATTTCAAGACCGTTCAGCTCAAACGGTTTGAAGACCGTTCGGCTCCAAACAGTTTCAAGACCGTTTGGATCTAAACGGTTGAAACTGCGAGGAAGGTGAAACGTCAGGGTCGTTGGTTGTAAAACGGGCGGAAGCGGCGGATGACGGAGGCGGCGTGCGCGTCGACATCGAAGATGGCACCGATGAAGGAAGGACTCGTCGTTAGCACTAGAATGGACAACTTTGGCTGGTTCTACCTTGCTGTTGTGGACGAAGAAGGTGATGGTGCTGAGGGTGAAGGTGACGACGACGACGACAAAGCGACGAACAACGAGAACGACAGAGATGAAGTCGTAAAAGAGGCGTGGAGAAATGGTGGCATCGGTAGCGACATCGGCGATGGCCATAGAGCGAACAGGAGTCAGGAGCAGAGGAACGAAATGGAACAGGGTTCGCGCGAGGGTTTAGGGAAATTGAGAATCAAGGGAAAGAAAAGGATGGGGGTTATATTTATAGAAAACGTTGGGTGTCGATACAAATTCCCAAGGGCAAATGGTCTTGAGACCGTTTGGGGTCCAAACAGTTTCGAGATCGTTTCTCGAGACCATTTGAGTTCCAAACGGTTTTGAGATCGAAAGGACCAATCAGTTTCGAGACCATTTGAGTCCAAACGGTTTTGAGATCGAAAGGACCAATCGATTTCGAGACCATTTGAGTCCAAACGGTTTCAAAACCGTTAGGTTAAGATTTTATTGGATTTATATTTTTATGCTTGTTTTGTTTAATTATGTAAATTTTTGTGTTTTCATATTTAAAGAAGATAAGCCTAAATAAAATGAAGAGATTAGAGAAAAATAAAATGGTGGTACTCAGATCTTGGGTTGCCTCCCAAGTAGCACCTGGGTTTTACGTCGCTGGCCTGACGGAAATCCAATTTGGTTATGTCGATGCTGAGGGATCGTGGATCTCGATAGTTTGTCTTGGTATTTTGTCTGCTGGTGTGTAATATCTCTTCAATTTGTGGCCATTAATTGTCCTTTCTCCCCCATTATTATCAAAGATGATGACTGTGCCGGTGGGGTAGATGTGTTTAATTGTGAAGGGTCTAGATCATTTTGTGTGGAGCTTTCTAGGAAACATCTTAAGTCTGGAATTGAAGAGGAGGACCTTATCTCCAACAGCAATGTCTTTTCTTTTGAGGTGGCCGTCGTGCCACATCTTTGTTTGTTCTTTATAGATTCTGGTACTTTGGTAAGTTGTCATTCTGAGCTCTTCAAGTTCTTGTAGTTGAAGTTTTCTATATTCCCCAACACTTTCAAGATCAAAGTTCAGCTGTTTGATGGCCCACCAAGCTTTATGTTCTAGTTCAACCGGTAGATGACACAACTTCCATACACTAGACGGAACGAGGTTGTTCCTATCGGTGTTTTGTAGGCCGTGCGGTATGCCCAAAGGGCATCGAGGACTTGGTAGACCAATCAGTACGATGTCTATTGACTGTTTTTACTAAGATAGCTTTCAATTGTCTATTTGAAACTTCAACTTGGCCACTTGTTTGTGGATGATAAGGTGTGCCAACCTTGTGGTTGACCCCATATTTTCTCAGGAGGGCTTCGAAGCTTCTTTCCAGAAAATGGGTTCCTCCGTTTGATATGATAGTACGGGGGACTCCAAATCTGGGGAAGATGATGTCTTTGAACATCTTGATGACCGGTTTGGAATCGCAGGATAAGGTGGGTATAGCTTCTACCCATTTTGAAACATAATCCACAGTGACCAATATGTAAGAGAGTCCATAAGATGAGGGGAAGGGACCCATGTAGTCTATTCTCCAAACATCAAAAAGTTCAATTTCTTGCCACAAAGCGAGAGGCATTTCATTCCGTTTAATTATACTGTCAGAAAGCTGACATTTATTGCAGGATCTTACAAAATCATAGGCATCTCTTGCTATTGTTGGCCAAAAGAATCCCAATTGTAGAACTTTTAGAGAGGTCTTCTTTGAACTCATGTGCCCCCCAGTGGGTCCAGAATGACAGTGCTCTAAGACAGGGTAATTTCCTCTTCTGGTAGACATCGACGGAAAAGTACGTCTGCACATAGATGAAAAAGATAGGGCTCGTCCCAGAAGTATTGCTTAACATCATGGAGGAATTTCTTTTTATCGTGGTGAGAGGTGGAAGGGTGGATGATTCCCGTAGCCAGATAGTTCACTATGTCAGCATACTAGGGAAATCTGGTGGTAATTTTCATAAGCTGGTCGTCAGGGAGGGAGTCTCAAATAGGTATATTGTCATCGTCTTGACATTCGATGCGGCTTAGGTGATCAACGACGACATTTTCCACTCCGCTTTTGTCTTTTATTTCAAGATCAAATTCTTGTAGCATTAATACCCAGCGGATGAGTCTGGGTTTTGCATCATGTTTCTGAATAAGATATTTGATGGCAGAGTGGTCTGTATATACTACGACCTTTGATCCAATTAGATAAGAATGAAATTTTTCGAAAGCGTAGATGACAGCTAAGAATTCCTTTTCAGTAGTAGTATAATTCTTTTGCACTTCATCTAACATCTTGGATGCGTAGTATATTACATATGGCTTTTTGTCTATTTTCTGCCGCAACACAACCCCTATGGCATAGTCGCTAGCGTCACACATTATTTCAAAAGGTTGTGACCAGTCAGGCGCTCTTAGAATGGGTGCAGAGATTAGAGCATTCTTTAAGGTTGTAAAGCTATGTAGGCATTCATGGTCAAAGTTGAAATCAACATCCTTGGTTAATAGATATGTCATAGGTTTCGCTATTTTTGAGAAGTCTTTGATAAATCTCTGGTAGAAACCGGCATGACCCAATAAAGCTCGCACTCCCCTTATGTCTTTGGGCAGTGACAGCTTTGAGATGACATCGATTTTTGCCTTGTTTACTTCGATTCCTCTTTCACTTACTCGATGTCCGAGGACAACACCTTCAGTCACCATAAAGTGACATTTTTCCCAGTTTAGGATAAGGTTTGTTTCCTCGCATCTCTGTAGGACTTTACTTAGGTTGAGTAGACAATTATCAAAAGAGTCTCCGTATACTAAAAAATCATCCATGAACACCTCCATAATGGTTTCAGTTAGTCCCGTGAAGATAGCAGTCATGCACCTTTGGAAGGTTGCGGGTGCGTTGCATAGCCCGAAGGGCATCCTTCTGAAAGTGTATGTTCCGAAAGGATAAGTAAATGTAGTTTTTTCTTGGTCTTCAGGGTGAATTGGGATTTGGTAAAACCCAGAATATCCTTTGAGGTAGTAGAAATCTTTTCGGTGGGCTAGCCGCTCAAGGACTTCGTCAAGGATGGGTAAGGGAAAATGGTCTTTCCTTGTTGATTTGTTCAGTTTTCTGTAATCTATGCACATTCTCCAACCAGTAACGGTCCTTGTAGATACTAGTTCATTCTTATCATTTAAGACAACTGTGGCAACACTTCCCATTATCACACAGATAACGAGGTGTTACGCGAAAACGTGCGGAAATCACCATAACCACAGATAATGAAAAATACGGGTTAATTAAAACTGTTTGCGGAAAACTGATGGACTATGAAACTATTACTTTCCAGTCCTCATCCTGCACAGAAACATATCATATATATACATACACGAGGTCTGATACGTGTCTACAACTTCAAGAAACAGTTGTCAATCCATCACATGAGTTCACCACCTGTTTATATACATAAAGGCCCATATCCGGCCTACAGCGGAATATACAAAACATCATCGATCGTTCATCGAGAAACCACGTCAAAACACTGCCAAGGACCTGAGAGTAAAGGGATGAATCTAGACTCTACTACAAAACATCCAAAACAGCAGCATATCCATCGCTTGCCTTCTACTACTCTTCAAGCTGCTCGGCCGCAACACCACGACCACGACTACGTCTACCTCGACCACCTGAAAACCAGTGGAATGAGACAATCGAACATTGTCCCAACGGGAAACATATCTTCCCACCACAACTACAGAACCTTAGCAAGATAACCATAACAGCAGATAATTATCATCAAGTATAACCAGAGCAGTCTATATATATAGCAATGCTATTCTTACCGACAAGCTTACCAGCTGTACAAAATATCTCTCAACAGAACATGTTTAACAGAATAAGATACAATGTCACATAACCTGATTATCCAGACAAGGCATATTACCACAAACCTGATGAATATAGAAGTACATGCAGATATACCAGAATTTAATACACAAACAAGGCCTCAACCAATGTTTCGTGTTTGTCTTAAGCAGTAAATACTAAACGGATGTATTACATATTATTATGCCCCGAGGATTTGAATCGTACCATTCAAATCCAACCTCTGGCTGTGAAGCCCAAGACTGGTGCCATATAAGGTCAATGGAAGAGCCGGACTCCACAACCTCCCACCTCGTGGTCAGTACACGAGTACAACACAAGCAGGACCGTAGTCACATGCTGAAGTGGTCTAAGCCACTGGGTCAGCTCCATAGGCTACCCTCACTCTAGCCCGCCTTGGTACAGGTCTCGGCGCTAGTACAATTGAGCCACGGGCCTGATCACCGTGCTCTGAGCCATGAACGCATTCATGCTCTTCACATCACATATCCTGAGCCATGGGCCTGTTCACCATGCTCTATATACGTATCTGAGTATGTAACCGAAGTTACACTCTTACCTCCTACTCTAGGCTAGGAGTGACATCGCATATTCAACAATATGCGCTCCGGGTTAACCCGTAGGAGAACCCGTTTCACCATCACCAAGTCCTGACGATGATGGATCTATGGCCAGGGCAAACTACATGAGATATTTCATTGTGATTAATTAGTATCTTTTAGATGGATTGCAGGATTCAACCAAGTTATATAACATGCAAGATGTAACAGAGAATAAAGAACATTATATTATTATTGAAACCTCATCAACCTGATCCATCACAAGGATCCAGCATCACATGTTACCACTTGGCCTCTTGCCAACCATCCAGATCCATATCAAGGATCATCACATACCATAGGATATCAATCCTTCATCATGTACCGTCACTGCCTCTCAAGGCTCACATCATCATCATGGGACCAACACATTACATATATAATCTCATAGAACAAATATCAAGGTAATGTTATTCATCACATATGTCGCATAGCCCTTTCATGGCTACACATCACCTGCATGGTTAGGATACACAACAACCATAGATTCAATCATAAGGAATATGCTCACTATCATGGGCTATCGTTCAAGATAATCTATTTATCAACATTACACTATTAGATGATCAAGCTTGTTAAGCACATCATACCATAATCTTGCCTATCCTTATCTCAAGATTATACAAACAATCAAGGTATTCAATTTATAATAAAAAGTCATGTTGAGTATACAGAGCAAACACTATTTCTACCAATTGTCATTATCATCACCATCATCTATCATCATTATTATCTCTATCATTAAGTAACCATTAATGCAACTACCATTGTTACCAAAATCATTACTACTCTTGATGCCATTATTACTATTATCAGCATCGTCATCTACTATTATCTTCATTGCTATATCATTAAGTAACTATTAATGTAACTGTCTTTTATTACCATTATTCCAATAATTAGGCAACCATTAATCACATTATATTATTAACATCATTATTGCTTTCACTTATGAGTTAGGCATTACCTTCATCAACACAACTAATATCGCCAACACTGTTGACATCTTAGTTATCAACAACATTATCATCATGGCTATCATTAGCACTACTAACATTATTATTATGCAATCTACTAGTGTAACTATCACCATTCTCATTTAACGATTAAGTGCAAGGATTACTTCATGCATATCATTACTGTCATTATTGCCATCATCATTACTATCATTATCATTATGCAACTACCATTATCGTCATTGTTACTATCATTAGCATTATTATTGTTTGCAAGGCATCATTATCGTTTGAGCATAAACATGCACTTCCATAGTACATGAGACCGTCACTATAAGAACACATGACCCTCACTATAACTCATCACCACCCTTACTAAAGCCCATCAAGGCCTATCGGCCGACACACACCCAACCTAGGTTATCGCCCACCTTGGCTATCGGCCACCATGGATGTCGGCCAACATGGATATCGTCCAGCACACCATGCATGGCTATCGTCCAGCACCAACCAACCACGAGAACTTAGATCTATCGTCCACTATAAAGAAGAGGATGTCTCTCAACACAAGAAGGTCCATATCACCCATCATACTCACCATGTCGGCCGACACAACAAGGGGTATCGCCCGATACACAACCACACTTATCGGCCAACTCACCATACTTGCCTATCGGTCAACATAAGGAAGCAAGACAAGCATGGTCTTGTTGTTCAACTCAACCCATACCGGCCAACACCTCACTAACTTGACCTATCGCCCACACAAGGGCAAAGATATCGCTCAACACAAGAGCACCATCATGCCGCCCAACACCAAAAGCTCTCATCCTATCATTCAACTCAAGAACAAGAGTAAACCAAACACAAGGACCATATCGCCCAACATGGTCACCATATCGGCCAGCACAAGGGACACCACTTATGTCGTCCACCACAAGAACATGGGTGTCGCCCAACACACCAAAACCAAGGAGGATATCGCCCAACACAAGAGCAGGTCATCGTCTATGTCGCGCCCCAATCTCACATTAACCAAAAACCCCAAAATTAGGGCACGACAGGTGGGATTTCACATATAAGCCAACCATTCATCACTTTTTAAAACAATTGACAACATTAATAGGAAAAACTGATTTATACTGTAAATGAAACTAAACAAGCTGCGGAAGCATTTCTATTAACTGACAAGAAATATAACAGAGTCAACAACAATTTACATTGTTCAACATAAGATAAGCATAATAGTTAATTTACATCTTTGTTCACATTCTCTCTCTCACTCACACCTTGTCCCGAGGATCGAGGGGAAAGGACTAAGAGACCTCTAACTAGACTAACTACAAACCTTCTATCAACTAGGCGTTAGGATGAAACGATCCTTCCGACTCCTGATGCTGATGCTGACCTGAAATGTTTGAGTAGAGGGATGAGTCTACTCACTCAGTGAATAACATTTCACATAGCTATCATTAAACAACTCGTCAGGTTTATAAACTGAAATAAACAAATATACAGTTCAAGCAGGGCAGTTCTATTAGCATAGAAAATATACAGATAATAACCACACTTCTAAGCATCAACAGATATTTCGGGTAAATAAACAGTTATATAAATTTACTGTGAACCTATTTGATTATTTATCCATTTTATTACTTTGCCCTAAATATATGCAGTGTACTCTGCATATAAAGATCTGTAACAAATTCATGCTACGATCCCACCGTACAAGACTTAGCGACACACCCGGGAAATGCTAAGTCTGACGCCAGCCCTGCTCTGCTACAGGACCCCTGGCTCTCCGGCCAGAACATAGGCTCTACGGCCTCAAAGCACTACTCTGAGTGCACCCGACTCCTCCTTTAACCTGAGTACACCGGCGGAGGGTCACAGGGTTACCTTCGTGACACACGCACGAATGGTGTTAGATAACCGTGTTTTCTTTTTCTTTTTCCCAGTGCCATCGTGACACACGCACGATTGTTGTTAGACACTGCCTTTCTTTCTCTCCTCGTGCCACCAGAATTACTCAACTGGTTGATGTTGGACACGAGTTTCACCCCTAAGTAACAGACCTTCCTTTAGGGGATCTACGGTGTTAGGGCACTTAGGTCTATTAATTAATCAACAGATAAACAAATAAACAGAAATATCATATAGCAACTGTAAGACATAGGATTTCCTCTTTTTCATCATTTACATCACACATTTCAGGTTCCAATGAACTTATCACACTAAAATGTACATGCTACACTGTTTAAAGGTCATATCAATTGATACTGAAGCAAATAAGCATTTAAAATGAGTTAAATAATGATTTCTAAGTGAACTGCCACTCACAACTTGGAACTCAGCCGACCACCTTGGAACTCGACCGAACGCCTCCCAGATTCTGAAACTCGGCCGACCAATCTCGGCCGACCAACTCACCGCTTGAAAAACCTACAAAGAAACTCGGCCGATCAGGACCCAAACTCGGCCGACAAAAACGTTGTTCGCTTATCTTAATTAGGAAACTCGGACGATCCAAGATCAATACTCGGCCGATCAGAAAATGATGTACAAAAGCCCTAAATAAGAACTCGGCCGACCGAATAGAAACTCGGCCGAACCGCGCACAGGCAGAACACCAAAAACGTCCTGCAAAAGTCGATTTCTCTTGAATCGACGGGCAAACTTCGAACAAACACCACCAAACGATCACAAACGACGCATACAACTAAACCGCACCTGAAAGGAAGAAAGGAACAAGCTAGGGCTGCTCCGCGCACCCCCAATCCCTTGGTCGTTTTTCCTTGCAAACGCAGCTCCAGCTGCAAATCCGGTCCGAATCGATGAAGATGAAGATCTACTGAGGGAAAGAACGATCTGCAATAGCTGATCGGAGCAAAACGAAGCTCCAGTGCTTCTCCCTCCTCAGCTCCCTCTCGCTCTCTCTCTCTTTCTCTCGCAAGGAGCAGAACGCAGGAGCGTTCTCTCGTTTCTGTGAAATGAAACGAGGAAGGTAAAGAGAGAAAGGATAAGGAAGAAACTTAGGGGCCTAAATGCAAAGTTCAAAAACTACAAACGGGTCCCTATAAGCCCAAAAACATGCAACTTTTGACTCGAAAGTCGGATTCGAACGATTTCTCTGGCAACGCTTCAAGCGTAAGATATTACACGCTTTAGAAGCTAGAAAACACGCTAAGCGCATATCATAACCATTTTAAACATTATTAACAAAAACAAGCTTATAACTTAACACATCAGCTAAACTCTTGCTTATCAGCATACTTACGGGATAAGCTCGACACGGGTCGTAACAGTCTACCTCCAACTCATGGAGACTCAAACCCTAGAAAGCAAGGTGCGCAAGGGAACCCTAAACCCTAAGGAGGATCGGCCACCCAAGGTGCACAAGCAAGATACAAAAGCAAGGAACTAAGCTAAGCTACTAACATGCAACAAGATCATAGCTAGAGGTAAATAAGTTAGGGTTAGAAGATATGCAACCCGCCTTTAAGCTCCAAGGAAGAAGAAGCACTCCAGCTCCAAGGGGTATCGTCCAACACAGCTCCAAGGTCCGAAGCTATCGTCCACCAGGCTTCTCCAGGAAGGTGTATCGGCCACCACATCAACTCCTAGGGAGTGTATCGGCCAATACAAGCTAGATGGAGAGGGATATCATGCACTCAAGGTGGAGGGGAGACCAAAAGAGCAAAGGAGACTAAGGCAAGGAGAAGAGCTGCTTATATAGAAAGAAGGGGAGGAGAAACCAAGGTACAACCATGCAATGTGTCACCCAACCAAGGGACACTTGTCCTAGGGTTCAAGCCACCACATGCAAGGTCTAAGACACTTGTCTAAGATAGGCACCAAGTGTCACCAACCAAGGTCAAGCCACATGGGCGACACAAGCAACAACTCCTGCTGGGCGACACAAACAAGCTGCTGGGCGACACACCAAGGTGTTGGTCGACACAAGACTTCCTTGGACGACACACACTCACCCTTGGACGACACAAAGCAAGCCATGGCCGACACAAGGCTCAACCAAGCCCAAACAACACATCTCAAGGCCCAAACAAGCTTAACTCAGGCCCAAAGAACTCAAACAACAAGCCCAAGCCTTCCTCTCAACCCTAGAGGAAGCAAAGAGGGAAAAACATCTCACAAGATGACCAACTTGCACACAAAACCCTAAACTTGGGTTATTTGCAAGTAGCCCCTCGAACTCTCAACAAAGCACAACAAAACCCTAATCACCTCTCAAAGGTGATTAGCAAGCATCAAACCACCAAGGTTAAGCAAAACAAACAGGGTAAACCCTAAACGCAGGTCAGGATCCTTACAAGCTAACCCCCTTTAAGGGATTTCGTCCCCGAAATCCGAAGAGAAAAGCGAGGGATACTTCCTCCTCATCTCTTCCTCAAGCTCCCACGTGGCTTCCTCAGCGCCACGACGCTGCCAAAGAACCTTCACAAGAGCCAGGTCCTTCCTCTTCAACTTCTTGATCCTTCTATCAAGGATCGCCACTGGTCCTTCCTCGTAGGTCACATCTGCATCAAGCTCAACCTCGACTGGCTGTATCACTGTACCTGAATCCGGATGACTTTTCTTCAGCATACTGACATGGAACACTGGATACAACCTGTGCAACTCCGGAGGCAACTCTAACTCATAAGCTACCTGGCCAACACATGCTATGACTGAGTAAGGCCCCATATACCTGGGAGCTAACTTACCCTTCCGTCCAAACCTTCACACACCTTTCCACGGCAAGACTTTAAGATACACTTTGTCTCCCACCTGGAACTCTAAAGGTCGTCGGCGATTGTCTGCATAAGACTTCTGCCTGTCTTGTGCCACTTTCAATTGTTGTTGTATCACTTTGATCTTTTCCATTGTCTGCTGTACTAACTCAGGACCTAAAAGCTGATACTCACTAGACTCATACTAACACAAAGGAGATCTGCACTTCCTTCCATACAAAGTTTCATAAGGAGCCATGTCGATGCTCCACTGATAACTGTTGTTGTAGGCAAACTCTATTAAACTCATATGTTCATCCCAGTTGCCCAAAAACTGCAAAACACAAGCTCGAAAAAGATCTTCCAAAATCTGAATAGTCCTCTCAGACTGTCCATCTGTCTGTGGGTGAAAAGCTGTACTGAACCTCAACTGCGTTCCCAACGCTCTATGCAACTGTTCCCAAAAACGACTCGTAAACTGAGGACCTCTGTCAGAAACTATTGTTGCTGGTACACCATGCAAACGTACTATCTCATCCACATACACTCGAGCGAGTTTCTCAGCTGTATACGTTGTCTTTACTGGTAGAAAATGGGCAGACTTAGTTAATCTGTCCACTATCACCCAAATGGAATCATGATTCCTAGTTGTCCGGGGTAGACCAACTATGAAATCCATGGTTATATGATCCCATTTCCACTGCGGTATCGGCAAAGGTTGCAACGTACCTGCCAGTTTCTGGTGCTCAGCCTTTACTTGCTGACAAACCGCACACCTTGCCACGAACTCAGCTACATCTCTCTTCAAACCGGGCCACCAGTACAAGTCTTTCAGACTATGATACATCTTGGTGACACCTGGATGCATAGCGTACATCGACGTATGTACTTCCTCAAGCACCAACTCCCTCAGATTATCAGCATTTGGAACCACCATCCTGTCACGATAACAGACTAGTCCATCCTCGGACTCATGAAACCCATCACGCTTGTCGCTGCCGAACTCTGATCTGATCAACTGTACTGCATCATCTGTCTGTTGTGCATCCTTGATCTGTTGTCTTAACATAGGCTTAACTTGCATCTGTGCAAAAAGACCAGACAACAGAGAAACTTCCATCTGCACATTCATCTGTCACAGAGAAACAAACATATCTCACCTATGGCATACCAGAGAACTCAACTGTGCCTTCTTTGAAGAAATAGAAGAAGAAGACTTTCTGCTAAGCGCATCAGCTACCACGTTTGCCTTACCAGGATGATACTCGATAGTGCAGTCGTAATCATTAATCAACTCCATCCATCGTCACTGTCGCATGTTCAACTCTTGCTGCGTAAAGATGTACTTCAGATTCTTAGGATCTGTAAAGATCTGACACACTTCCCCATACAGATAGTGTCTCCAAATCTTTAATGCATGAACCACTGCTGCCAACTCCAAGTCATGAGTCAGATAGTTCTCCTCATGCTTCTTGAGCTGTCGCGAGGCAAAAGAAACTACATGATCTTCCTGCATCAAAACGCAACCTAAACCTTCCTTGGAAGCATCACAGAAAACAACATAGCCCTTCCCAGGCTATGGCAAGATCAACACTGGAGCACTGGTCAGCTTCTCCTTCAGACTCTGGAAAGCTTGCTGACATCGATCATCCCAAACAAAAGGTACATCCTTCCGGGTCAACTTTGTCATCGGCAACGCGATCACACTGAAGTCCTTGATAAACCTCCGGTAGTATCCTGCCAAACCAAGGAAACTATGAACTTTTGTCAGCGTCTTCGGTTGTTCCCAATCCACGACGGATTCCACCTTCTTCGGATCTACTTTGACTCCTTCGGCAGATATCACATGACCCAAGAAAGTCACTTCATCCAACCAGAACTCACACTTACTGAACTTGGCATACAACTGATGTTGACGAAGAAGAGTCAACACTTGACGAAGATGTTGCTCATGCTCTCGCCTATCCCGACTGTAGATCAAAATGTCATCTATAAAGACTACAACAAACTGATCTAAGAACGGACGGAATACCCTGCTCATCAGGTCCATGAAAGCAGCAGGTGCATTGGTTAACCCAAACGGCATAACCACGAACTCGAAATGACCATACCTCGTCCTGAAAGCTGACTTTGGTATGTCATCCGCCTTTATCCTCAACTGGTGATATCCAGACCGTAGATCGATCTTTGAAAACACTGTAGCACCACGCAACTGATCGAACAGATCATCTATCCTCGGCAACGGGTACTTATTCTTGATCGTGACTTTGTTCAACTGCCGGTAGTCTATACACAACCGCATTGAACCATCCTTCTTCTTAACGAACAACATAGGAGCACCCCACGGCGACGTACTTGGTCGGATAAAACCTTTCTCCAAAAACTCCTGCAACTGCTTCTTCAACTCTGCCATCTCTGCTGGAGCCATCCTATACGCTGACTGTGCAACTGGCTGTGTTCCAAGAACCAGATTGATCTCGAAATCAATCTCTCGGGGTGGAGGAACACCAGGAAACTCCTCAGGAAACACGTCTGCAAACTCTCGAACCACAGACACCTCTTCAAGACTAGGACCTTTTACCTTGGTAACCACAACGGTATCCGCCACGTGAGCTAAGAACACCTCACATCCTTGTCGTGACAACTCGTCCACCACCATAGCTGATACTAGACACGTCGGAAGAATCTTCCTATCTCCCTGGAAGATCCACTTCTCTCCAGCAACATCAAACACTGCCTGCTTGGAACCGCAGTCCAAGACAACCTTATACCTCTCTAAGGTATCCATCCCAAGGATAACATCGAAACCATGCATATCAAGTGGTATAAGATCCACTTGGATACGATGTCCTGAAAAAGACAAAACACAAGATGGACACTCTTCTCGAAGCAAAGAAGAACCATCAAGAGGGGTTTCTAACAACAACCTATCCTTCTTACAGCTAACAGGTAAACGACAGTTTTCAAGCATATTATAGGCAATAAAAGAGTGTGTAGCACCCGGGTCAACCAGAATAGATATAAAGCAAGAAGAAGACATATCAGAATGAAATAACTCCATCTGACCTGTCACCACTCGCGGGTTGACTATCGCCTCTGGCTGATTCATGGCATAAAATCGAGCCGTTGCTTGCTGTCCACGACCTCTGCTTCCTTGAGCAGACGATCCAGCCTGAGATGCTTGACCGCGTCCTCGACCTCTGCTACTACTGGGCTGCTGTCGACCTGATCCTTGTTGGTTCTGCCTTGACTGCCGCGTCACTTCAACATCTCTATTCGGGCAATGCAACTTGAGATGCCCGGTCTGTCCACAGAGATAGCACACCCTATCTTCAAACCGTGGCCTAGCTGGCCCTGTTACTGCCACTAAAGCTGAACTGTGCACCTTAGACGGTGAAGAAACATAACCTTTCCCCTTACTCGGAGACCACTGAGATGGTACACCAGAACTTCTCATCACTGACGGTGCTGAAACCCTAGGCTTCTTAAAGCCACCAAACCTTCGTCCTTGAAACTGAGCAAGTCTTTTAAGAGACATAGACTCTCTTTTCTCCCTTACTGACCTCTCGATCCGTCGAACAGATTCCACGAACGTAGCAAACCGCTCTCGATTCTCCAACGCAGACACTGGGGTTGTCAACTCAGCACTCAAACCCTTCTCGAAACGTCAGATCCATTCCTCGTCTGTTGCCTCCATGTGAGGACAAAACCTCAACAGATCCATAAACTTGGCCTCGTACTCGGTGATGTTCATCATTCCTTGTCGCAACCTCTTGAACTGACTGATCTTCTCATCCAGGTACGTCTTGGGAAAGTATTTGGTGACGAACTCGCGTCGAAACACTCCCCAATAGATCACCTCACCAGGCCGCTTCTCTTCTTCTATGGTCCACCAGTGACCAGCACTACCCTTCAGAAGGTAGACAACATGCTTTACCTTGTCTGCTTTGGGGATGTCGAGGATCCGGAAAGCCTTCTCAAGACTTGTCACCCACAGATCTGCATCCGTTGGATCAGCAGTTCCAGCATAATCTGAAGCTCCAACTCGGCGAAGCCGCTCGAAGGTCTTCCCAATACCCGATGCTTCTCCATGGGGAACCTGTGCTCGGGGAGGAGGCATTGGTAATCGCTCAACCATGAGATTCATCGTAGCCATTAACTGCCCCATAAGCTGTTGGTAAGCAGGATGTTCAAGAATCGCTGGGTTAGGTTGGGGGACCTCAAGCACCTGATCTTCATGTGCCTGCCCATCTGCTCCATCAACCGATGCAGCATCACTGTACTCAGCAGAGTGTTCTTCATGGTTTCCAGACATCTTGACTTTTCTTCCACTGAGGGAAGAAGATATTGTAAGAAAACCTGGACACACACAAGAGCAACTCAA
The DNA here is from genome assembly GCA_963693085.1 of Alisma plantago-aquatica. Lineage (NCBI taxonomy): Eukaryota > Viridiplantae > Streptophyta > Magnoliopsida > Alismatales > Alismataceae > Alisma > Alisma plantago-aquatica. The sequence continues at coordinate 1,329,987,811 of OY856409.1, forward strand.
CCTAGTCCTAAATCCCTGTAGACTCAGCGAACCTAATGCTCTGATGCCAAAACTTGTGGCAACACATCCCATTATCACACAGATAACGAGGTGTTATGCAAAAACATGCGGAAATCACCATAACCACAGATAATGAAAAATACGGGTTAATTAAAACCGTTTGCGGAAAACTGATGGACTATGAAACTATTACTTTCCAGTCCTCATCCTGCACAGAAACATATCATATATATACATACACGAGGTCTGATACATGTCTATAGCTTCAAGAAACAGTTGTCAATCCATCACATGAGTTCACCACCTATTCATATACATAAAGGCCCATATCCGGCTTATAGTGAAATATACAAAACATCATCGATCGTTCATCGAGAAACCACGTCAAAACACTACCAAGGACCTGAGAGTACAGGGATGACTCTAGACTCTACTAAAAAACATCCAAAACAGTAGCATATCCATCGCTTGCCTTCTACTGCTCTTCAAGCTGCTCGGCCGCAACACCACGATCACGACCACGTCTACCTCGACCACCTGAAAACCAGCGGAGTGAGACAATCGAACATTGTCCCAGCGGGAAACATAACTTCCCACCGCAACTACAGATCCTTAGCAAGATAACCATAAAAGCAGATAATTATCATCAAGTATAACCAGAGCAGTCTATATATATAGCAATGCTATTCTTACTGACAAGCTTACCAGCTGTACAAAATATCTCTCAATAGAACATGTTTAACAGAATAAGATACAATGTCACATAACCTGATTATCCAGACAAGGCATATTACCACAAACCTGATGAATATAGAAGTACCTGCAGATATACCAGAATTTAATACACAAACAAGGCCTCAACCAATGTTTCATGTTTGTCTTAAGAAGTAAATACTAAACGACTGTATTACATATTATTATGCCCTGAGGATTTGAATCGTACCATTCAAATCCAACCTCTGGCTGCGAAGCCCAAGACTGGTGCCATACAAGGTCAATGGAAGAGCCGGACTCCACAACCTCCCACCTCGTGGTCAGTACACGAGTACAACACAAGCAGGACCGTAGTCACATGCTGAAGTGGTCTAAGCCACTGGGTCAGCTCCATAGGCTACCCTCACTCTAGCCTACCTTGGTACAGGTCTCGGCGCTAGTACAACTGAGCCACGGGCCTGATCACCGTACTCTGAGCCATGAACGCATTCATGCTCTTCACATCACATATCCTGAGCCATGGGCCTGCTCACCATGCTCTATATACGTATCTGAGTCTGTAACCGAAGTTACACTCTTACCTCCTACTCTAGGCTAGGAGTAACCTCGCATATTCAACAATATGCGCTCCGGGTTAACCCGTAGGAGAACCTGTTTCACCATCACCAAGTCCTGACGATGATGGATCTATGGCCAGGGCAAACTACATGAGATATTTCATTGTGATTAATTAGTATCTTTTAGATGGATTGCAGGATTCAACCAAGTTATATAACATGCAAGATGTAACAGAGAATAAAGAACATTATATTATTATTCAAACCTCATCAACCTGATCCATCACAAGGATCCAACATCACATGTTACCACTTTGCCTCTTGCCAACCATCCAGATCCATATCAAGGATCATCACATACCATAGGATATCAATCCTTCATCATGTACTGTCACTGCCTCTCAAGGCTCACATCATCATCATGGGACCAACACATTACATATATAATCTCATAGAACAAATATCAAGGTAATGTTATTCATCACATATGTCGCATAGCCCTTTCATGGCTACACATCACCAGCATGGTTAGGATACACAAAAACCATAGATTCAATCATAAGGAATATGCTCACTATCATGGGGTATCGTTCAAGATAATCTATTTATCAACATTACACTATTTGATGATCAAGCTTGTTAAGCACATCATACCATAATCTTGCCTATCCTTATCTCAAGATTATACGAACAATCAAGGTATTCAATTTATAATAAAAAGTAATGTTGAGTATATAGAGCAAACACTATTGCTACCAATTGTCATTATCATCACCATCAACTATCATCATTATTATCTCTATCATTAAGTAACCATTAATGCAACTACCATTGTTACCAAAATCATTACTACTCTTGATGCCATTATTACTATTATCAGCATCGTCATCTACTATTATCTTCATTGCTATATCATTAAGTAACTATTAATGTAACTGTCTTTTATTACCAATATTCCAATAATTAGGCAACCATTAATCACATTATATTATTAACATCATTATTGCTTTCACTTATGAGTTAGGCATTACCTTCATCAACACAACTAATATCGCCAACACTATTGACATCTTAGTTATCAACAACATTATCATCATGGCTATCATTAGCACTACTAACATTATTATTATGCAAGCTACTAGTGTAACTATCACCATTCTCATTTAACGATTAAGTGCAAGGATTACTTCATGCATATCATTACTGTCATTATTGCCATCATCATTATGATCAACATCATTACTATCATTATCATTATGCAACTACCATTATCTTCATTGTTACTATCATTAGCATTATTATTGTTTGCAAGGCATCATTATCGTTTGAGCATAAACATGCACTTCCATAGTACATGAGACCGTCACTATAAGAACACATGACCCTCACTATAACTAATCACCACCCTTACTAAAGCCCATCAAGGCCTATCGGCCGACACACACCCAACCTAGGTTATCGCCCACCTTGGCTATCGGCCACCATGGATGTCGGCCAACATGGATATCGGCCAGCACACCATGCATGGCTATCGTCCAGCACCAACCAACCACGAGAACTTAGGTCTATCGTCCACTATAAAGAAGAGGATGTCTCTCAACACAAGAAGGTCCATATCGCCCATCATACTCACCATGTCGGCCGACACAACAAGGGGTATCGCCCGATACACAACCACACTTATCGGCCAACTCACCATACTTGCCCATCGGTCAACATAAGGAAGCAAGCCAAGCATGGTCCTGTTGTTCAACTCAACCCATACCGGCCAACACCTCACTAACTTGACCTATCGCCCACACAAGGGCAAGGATATCACTCAACACAAGAGCACCATCATGCCGCCCAACACCAAGAGCTCTCATCCTATCGTTCAACTCAAGAATAAGAGTAAACCAAACACAAGGACCATATCGCCCAACATGGTCACCATATCGGCCAGCACAAGGGACACCACTTATGTCGTCCACCACAAGAACATGGGTGTCGCCCAACACACCAAAACCAAGGAGGGTATCGCCCAACACAAGAGCAGGTCATCTTCTACCTCCAACTCATGGAGACTCAAACCCTAGAAAGCAAGGTGTGCAAGGGAACCCTAAACCCTAAGGAGGATCGGCCACCCAAGGTGCACAAGCAAGATACAAAAGCAAGGAACTAAGCTAAGCTACTAACATGCAAAAAGATCATAGCTAGAGGTAAAGAAGTTAGGGTTAGAAGATATGCAACCTGCCTTTAAGCTCCAAGGAAGAAGAAGCACTCCAGCTCCAAGGGGTATCGTCCAACACAGCTCCAAGGTCCAAAGCTATCATCCACCAGGCTTCTCTAGGAAGGTGTATCGGCCACCACATCAACTTCTAGGGAGTGTATCGGCCAACACAAGCTAGATGGAGAGGGATATCGTGCACTCAAGGTGGAGGGGAGACCAAAAGAACAAAGGAGACTAAGGCAAGGAGAAGAGCTGCTTATATAGAAAGAAGGGGAGGAGAAACCAAGGTACAACCATGCAATGTGTCGCCCAACTAAGGGACACTTGTCCTAGGGTTCAAGACACCACATGCAAGGTCTAAGACACTTGTCCAAGATAGGCACCAAGTGTCACCAACCAAGGTCAAGCCACTTGGGCGACACAAGCAACAACTCCTGCTGGGCGACATAAACAAGCTGTTGGGCGACACACCAAGGTGTTGGTCGACACAAGACTTCCTTGGACGACACACACTCACCCTTGGACGACACAAAGCAAGCCATGGCCGACACAAGGCTCAACCAAGCCCAAACAACACATCTCAAGGCCCAAACAAGCTTAACTCAGGCCCAAAGAACTCAAACAACAAGCCCAAGCCTTCCTCTCAACCCTAGAGGAAGGAAAGAGGGAAAAACATCTCACAAGATGACCAACTTGCACACAAAACCCTAAACTTGGGTTATTTGCAAGTAGCCCCTCGAACTCTCAACAAAGCACAACAAAACCCTAATCACCTCTCAAAGGTGATTAGCAAGCATCAAACCACCAAGGTTAAGCAAAACAAACAGGGTAAACCCTAAACGCAGGTCAGGATCCTTACAAGCTAACCCCCTTTAAGGGATTTCGTCCCCGAAATCCGAAGAGAAAAGCGAGGGATACTTCCTCCTCATCTCTTCCTCAAGCTCCCACGTGGCTTCCTCAGCGCCACGACGCTGCCAAAGAACCTTCACAAGAGCCAGGTCCTTCCTCTTCAACTTCTTGATCCTTCTATCAAGGATCGCCACTGGTCCTTCCTCGTAGGTCACATCTGCATCAAGCTCAACCTCGACTGGCTGTATCACTGTACCTGAATCCGGATGACTTTTCTTCAGCATACTGACATGGAACACTGGATACAACCTGTGCAACTCCGGAGGCAACTCTAACTCATAAGCTACCTGGCCAACACATGCTATGACTGAGTAAGGCCCCATATACCTGGGAGCTAACTTACCCTTCCGTCCAAACCTTCACACACCTTTCCACGGCGAGACTTTAAGATACACTTTGTCTCCCACCTGGAACTCTAAAGGTCGTCGGCGATTGTCTGCATAAGACTTCTGCCTGTCTTGTGCCACTTTCAATTGTTGTTGTATCACTTTGATCTTTTCCATTGTCTGCTGTACTAACTCAGGACCTAAAAGCTGATACTCACTAGACTCATACTAACACAAAGGAGATCTGCACTTCCTTCCATACAAAGTTTCATAAGGAGCCATGTCGATGCTCCACTGATAACTGTTGTTGTAGGCAAACTCTATTAAACTCATATGTTCATCCCAGTTGCCCAAAAACTGCAAAACACAAGCTCGAAAAAGATCTTCCAAAATCTGAATAGTCCTCTCAGACTGTCCATCTGTCTGTGGGTGAAAAGTTGTACTGAACCTCAACTGCGTTCCCAACGCTCTATGCAACTGTTCCCAAAAACGACTCGTGAACTGAGGACCTCTGTCAGAAACTATTGTTGAGTTTCTCAGCTGTATACGTTGTCTTTACTGGTAGAAAATGGGCAGACTTAGTCAATCTGTCCACTATCACCCAAATGGAATCATGATTCCTAGTTGTCCGGGGTAGACCAACTATGAAATCCATGGTTATATGATCCCATTTCCACTGCGGTATCGGCAAAGGTTGCAACGTACCTGCCGGTTTCTGGTGCTCAGCCTTTACTTGCTGACAAACCGCACACCTTGCCACGAACTCAGCTACATCTCTCTTCAAACCGGGCCACCAGTACAAGTCTTTCAGACTATGATACATCTTGGTGACACCTGGATGCATAGCGTACATCGACGTATGTGCTTCCTCAAGCACCAACTCCCTCAGATTATCGGCATTTGGAACCACCATCCTGTCACGATAACGGACTAGTCCATCCTCGGACTCATGAAACCCATCACGCTTGTCGCTGCCGAACTCTGATCTGATCAACTGTACTGCATCATCTGTCTGTTGTGCATCCTTGATCTGTTGTCTTAACATAGGCTTAACTTGCATCTGTGCAAAAAGACCAGACAACAGAGAAACTTCCATCTGCACATTCATCTGTCACAGAGAAACAAACATATCTCGCCTATGGCATACCAGAGAACTCAACTGTGCCTTCTTTGAAGAAATAGAAGAAGAAGACTTTCTGCTAAGCGCATCAGCTACCACGTTTGCCTTACCAGGATGATACTCGATAGTGCAGTCGTAATCATTAATCAACTCCATCCATCGTCACTGTCGCATGTTCAACTCTTGCTGCGTAAAGATGTACTTCAGATTCTTATGATCTGTAAAGATCTGACACACTTCCCCATACAGATAGTGTCTCCAAATCTTTAATGCATGAACCACTACTGCCAACTCCAAGTCATGAGTCAGATAGTTCTCCTCATGCTTCTTGAGCTGTCGCGAGGCAAAAGAAACTACATGATCTTCCTGCATCAAAACGCAACCTAAACCTTCCTTGGAAGCATCACAGAAAACAACATAGCCCTTCCCAGGCTATGGCAAGATCAACACTGGAGCACTGGTCAGCTTCTCCTTCAGACTCTGGAAAGCTTGCTGACATCGATCATCCCAAACAAAAGGTACATCCTTCCGGGTCAACTTTGTCATCGGCAACGCGATCACACTGAAGTCCTTGATAAACCTCCGGTAGTATCCTGCCAAACCAAGGAAACTATGAACTTTTGTCAGCGTCTTCGGTTGTTCCCAATCCACGACGGATTCCACCTTCTTCGGATCTACTTTGACTCCTTCGGCAGATATCACATGACCCAAGAAAGTCACTTCATCCAACCAGAACTCACACTTACTGAACTTGGCATACAACTGATGTTGACGAAGAAGAGTCAACACTTGACGAAGATGTTGCTCATGCTCTCGCCTATCCCGACTGTAGATCAAAATGTCATCTATAAAGACTACAACAAACTGATCTAAGAACGGACGGAATACCCTGCTCATCAGGTCCATGAAAGCAGCAGGTGCATTGGTTAACCCAAACGGCATAACCACGAACTCGAAATGACCATACCTCGTCCTGAAAGCTGACTTTGGTATGTCATCCGCCTTTATCCTCAACTGGTGATATCCAGACCGTAGATCGATCTTTGAAAACACTGTAGCACCACGCAACTGATCGAACAGATCATCTATCCTCGGCAACGGGTACTTATTCTTGATCGTGACTTTGTTCAACTGCCGGTAGTCTATACACAACCGCATTGAACCATCCTTCTTCTTAACGAACAACATAGGAGCACCCCACGGCGACGTACTTGGTCGGATAAAACCTTTCTCCAAAAACTCCTGCAACTGCTTCTTCAACTCTGCCATCTCTGCTGGAGCCATCCTATACGCTGACTGTGCAACTGGCTGTGTTCCAAGAACCAGATTGATCTCGAAATCAATCTCTCGGGGTGGAGGAACACCAGGAAACTCCTCAGGAAACACGTCTGCAAACTCTCGAACCACAGACACCTCTTCAAGACTAGGACCTTTCACCTTGGTAACCACAACGGTATCCGCCACGTGAGCTAAGAACACCTCACATCCTTGTCGTGACAACTCGTCCACCACCATAGCTGATACTAGACACGTCGGAAGAATCTTCCTATCTCCCTGGAAGATCCACTTCTCTCCAGCAACATCAAACACTGCCTGCTTGGAACCGCAGTCCAAGACAACCTTATACCTCTCTAAGGTATCCATCCCAAGGATAACATCGAAACCATGCATATCAAGTGGTATAAGATCCACTTGGATACGATGTCCTGAAAAAGACAAAACACAAGATGGACACTCTTCTCGAAGCAAAGAAGAACCATCAAGAGGGGTTTCTAACAACAACCTATCCTTCTTACAGCTAACAGGTAAACGACAGTTTTCAAGCATATTATAGGCAATAAAAGAGTGTGTAGCACCCGGGTCAACCAGAATAGATATAAAGCAAGAAGAAGACATATCAGAATGAAATAACTCCATCTGACCTGTCACCACTCGCGGGTTGACTATCGCCTCTGGCTGATTCATGGCATAAAATCGAGCCGTTGCTTGCTGTCCACGACCTCTGCTTCCTTGAGCAGACGATCCAGCCTGAGATGCTTGACCGCGTCCTCGACCTCTGCTACTACTGGGCTGCTGTCGACCTGATCCTTGTTGGTTCTGCCTTGACTGCTGCGTCACTTCAACATCTCTATTCGGGCAATGCAACTTGAGATGCCCGGTCTGTCCACAGAGATAGCACACCCTATCTTCAAACCGTGGCCTAGCTGGCCCTGTTACTGCCACTAAAGCTGAACTGTGCACCTTAGACGGTGAAGAAACATAACCTTTCCCCTTACTCGGAGACCACTGAGATGGTACACCAGAACTTCTCATCACTGACGGTGCTGAAACCCTAGGCTTCTTAAAGCCACCAAACCTTCGTCCTTGAAACTGAGCAAGTCTTTTAAGAGACATAGACTCTCTTTTCTCCCTTACTGACCTCTCGATCCGTCGAACAGATTCCACGAACGTAGCAAACCGCTCTCGATTCTCCAACGCAGACACTGGGGTTGTCAACTCAGCACTCAAACCCTTCTCGAAACGTCAGATCCATTCCTCGTCTGTTGCCTCCATGTGAGGACAAAACCTCAACAGATCCATAAACTTGGCCTCGTACTCGGTGATGTTCATCATTCCTTGTCGCAACCTCTTGAACTGACTGATCTTCTCATCCAGGTACGTCTTGGGAAAGTATTTGGTGACGAACTCGCGTCGAAACACTCCCCAATAGATCACCTCACCAGGCCGCTTCTCTTCTTCTATGGTCCACCAGTGACCAGCACTACCCTTCAGAAGGTAGACAACATGCTTTACCTTGTCTGCTTTGGGGATGTCGAGGATCCGGAAAGCCTTCTCAAGACTTGTCACCCACAGATCTGCATCCGTTGGATCAGCAGTTCCAGCATAATCCGAAGCTCCAACTCGGCGAAGCCGCTCGAAGGTCTTCCCAATACCCGATGCTTCTCCATGGGGAACCTGTGCTCGGGGAGGAGGCATTGGTAATCGCTCAACCATGAGATTCATCGTAGCCATTAACTGCCCCATAAGCTGTTGGTAAGCAGGATGTTCAAGAATCGCTGGGTTAGGTTGGGGGACCTCAAGCACCTGATCTTCATGTGCCTGCCCATCTGCTCCATCAACCGATGCAGCATCACTGTACTCAGCAGAGTGTTCTTCATGGTTTCCAGACATCTTGACTTTTCTTCCACTGAGGGAAGAAGATATTGTAAGAAAACCTGGACACACACAAGAGCAACTCAACCTAGTCCTAAATCCCTGTAGACTCAGCGAACCTAATGCTCTGATGCCAAAACTTGTGGCAACACATCCCATTATCACACAGATAACGAGGTGTTATGCAAAAACATGCGGAAATCACCATAACCACAGATAATGAAAAATACGGGTTAATTAAAACCGTTTGCGGAAAACTGATGGACTATGAAACTATTACTTTCCAGTCCTCATCCTGCACAGAAACATATCATATATATACATACACGAGGTCTGATACATGTCTATAGCTTCAAGAAACAGTTGTCAATCCATCACATGAGTTCACCACCTATTCATATACATAAAGGCCCATATCCGGCTTATAGTGAAATATACAAAACATCATCGATCGTTCATCGAGAAACCACGTCAAAACACTACCAAGGACCTGAGAGTACAGGGATGACTCTAGACTCTACTAAAAAACATCCAAAACAGTAGCATATCCATCGCTTGCCTTCTACTGCTCTTCAAGCTGCTCGGCCGCAACACCACGATCACGACCACGTCTACCTCGACCACCTGAAAACCAGCGGAGTGAGACAATCGAACATTGTCCCAGCGGGAAACATAACTTCCCACCGCAACTACAGATCCTTAGCAAGATAACCATAAAAGCAGATAATTATCATCAAGTATAACCAGAGCAGTCTATATATATAGCAATGCTATTCTTACTGACAAGCTTACCAGCTGTACAAAATATCTCTCAATAGAACATGTTTAACAGAATAAGATACAATGTCACATAACCTGATTATCCAGACAAGGCATATTACCACAAACCTGATGAATATAGAAGTACCTGCAGATATACCAGAATTTAATACACAAACAAGGCCTCAACCAATGTTTCATGTTTGTCTTAAGAAGTAAATACTAAACGACTGTATTACATATTATTATGCCCTGAGGATTTGAATCGTACCATTCAAATCCAACCTCTGGCTGCGAAGCCCAAGACTGGTGCCATACAAGGTCAATGGAAGAGCCGGACTCCACAACCTCCCACCTCGTGGTCAGTACACGAGTACAACACAAGCAGGACCGTAGTCACATGCTGAAGTGGTCTAAGCCACTGGGTCAGCTCCATAGGCTACCCTCACTCTAGCCTACCTTGGTACAGGTCTCGGCGCTAGTACAACTGAGCCACGGGCCTGATCACCGTACTCTGAGCCATGAACGCATTCATGCTCTTCACATCACATATCCTGAGCCATGGGCCTGCTCACCATGCTCTATATACGTATCTGAGTCTGTAACCGAAGTTACACTCTTACCTCCTACTCTAGGCTAGGAGTAACCTCGCATATTCAACAATATGCGCTCCGGGTTAACCCGTAGGAGAACCTGTTTCACCATCACCAAGTCCTGACGATGATGGATCTATGGCCAGGGCAAACTACATGAGATATTTCATTGTGATTAATTAGTATCTTTTAGATGGATTGCAGGATTCAACCAAGTTATATAACATGCAAGATGTAACAGAGAATAAAGAACATTATATTATTATTCAAACCTCATCAACCTGATCCATCACAAGGATCCAGCATCACATGTTACCACTTTGCCTCTTGCCAACCATCCAGATCCATATCAAGGATCATCACATACCATAGGATATCAATCCTTCATCATGTACTGTCACTGCCTCTCAAGGCTCACATCATCATCATGGGACCAACACATTACATATATAATCTCATAGAACAAATATCAAGGTAATGTTATTCATCACATATGTCGCATAGCCCTTTCATGGCTACACATCACCAGCATGGTTAGGATACACAAAAACCATAGATTCAATCATAAGGAATATGCTCACTATCATGGGGTATCGTTCAAGATAATCTATTTATCAACATTACACTATTTGATGATCAAGCTTGTTAAGCACATCATACCATAATCTTGCCTATCCTTATCTCAAGATTATACGAACAATCAAGGTATTCAATTTATAATAAAAAGTAATGTTGAGTATATAGAGCAAACACTATTGCTACCAATTGTCATTATCATCACCATCAACTATCATCATTATTATCTCTATCATTAAGTAACCATTAATGCAACTACCATTGTTACCAAAATCATTACTACTCTTGATGCCATTATTACTATTATCAGCATCGTCATCTACTATTATCTTCATTGCTATATCATTAAGTAACTATTAATGTAACTGTCTTTTATTACCAATATTCCAATAATTAGGCAACCATTAATCACATTATATTATTAACATCATTATTGCTTTCACTTATGAGTTAGGCATTACCTTCATCAACACAACTAATATCGCCAACACTATTGACATCTTAGTTATCAACAACATTATCATCATGGCTATCATTAGCACTACTAACATTATTATTATGCAAGCTACTAGTGTAACTATCACCATTCTCATTTAACGATTAAGTGCAAGGATTACTTCATGCATATCATTACTGTCATTATTGCCATCATCATTATGATCAACATCATTACTATCATTATCATTATGCAACTACCATTATCTTCATTGTTACTATCATTAGCATTATTATTGTTTGCAAGGCATCATTATCGTTTGAGCATAAACATGCACTTCCATAGTACATGAGACCGTCACTATAAGAACACATGACCCTCACTATAACTAATCACCACCCTTACTAAAGCCCATCAAGGCCTATCGGCCGACACACACCCAACCTAGGTTATCGCCCACCTTGGCTATCGGCCACCATGGATGTCGGCCAACATGGATATCGGCCAGCACACCATGCATGGCTATCGTCCAGCACCAACCAACCACGAGAACTTAGGTCTATCGTCCACTATAAAGAAGAGGATGTCTCTCAACACAAGAAGGTCCATATCGCCCATCATACTCACCATGTCGGCCGACACAACAAGGGGTATCGCCCGATACACAACCACACTTATCGGCCAACTCACCATACTTGCCCATCGGTCAACATAAGGAAGCAAGCCAAGCATGGTCCTGTTGTTCAACTCAACCCATACCGGCCAACACCTCACTAACTTGACCTATCGCCCACACAAGGGCAAGGATATCACTCAACACAAGAGCACCATCATGCCGCCCAACACCAAGAGCTCTCATCCTATCGTTCAACTCAAGAATAAGAGTAAACCAAACACAAGGACCATATCGCCCAACATGGTCACCATATCGGCCAGCACAAGGGACACCACTTATGTCGTCCACCACAAGAACATGGGTGTCGCCCAACACACCAAAACCAAGGAGGGTATCGCCCAACACAAGAGCAGGTCATCTTCTACCTCCAACTCATGGAGACTCAAACCCTAGAAAGCAAGGTGTGCAAGGGAACCCTAAACCCTAAGGAGGATCGGCCACCCAAGGTGCACAAGCAAGATACAAAAGCAAGGAACTAAGCTAAGCTACTAACATGCAAAAAGATCATAGCTAGAGGTAAAGAAGTTAGGGTTAGAAGATATGCAACCTGCCTTTAAGCTCCAAGGAAGAAGAAGCACTCCAGCTCCAAGGGGTATCGTCCAACACAGCTCCAAGGTCCAAAGCTATCATCCACCAGGCTTCTCTAGGAAGGTGTATCGGCCACCACATCAACTTCTAGGGAGTGTATCGGCCAACACAAGCTAGATGGAGAGGGATATCGTGCACTCAAGGTGGAGGGGAGACCAAAAGAACAAAGGAGACTAAGGCAAGGAGAAGAGCTGCTTATATAGAAAGAAGGGGAGGAGAAACCAAGGTACAACCATGCAATGTGTCGCCCAACCAAGGGACACTTGTCCTAGGGTTCAAGACACCACATGCAAGGTCTAAGACACTTGTCCAAGATAGGCACCAAGTGTCACCAACCAAGGTCAAGCCACTTGGGCGACACAAGCAACAACTCCTGCTGGGCGACATAAACAAGCTGTTGGGCGACACACCAAGGTGTTGGTCGACACAAGACTTCCTTGGACGACACACACTCACCCTTGGACGACACAAAGCAAGCCATGGCCGACACAAGGCTCAACCAAGCCCAAACAACACATCTCAAGGCCCAAACAAGCTTAACTCAGGCCCAAAGAACTCAAACAACAAGCCCAAGCCTTCCTCTCAACCCTAGAGGAAGGAAAGAGGGAAAAACATCTCACAAGATGACCAACTTGCACACAAAACCCTAAACTTGGGTTATTTGCAAGTAGCCCCTCGAACTCTCAACAAAGCACAACAAAACCCTAATCACCTCTCAAAGGTGATTAGCAAGCATCAAACCACCAAGGTTAAGCAAAACAAACAGGGTAAACCCTAAATGCAGGTCAGGGTCCTTACAAGCTAACCCCCTTTAAGGGATTTCGTCCCCGAAATCCGAAGAGAAAAGCGAGGGATACTTCCTCCTCATCTCTTCCTCAAGCTCCCACGTGGCTTCCTCAGCGCCGCGACGCTGCTAAAGAACCTTCACAAGAGCCAGGTCCTTCCTCTTCAACTTCTTGATCCTTCTATCAAGGATCGCCACTGGTCCTTCCTCGTAGGTCACATCTGCATCAAGCTCAACCTCGACTGGCTGTATCACTGTACCTGAATCCGGATGACTTTTCTTCAGCATACTGACATGGAACACTGGATACAACCTGTGCAACTCCGGAGGCAACTCTAACTCATAAGCTACCTGGCCAACACATGCTATGACTGAGTAAGGCCCCATATACTTGGGAGCTAACTTACCCTTCCGTCCAAACCTTAGCACACCTTTCCACGGCGAGACTTTAAGATACACTTTGTCTCCCACCTAGAACTCTAAAGGTCGTCGGCGATTGTCTGCATAAGACTTCTGCCTGTCCTGTGCCACTTTCAATTGTTGTTGTATCACTTTGATCTTTTCCATCGTCTGCTGTACTAACTCAGGACCTAAAAGCTGATACTCACTAGACTCATACCAACACAAAGGAGATCTGCACTTCCTTCCATACAAAGCTTCATAAGGAGCCATGTCGATGCTCCACTGATAACTGTTGTTGTAGGCAAACTCTATTAAACTCATATGTTCATCCCAGTTGCCCAAAAACTGCAAAACACAAGCTCGAAGAAGATCTTCCAAAATCTGAATAGTCCTCTCAGACTGTCCATCTGTCTGTGGGTGAAAAGCTGTACTGAACCTCAACTGCGTTCCCAACGCTCTATGCAAATGTTCCCAAAAACGACTCGTAAACTGAGGACCTCTGTCAGAAACTATTGTTGCTGGCGCACCATGCAAACGTACTATCTCATCCACATACACTCGAGCGAGTTTCTCAGCTGTATACGTTGTCTTTACTGGTAGAAAATGGGCAGACTTAGTCAATCTGTCCACTATCACCCAAATGGAATCATGATTCCTAGTTGTCCGGGGTAGACCAACTACGAAATCCATGGTTATATGATCCCATTTCCACTGCGGTATCGGCAAAGGTTGCAACGTACCTGCCGGTTTCTGGTGCTCAGCCTTTACTTGCTGACAAACCGCACACCTTGCCACGAACTCAGCTACATCTCTCTTCAAACCGGGCCACCAGTACAAGTCTTTCAGACTATGATACATCTTGGTGACACCTGGATGCATAGCGTACATCGACGTATGTGCTTCCTCAAGCACCAACTCCCTCAGATTATCGGCATTTGGAACCACCATCCTGTCACGATAACGGACTAGTCCATCCTCGGACTCATGAAACCCATCACGCTTGTCGCTGCCGAACTCTGATCTGATCAACTGTACTGCATCATCTGTCTGTTGTGCATCCTTGATCTGTTGTCTTAACATAGGCTTAACTTGCATCTGTGCAAAAAGACCAGACAACAGAGAAACTTCCATCTGCACATTCATCTGTCACAGAGAAACAAACATATCTCGCCTATGGCATACCAGAGAACTCAACTGTGCCTTCTTTGAAGAAATAGAAGAAGAAGACTTTCTGCTAAGCGCATCAGCTACCACGTTTGCCTTACCAGGATGATACTCGATAGTGCAGTCGTAATCATTAATCAACTCCATCCATCGTCACTGTCGCATGTTCAACTCTTGCTGCGTAAAGATGTACTTCAGATTCTTATGATCTGTAAAGATCTGACACACTTCCCCATACAGATAGTGTCTCCAAATCTTTAATGCATGAACCACTACTGCCAACTCCAAGTCATGAGTCAGATAGTTCTCCTCATGCTTCTTGAGCTGTCGCGAGGCAAAAGAAACTACATGATCTTCCTGCATCAAAACGCAACCTAAACCTTCCTTGGAAGCATCACAGAAAACAACATAGCCCTTCCCAGGCTATGGCAAGATCAACACTGGAGCACTGGTCAGCTTCTCCTTCAGACTCTGGAAAGCTTGCTGACATCGATCATCCCAAACAAAAGGTACATCCTTCCGGGTCAACTTTGTCATCGGCAACGCGATCACACTGAAGTCCTTGATAAACCTCCGGTAGTATCCTGCCAAACCAAGGAAACTATGAACTTTTGTCAGCGTCTTCGGTTGTTCCCAATCCACGACGGATTCCACCTTCTTCGGATCTACTTTGACTCCTTCGGCAGATATCACATGACCCAAGAAAGTCACTTCATCCAACCAGAACTCACACTTACTGAACTTGGCATACAACTGATGTTGACGAAGAAGAGTCAACACTTGACGAAGATGTTGCTCATGCTCTCGCCTATCCCGACTGTAGATCAAAATGTCATCTATAAAGACTACAACAAACTGATCTAAGAACGGACGGAATACCCTGCTCATCAGGTCCATGAAAGCAGCAGGTGCATTGGTTAACCCAAACGGCATAACCACGAACTCGAAATGACCATACCTCGTCCTGAAAGCTGACTTTGGTATGTCATCCGCCTTTATCCTCAACTGGTGATATCCAGACCGTAGATCGATCTTTGAAAACACTGTAGCACCACGCAACTGATCGAACAGATCATCTATCCTCGGCAACGGGTACTTATTCTTGATCGTGACTTTGTTCAACTGCCGGTAGTCTATACACAACCGCATTGAACCATCCTTCTTCTTAACGAACAACATAGGAGCACCCCACGGCGACGTACTTGGTCGGATAAAACCTTTCTCCAAAAACTCCTGCAACTGCTTCTTCAACTCTGTCATCTCTGCTGGAGCCATCCTATACGCTGACTGTGCAACTGGCTGTGTTCCAAGAACCAGATTGATCTCGAAATCAATCTCTCAGGGTGGAGGAACACCAGGAAACTCCTCAGGAAACACGTCTGCAAACTCTCGAACCACAGACACCTCTTCAAGACTAGGACCTTTCACCTTGGTAACCACAACGGTATCCGCCACGTGAGCTAAGAACACCTCACATCCTTGTCGTGACAACTCGTCCACCACCATAGCTGATACTAGACACGTCGGAAGAATCTTCCTATCTCCCTGGAAGATCCACTTCTCTCCAGCAACATCAAACACTGCCTGCTTGGAACCGCAGTCCAAGACAACCTTATACCTCTCTAAGGTATCCATCCCAAGGATAACATCGAAACCATGCATATCAAGTGGTATAAGATCCACTTGGATACGATGTCCTGAAAAAGACAAAATACAAGATGGACACTCTTCTCGAAGCAAAGAAGAACCATCAAGAGGGGTTTCTAACAACAACCTAGCCTTCTTACAGCTAACAGGTAAACGACAGTTTTCAAGCATATTATAGGCAATAAAAGAGTGTGTAGCACCCAGGTCAACCAGAATAGATATAAAGCAAGAAGAAGACATATCAGAATGAAATAACTCCATCTGACCAGTCACCACTCACGGGTTGACTATCGCCTCCGGCTGATTCATGGCATAAAATCGAGCAGTTGCTTGCTGTCCACGACCTCTGCTTCCTTGAGCAGACGATCCAGCCTGAGACGCTTGACCGCGTCCTCGACCTCTGCTACTACTGGGCTGCTGTCGACCTGATCCTTGTTGGTTCTGCCTTGACTGCTGCGTCACTTCAACATCTCTATTCGGGCAATGCAACTTGAGATGCCCGGTCTGTCCACAGAGATAGCACACCCTATCTTCAAACTGTGGCCTAGCTGGCCCTGTTACTGCCACTA
Source organism: Alisma plantago-aquatica (assembly GCA_963693085.1). Taxonomy (NCBI): domain Eukaryota; kingdom Viridiplantae; phylum Streptophyta; class Magnoliopsida; order Alismatales; family Alismataceae; genus Alisma; species Alisma plantago-aquatica. Next base: position 1,330,004,993 of record OY856409.1, read on the forward strand.
AAGCTGAACTGTGCACCTTAGACGGTGAAGAAACATAACCTTTCCCCTTACTCGGAGACCACTGAGATGGTACACCAGAACTTCTCATCACTGACGGTGCTGAAACCCTAGGCTTCTTAAAGCCACCAAACCTTCGTCCTTGAAACTGAGCAAGTCTTTTAAGAGACATAGACTCTCTTTTCTCCCTTACTGACCTCTCGATCCGTCGAACAGATTCCATGAACGTAGCAAACCGCTCTCGATTCTCCAACGCAGACATTGGGGTTGTCAACTCAGCACTCAAACCCTTCTCGCAACGTCAGATCCGTTCCTCGTCTGTTGCCTCCATGTGAGGACAAAACCTCAACAGATCCATAAACTTGGCCTCGTACTCGGTGATGTTCATCATTCCTTGTCGCAACCTCTCGAACTGACTGATCTTCTCATCCAGGTACGTCTTGGGAAAGTATTTGGTGACGAACTCGCATCGAAACACTTCCCAATAGATCACCTCACCAGGCCGCTTCTCTTCTTCTATGGTCCACCAGTGACCAGCACTACCCTTCAGAAGGTAGACAACATGCTTTACCTTGTCTGCTTTGGGGATGTCGAGGATCCGGAAAGCCTTCTCAAGACTTGTCACCCACAGATCTGCATCCGCTGGATCAGCAGTTCCAGCATAATCCGAAGCTCCAACTCGGCGAAGCCGCTCGAAGGTCTTCCCAATACCCGATGCTTCTCCATGGGGAACCTGTGCTCGTGGAGGAGGCATTGGTAATCGCTCAACCATGAGATTCATCGTAGCCATTAACTGCCCCATAAGCTGTTGGTAAGCAGGATGTTCAAGAATGGCTGGGTTAGGTTGGGGGACCTCAGGCACCTGATCTTCATGTGCCTGCCCATCTGCTCCATCAACCGATGCAGCATCACTGTACTCAGCAGAGTGTTCTTCATGGTTTCCAGACATCTTGACTTTTCTTCCACTGAGGGAAGAAGATATTGTAAGAAAACCTGGACACACACAAGAGCAACTCAACCTAGTCCTAAATCCCTATAGACTCAGCGAACCTAACGCTCTGATGCCAAAACTTGTGGCAACACATCCCATTATCACACAGATAACGAGGTGTTACGCAAAAACGTGCGGAAATCACCATAACCACAGATAATGAAAAATATGGGTTAATTAAAACCGTTTGCGGAAAACTGATGGACTATGAAACTATTACTTTCCAGTCCTCATCCTGCACGGAAACATATCATATATATACATACACGAGGTCTGATACATGTCTATAGCTTCAAGAAACAGCTGTCAATCCATCACATGAGTTCACCACCTATTCATATACATAAAGGCCCATATCCGGCCTACAGCGAAATATACAAAACATCATCGATCGTTCATCGAGAAACCACGTCAAAACACTACCAAGGACCTGAGAGTACAGGGATGACTCTAGACTCTACTAAAAAACATCCAAAACAGCAGCATATCCATCGCTTGCCTTCTACTGCTCTTCAAGCTGCTCGGCCGCAACACCACGATCACGACCACGTCTACCTCGACCACCTGAAAACCAGTGGAGTGAGACAATCGAACATTGTCCCAGCGGGAAACATAACTTCCCACCGCAACTACAGAACCTTAGCAAGATAACCATAAAAGCAGATAATTATCATCAAGTATAACCAGAGCAGTCTATATATATAGCAATGCTATTCTTACTGACAAGCTTACCAGCTGTACAAAATATCTCTCAACAGAACATGTTTAACAGAATAAGATACAATGTCACATAACTTGATTATCCAGACAAGGCATATTACCACAAACCTGATGAATATAGAAGTACCTGCAGATATACCAGAATTTAATACACAAACAAGGCCTCAACCAATGTTTCGTGTTTGTCTTAAGAAGTAAATACTAAACGACTATATTACATATTATTATGCCCCGAGGATTTGAATCGTACCATTCAAATCCAACCTCTGGCTGCGAAGCCCAAGACTGGTGCCATACAAGGTCAATGGAAGAGCCGGACTCCACAACCTCCCACCTCGTGGTCAGTACACGAGTACAACACAAGCAGGACCGTAGTCACATGCTAAAGTGGTCTAAGCCACTGGGTCAGCTCCATAGGCTACCCTCACTCTAGCCTGCCTTGGTACAGGTCTCGGCGCTAGTACAACTGAGCCACGGGCCTGATCACCGTACTCTGAGCCATGAACGCATTCATGCTCTTCACATCACATATCCTGAGCCATGGGCCTGCTCACCATGCTCTATATACGTATCTGAGTCTGTAACCGAAGTTACACTCTTACCTCCTACTCTAGGCTAGGAGTAACCTCGCATATTCAACAATATGCGCTCCGGGTTAACCCGTAGGAGAACATGTTTCACCATCACCAAGTCCTGACGATGATGGATCTATGGCCAGGGCAAACTACATGAGATATTTCATTGTGATTAAATAGTATCTTTTAGATGGATTGCAGGATTCAACCAAGTTATATAACATGCAAGATGTAACAGAGAATAAAGAACATTATATTATTATTGAAACCTCATCAACCTGATCCATCACAAGGATCCAGCATCACATGTTACCACTTTGCCTCTTGCCAACCATCCAGATCCATATCAAGGATCATCACATACCATAGGATATCAATCCTTCATCATGTACTGTCACTGCCTCTCAAGGCTCACATCATCATCATGGGACCAACACATTACATATATAATCTCATAGAACAAATATCAAGGTAATGTTATTCATCACATATGTCGCATAGCCCTTTCATGGCTACACATCACCAGCATGGTTAGGATACACAAAAACCATAGATTCAATCATAAGGAATATGCTCACTATCATGGGGTATCGTTCAAGATAATCTATTTATCAACATTACACTATTTGATGATCAAGCTTGTTAAGCACATCATACCATAATCTTGCCTATCCTTATCTCAAGATTATACGAACAATCAAGGTATTCAATTTATAATAAAAAGTAATGTTGAGTATATAGAGCAAACACTATTGCTACCAATTGTCATTATCATCACCATCAACTATCATCATTATTATCTCTATCATTAAGTAACCATTAATGCAACTACCATTGTTACCAAAATCATTACTACTCTTGATGCCATTATTACTATTATCAGCATCATCATCTACTATTATCTTCATTGCTATATCATTAAGTAACTATTAATGTAACTGTCTTTTATTACCAATATTCCAATAATTAGGCAACCATTAATCACATTATATTATTAACATCATTATTGCTTTCACTTATGAGTTAGGCATTACCTTCATCAACACAACTAATATCGCCAACACTATTGACATCTTAGTTATCAACAACATTATCATCATGGCTATCATTAGCACTACTAACATTATTATTATGCAAGCTACTAGTGTAACTATCACCATTCTCATTTAACGATTAAGTGCAAGGATTACTTCATGCATATCATTACTGTCATTATTGCCATCATCATTATGATCAACATCATTACTATCATTATCATTATGCAACTACCATTATCTTCATTATTACTATCATTAGCATTATTATTGTTTGCAAGGCATCATTATCGTTTGAGCATAAACATGCACTTCCATAGTACATGAGACCGTCACTATAAGAACACATGACCCTCACTATAACTAATCACCACCCTTACTAAAGCCCATCAAGTCCTATCGGCCGACACACACCCAACCTAGGTTATCGCCCACCTTGGCTATCGGCCACCATGGATGTCGGCCAACATGGATATCGGCCAGCACACCATGCATGGCTATCGTCCAGCACCAACCAACCACGAGAACTTAGGTCTATCGTCCACTATAAAGAAGAGGATGTCTCTCAACACAAGAAGGTCCATATCGCCCATCATACTCACCATGTCGGCCGACACAACAAGGGGTATCGCCCGATACACAACCACACTTATCGGCCAACTCACCATACTTGCCCATCGGTCAACATAAGGAAGCAAGCCGAGCATGGTCCTGTCGTTCAACTCAACCCATACCGGCCAACACCTCACTAACTTGACCTATCGCCCACACAAGGGCAAGGATATCACTCAACACAAGAGCACCATCATGCCGCCCAACACCAAGAGCTCTCATCCTATCGTTCAACTCAGGAATAAGAGTAAACCAAACACAAGGACCATATCGCCCAACATGGTCACCATATCGGCCAGCACAAGGGACACCACTTATGTCGTCCACCACAAGAACATGGGTGTCGCCCAACACACCAAAACCAAGGAGGGTATCGCCCAACACAAGAGCAGGTCATCTTCTACCTCCAACTCATGGAGACTCAAACCCTAGAAAGCAAGGTGCGCAAGGGAACCCTAAACCCTAAGGAGGATCGGCCACCCAAGGTGCACAAGCAAGATACAAAAGCAAGGAACTAAGCTAAGCTACTAACATGCAAAAAGATCATAGCTAGAGGTAAAGAAGTTAGGGTTAGAAGATATGCAACCTGCCTTTAAGATCCAAGGAAGAAGAAGCACTCCAGCTCTAAGGGGTATCGTCCAACACAGCTCCAAGGTCCAAAGCTATCATCCACCAGGCTTCTCTAGGAAGGTGTATCGGCCACCACATCAACTCCTAGGGAGTGTATCGGCCAACACAAGCTAGATGGAGAGGGATATCGTGCACTCAAGGTGGAGGGGAGACCAAAAGAGAAAAGGAGACTAAGGCAAGGAGAAGAGCTGCTTATATAGAAAGAAGGGGAGGAGAAACCAAGGTACAACCATGCAATGTGTCGCCCAACCAAGGGACACTTTTCCTAGGGTTCAAGACACCACATGCAAGGTCTAAGACACTTGTCCAAGATAGGCACCAAGTGTCACCAACCAAGGTCAAGCCACATGGGCGACACAAGCAACAACTCCTGTTGGGCGACACAAACAAGCTGTTGGGCGACACACCAAGGTGTTGGTCGACACAAGACTTCCTTGGACGACACACACTCACCCTTGGACAACACAAAGCAAGCCATGGCCGACACAAGGCTCAACCAAGCCCAAACAACACATCTCAAGGCCCAAACAAGCTCAACTCAGGCCCAAAGAACTCAAACAACAAGCCCAAGCCTTCCTCTCAACCCTAGAGGAAGCAAAGAGGGAAAAACATCTCACAAGATGACCAACTTGCATACAAAACCCTAAACTTGGGTTATTTGCAAGTAGCCCCTTGAACTCTCAACAAAGCACAACAAAACCCTAATCACCTCTCAAAGGTGATTAGCAAGCATCAAACCACCAAGGTTAAGCAAAACAAACAGGGTAAACCCTAAACGCAGGTCAGGGTCCTTACAACAACAGTGGTCCCCCCCTTTTTAGGGAGCACTTGGACAGAACTAACCCACTGAGAGTAAAAAATTGGATAGATAATACCCACTTTCAAGAGTTTAAGAACTTTGAGGCGAACTACCTCTTTCAGATTTGGGTTCAGTTTTCTCTGGTGCTCCCTCAAGGGTTTGAACTCTTCTATCATAGGTAGTTTATGCATGCACAGAGCTGGGTTAATTACTGTTAGGTTAGTCATCTTGTACCCAATTGCTTTCTTGTGCTTCCTTAATTCAGTGAGAAGCCCCTCTTCCTGATTGTCATCCAAAGAGGAGCTAATGATAACTAGACATAATTTTTCTTCATCTAGGAAGACATGTTTGAGCCCAGTTGGTAGAGTTTTCATTTCTGGGGCTTTGGGTACTTCTTTCATCTCTAATATGGTGACAGATTTCAGTTCTTCAAAAGTAGCTTCAGGGGCTTTTTCAGCCTACTCCAAGTATTGCAGGCATTGCTGAACTAAATCGTTGGTTGAAAATTCAGCTTCTGGATTTATTAGAGCGTCTTCTAGGGCATCTGTTGGTTCTACATTTGCTTGCTTGAGTTGGGACATTTTATCAATTGCTTCAAGCAGAAAAACCTCTTCATGGATACTAGGGCTCTTCAGGCTGTTGAAAACCCTGAATTGAACGATTTCTTTGCCCAACCTTAAGGTAATTGTGCCAACCTCGACATCGATTAATGCTCTAGCTGTGGCGAGGAAGGGTCTAACGAATATTATCGGGTACCTTAGGTCTTCTTTTATATCCATAATGATGAAATCACAAGGGACATAAGAGTCCCTCCCCACTCTTACTGTAATATCTTCAATGATTCCAAGGGGTGCAGTAATGGTGGAGTCAATGAGCTGGATAGTCATTGTTGTAGGCAACAAGTCAGTGAACCCTAATCTTTTGCACATGGAAAATGGCATGATTGATATGATAGATCCCAAGTCAGCCAATCCCTTTTTACAATAAGTATTCCCAATAAAGCATTGTATGCCAAAGGAGCCAAGGTCCTTCTATTTTTTTGGCATTTTATTCAAAATGATATCAGAAGTAGTTTGGGCTAGCTTGACAGTTTCATGTTCCTCTATCATATATTTCTTTGACAGCAAGGTCTTCAGATATTTGGACCAGGATGGGATTTCAGATAAGGCGTCGAGAAAAGGAATATCAACATAAAGTTTCTTCATTGCCTCTTTGAATTTCTAGAATCTAGATTCTAGTCTGGTTTCCTTTAGCCTACCTAGATAGGGTATCCTTGGCTTATATTGTGGAACCTATGGTTCTTTGGGACCTTGTTCCTTTTCTTTCCTTTCTTCAGCGTCTTGACATGATTCTTCTATTGGGATGATTTCAATTACATCCCTATCTTCTTGATTAATCGAGATGGCTTCAGTGAGAGTACGACCAGACCTTGTTGTAACAACATTTAATTATTCTAGTCTATGTTGGTCGTGTCTTGGATTTGCTTCTGGCTGGCCAGCGAAAGTGCCCACTGGAGGTTTTAGCTGGGCTGCTATCTATGCTAACTGAGTTTCCATAGCTTTTTGATGGGCTTGCTGATTACCTAGCATGGTTTGATGTGATTGCAGCATTTGCCTTATCAAGGATAGTTCATCAGTCTGTTGTGGTGGGGCATTCTTCTGTTGAAATTGAGTGAGTTCCTGCTGCCCTTGAGGTGGTTGTTGTTGAGGTGCTGGCAACTGAGGTTGATGCGGTTGTTGCAGCTGAGTTTGTTGTAATTGCGGGTGCAGAGGAGGGTGAGTATATTGGTAGTATGCAGAGGGATTTCTTGGGTAGTTGGATCTCTAGAAATTGTTTCTAAGATTCCCTTGATTTTGGTTGTAGTTGCTTTGAAATCCAAGTGGTAGTCTGTTGGAGGATCCACCTTGTGTTTGATGTTGTGGGTTAGCGGTCCCCGCATGATTTCCATATTGAAACCAGGATGATTTCTTGGTTGATTTGGATTGTAGTAAGCTTGTCCTGGTATGGAATGAATGGAATTTACTTGTTCTGGCATCTGATCCTCAGGGTGTTCAATGATCGGCTCATACTGTGGTTGAGATGGTTGGAAATCCATCATTACATTGTATAGGAGACCACATGACAATGTGGGATGATCATATGCATGACAAGCCTTGCAAGTTCCTGTGGCTGCTTTAGCTTGTTGGGGGTTCTTCTTCCTGTCATACTCCCCAAATGAAGCTTCGAGGGCTTGTTGTTTGTTGGCTATGGTTTTCAAAGCTTCGGTTATAGCTTTCATTTCCGTAGATTCTTCAGCTTTGCAAACTTTAGAACTCCTCCTGTGGTCGCCCTCCCCCAATTGGATTGATTTTCTGCTCTGAGAGTGACGATTCTCCAGGCGTCTTCGTAGTTCTGTCTCATAAAGTTTCCTCCAGATGAGGAATCTAAAAACTTTTTAATTTCATCACTTACTCCCTTATAAAAAGTTTCTATGAGTTGATTTTGTAAGATTCCATGGTGAGGGCACTTCCTCAAAAGTTCCTTGAACCTTTCCCATGAGTCAGCCAATGATTCTCCTGATAGTTGAAGGAATTGATTGATTTGTCCTCTGATTTGGTAGGTTAGTGAAGGTGGGAAGAATTTATCCAAGAACTTCTCTTCTAAGGGATCCCAGGTGGTGATTGGCTCCTCGTCCAAAGAATTATACCAGCTTAGTGCTCTTCTAGACAAGGTGAAATTGAAGAGTCTAAGCATGACTGCGTCCATGGTTGTTCCAGCTTGTGGTACCAGCCTGTAAAGAGCTTTGAACCTCTTCAAATGGTCCATGCAATCATCTCCGGCACTTCCAGAGAATGAGATGCCATGCATTATTTGGATCCATTGTGTCCTAATCTCAAAATTAGGAGTGTCGATGAGTGGTGATTGGACTGGATGGTTGTCTTCATAGTACTTGGGAATAGCGTAGTCTCTTAGTTGCTTGCTTCTTATCAACAGTTGAGTAGCAGCCTTAGCTGTTTCATTCTCGGCACAGATGCAGGCTTGCTCTTCAGCCCGTACTTCAGCCTGAACTTGGGCGTGCATGTCGGCGATGAGTTGCGCTCACTGGGATGCTATGGCAGCGTTGACCCTTTCCATCACTAGTGCAGCTTGGTGATGATCTTTGGCCATTTGTCTGGCTCTTTGATGATTAAGTCTAATACGGTGGTGGAAACTTCTCTCTACCTCAGAGTCATACTCTGGATCAGGGGAGAATATGAGATTATGCGATGGTTGCATACACGTCTTCTACCTGAGTAGAGGAAGAAACACACTTTTCAGATGATGAAGGAGATATGATGAAATTGAGAGAATATGGAGTAATGTTTAAGGAAAAAGTGTAAAACCCTAACCAACTAGCAAGATGATAAATGAGATTAAAACGTTCCGTTGTCCCCGGAAACGGTGCCAATTTTTGATGGAGCTTCCACTTGCGTGGAGTTGCGTGCACCACTAAAAATCCTAAAGATAGTAAGTCTTTTAGGTTTAGCCTTGCTTATACTAGATTAAAAACTCCACCCATGAATGCTAGGATACGTGGAAGTCTTATTGTAGTATAGTTAAGGGTCGAATCCACATGACAACGATCTTGTTAAGATCAACAAGATGAAAAACGTTAGAATTTCATTTAACTCCTTAAAAGTCAGTATTTAGATTAAAGAGTTGGTTTGGTTGTTTAAACTAAGTGCGAGTAAAGTAAAAGCAGGAAAGTAAGTTTAAGGTTGTAAACAATGTTGAGAAACCACTAAGATGTGATCGGCTTTCGCCACCACTACACATGGATCAAAACATACATCACAATAACTTGGCTTGCAAAGAAAAGAGTCTAAACAGTTAGTATCTTTGTAGGCTTAGCCTCCTTTCGGATAACTAACTACGAGAAGTGTGGAAGTATTGCAATGCCAACCATCCCCAGATGAATGGTCACTTACTTTGCATCACTCCCCTCGCAAAGTGTGTTCCTCGACCCGTCAAGGTTGTACTTTCATACGTCAATTGATTCCATTTCATAGTATGAAAGTACAATGATGGAGGTGAGTTTACTCCACTTCTTGAGAAACGCTCCTAGATACCGAACCAAACGTATGGTGACTACACACAATCTGGAACCAACAAACAATCGATATTCGAATCTAGAAGTACAAACATAGACAATTTGCACTAAAAGATAATAGATAACACAAGTTGGTGATCAAGCAACTAGCATTCATTAAACGATTGTTGTTGAACTGGAAAGATAGTGTTTTTCTATTGCAAACTCAAGAATTACAATGCATGAAATGAAAACATGGGTAGCGGGGCTACTCCCCACACCCTAGTGTATGAGACTACTCGCTCATGGCAAGAATGAAGAAGGGGGCGAGAAGAGAGAGAGTGTCATCTCCACGAAGGAGGGAGGAAGGTCGACCCCTTGGAGAGAGACAACAACGATCTTCACACTTCGTAGCTTGCTTGATGATGAATTCTCCTCTTTCCACCTTCTTTGTCGATGAGAGAGAAAGTAGCTTGGAGATGGACTATGGATCTCAGACCGGAAGCCTCGGGACAGTGGGTGAAGGATGGAATGGCTCTTGAACAATAGAGGCAGCCTTTGGACGTCTGAAACTTGATGATTTGTGAGGACCCTTCGGGTCTTATTTATAGGCTTTGAGTGAAACTCAAACAGTTTGGGAGATTTGGGCCCAAACAATCGTGAAGACCGTTTGGACTCTCTCTCGGTTTGGAGACCGTTTGGACTCTCTCGGTTTGGAAACCATTTGAGGCCTCATGGTTTGGAACTGTTTGCCTTTATTCGGTCTTGGGACCATTTGACTTTACACGGTCTTGGGACCGTTTGGCCTTCATTCGGTCTTGGGACCGTTTGGTATCCATTCGGTCTTGGGACCATTTGGTGTCCATTCGGTCTTGGGACCGTTTGGTGTCCATTCGGTCTTGGGGCCATTTGGTTTTACACGGTCTTGGGACCGTTTGGTGTCCATTCAGTCTTGGGACCGTTTGGTGTCCATTCGGTCTTGGGGCCGTTTGGTGTCCATTCGGTCTTGGGGCCGTTTGGTGTCCATTCGGTCTTGGGACAGTTTGGTGTCCATTCGGTCTTGGGACCATTTGGTGTCCATTCTATCTTGGGACTGTTTGGTGTCCATTCGGTCTTGAGACCGTTTGGAGCTTTTCTAATTTTTTGTGCTTTTCTGTAAGAAATAAAAGGGAAAAAGTTAATCTGATGGTATATTTACAATAAAGTGGAAAGTTAAAGATTGTGTCTAATTTATTTAGGAAAGAGTATGGAGAACTGAAGAAAACTAGTAAGATAACATCGCAAAATGGGAGGTTATCATCTGCTGACTGGATTAATGTTAAGAAATAGTAAGAAATATGTCACACGCTATTTTTGGGATTGAATTAGTCAAATGAAATTGAACCAAGACAATCAATCAAGGCAAGCCAATCAGTCGAGTGGGTGACTGAGCCAATCCCAACCAGTTTACTAGTTAAAGAATTGTGTGACTATGAATTCTGGCAGTGTTCCTAGTTCGATTATTTGAGTTGTGATTAGAAACATGATTGAATTTTTGGGAAACCCAAGACCATTACTCTTTGGTATATAGGGGTGGACGTCCAAGGGGATGATGCACATTAGAGAAATAGGTTGTGTAAGAGTTCTTACTCTTGAAAATAGAAAAACTCACTCCAAGAACAACATCATGCAATAGGAGGAGAGGAGAGTGGGTGATGCTAGCACATCAATAACTTTGAGTTCTGCTTCCTCTTGGCATCCAAGGTTGTGACATCTTAATTTCTGGAGTTATATAAACCAACATAGTTTAAGTAGATCTACAACCCCCGCGGTACTCAAAATATAAGCAAGATTAGTTTAAGGGTCTCCTAATGTTATAGAATCATAGATGACAGAAATGATGCATATAACTGACCATAACACCCTAAAGGGGCAATATAAGGTTTTTATAAGTACAATAATTTGCATCATGACAAATGATGGAAACATACTAGCTCCAACGATCATTTTATGTATATAAAATCAAGTTTCTAATTTTCCCATACATTGGTATAAGTGATTAATTGTAATAATTATTCATAGATAATGTGAGCAATTGAAGAATTTGTCTATGTGACTGAGTATTCTCTTTTTGGATCCATTTTATCTTCTACATCATGACCATAGGAATTAAATTAATATTGGACATCAACTAGGGTTTGTATACAATTCCTTAGATTTAATAGCTCATATTTGCTATATATCATTACTAATATATTATCATACATATGCATCACTTGTCAATCCATATTCATTATGGAATAAGAACATGTAATGAACCAGAACCTAGAATCCTACCCTATTCCATGATTAGAAGGTTAGTAAGGTTGGTTTCAAAAATTTGCCCAAACAAGGATAAAAATTAAGACACATTTATGTAATAATCTAATTATGTGACAACATGTAAATAAAATCATAAAATATGTTACATATATTCTCTTTACCAAATGATGCATAAATAAAAATGAATAATATGCTTTGAAGCAACAGTTGGAAATTTTGTGTCCATAAATATTAATAATGTCATATAATGTAAGTAAAGAAGGAATAAAAAAATTCAAAATATGAATTGAGTAAAAGGTGGATTGTCGTGCATAATAATAATATATCAGTTTTTTTGTAACTATATGAAAATTAATACGACTCCATTAAGTAAGTCTTGATAATAAAGATATACTATTTTGGTAAAAGTAATGCTAATGTGTCAAAAATATAAATGTTGTCATAACTCATAAAAGGAAATCTCAAAAGAGAAATATAATCGTAAAAATGTGTTCTTTGTGTCCTAATCACCTTGGGAGTCAGGTTTCACATTATTTGAATAATAATAACTGTCTTAATTCCTCTTTGGGAAAGAAAATAAGAATGAGAGCCAAAAGTATTAAATAAAGTACTTTAAATCTTCAAAAGTAGAAACAAAACCCCAAATTCAAAATCTACATACCAAAATCAATTTATGTGTGAATTTGCACATTAATTGGACAAACTTATCTATCCTAGTGTAGTTTCGGAGAGAGAATTTATATTAAAACCCATAATATTAAATAATATGTTAAATAATCCAAAAGGGAAAAGTAATTTTAAAATTTATCATAAATGTTTTTCTTTGTTTATAGGCCAAGTTTCACATCTTTTGGATGTTTGTAGATGCCTCAAATTCATTTTTGAAAGAGAATATATGATATCATCCAAAATTTTTAAATAAAATACTAGATATCTTCAAAAGTAAAAAACAATGCCAAAATTCTATGTGTCTTTATTAGGATAGGTGCCAAATTTGTTTTATTTGGAACTTGTTTGAGCCCTCAGTTAGTTTAGGAAAAGAAGGTCATTAATATTTAGATATCGTTGCTTTTTACAATTTTTGAGTTGATATAGTTTCCCCGATTTTGTTTGTCACACTACTTTTTAAAATGCAGATCACCTTCACCCTTTGGATCTTGATTGAGCATAGGAGCATGTATCTCCTACCTCCCACTCCCTTCCTTTTTCTAGCAAATAGACATCTCAAATCTTCTCTCCCTCTTTGCTCCCTCGTCTCTCAACCTCATCACGAGATTCTTTCTCCATTGTTTTCCCCTCACCTCCCCAATCTAGATGAAACCTAACACAAGCACTAAATCCAACTAATTTGGAAAAGCCCAAATACCAATTCACCTCTCCTATTTCCCTGATCCTCAAACGCCCTACACCACCTATCTATATAAACCCAACAACCCAGAAATGATGCCCTGTTCTGCAAGAACTCTCCTCCACCCTCAATTCAGCCTGAGGCACCCTAGGGTAGTGTTGTGTGGAGTAAATCTTCCTCTCCAGCCATTAACACCATGTACCTTTAACTCTGATCACCTCCAATAAATTAACCTTGCCATAAGTATCCTTGAGACCTCTCCTTGTCTTATATACCCCAATATGATTCATCCGTGTAGGTCTACATAAGTTTCCCCACCCCAATTGTCAAACCAGTAGCTGTCGACCTTGTTTTTCTCATCTATGCTTGCATCACCCTATTCTTTGCACCATTTTTGTCGTCTACTATCATATAATTGTGTTTCTATCTTTGATTTTCCCAATTTTGGTGCTGGATTAAGGTTCCAAAATCTCGGTTCTCCTATCATGTTCTGATCAATTTTATGACCTTCTGCTCTTGTGTTTGCGTCAATGGACTTTCTCTTGGTTTTGGCCCTTGTTGTAGCAATGGGTACCAAAACCACTTTGAACTATAGTCCTGGAGGAGGTTCGATATCTTGGTGCCTCATGTTAAGGACAGTCACGGTGACAACAGGAGGGTAAGCTTTGGTTTACCCCTCGCTTCTATCGATGTTCCTTTTTTCATACCGACTGAGTATGAGTAAGATGAGGCATGTTCCTTTGGGAGATGTCTTGTATTGATCACAAGCTTTGGTTTTCAAAAATTGAGCTTTCAAGTTCTACTATGTTCTATGAACTCACGAGAGAGAATAATTGACGAGAGAAGATGAATGTCGATGATTTCTTGGTCTTACCCCTCTCATTTCCCTTAGTTCTTCATTTCCCCCTCAAGGGTATTTAGGTACTTTCAATGAACGTGAGTGGTTTTTGTCACGTTTTTTGTTGGGAGGACCCATGCTATATGGCTAGTCCCTATTGGGCCAACACAACTAGGTCCCCTTCCCTCTATAGCATAAGGAAGCTATATGTGGACTTCAGATATTTCTTATTGGCTGAGCTTTTGTGAAATCCATAGTAATTAGTCCATTGGTCAGAAAAATAGAAAAAAATCTGCTTCTAAATCAAGAGATTATTATCCTTATTGTGGTATCAGTTTTTTCACTTAAATCAAATATAATAAATACATGATTTTTCAAGGATTTATCTAATTGATTAGATTTTCCAAAATTCATAACTAATAACCTATAAGTCAGAAAAATAAAGTAAAATATGCTATGAAATCAAAAAAATATAATATATAAGAAGGTAGTTTTGATAAACTAATTCAACAACAATCAAAAGGTGATTTTTGGGGTTTATATAATTAATGTAAACCTAACCCTGATATCACATATGCCTTTAATATGTTACTTGTGGAATGAGATGGAATTAGCATTTTGACTTTGGATACATATAGACTTCCTATGAGGTATGTTGCATACCATATTACTTGTTGAGCAATAAATGTAACATCCCAGGCTTTGAGGCCTCAAATAACATGATCTTAAAAGGAATGATTGGACTACCCATATCACCAAGGTGCACCTCCTTTTCCGGGAGCCCATCTCTAAAGAACTCCATAGTTAAGCGTGCTCAGCTTGGAGTAGTACTAGGATGGGTGACCAGTCGGGAAGTTGATCCTGGCTTGCGTGTGAGTGGACAAAAAGTGTGCAGTTAAGGCTAGTGGTGGTCTGTGGGGCCAGTCGTCATTCATGAAACTCTGCTAGAGCCTTGGGCAGTGGGCCAAGGCGTTACAAATGGTATCAGAGCCATAACCCCTCCAGTAGGTGGGGCCCACATGGGCATGTGGCATGCCAGTCTTGAGCCGTGCGGTCCAGACAAGTTGGAAAGGGCTATCCGTAGAGACGAGATGGAGCCGCCCTTGCACTGGTAGCCGTGGACGGGAGCTGGGTGTCCATGGGCCATTGTGGGTCTGCACTGAAATGGGGTCAGATTATGAGGCCATATAGTTGAGCCTTGACGAGGACGTCAAGAGTCTAAGTGGGGGAGATTGTAAAATCCCAGGATTTGAGGCCTCAGATAACATGATCTTAAAAAGAATGATTGGACTACCCATATCACCAAGGTGCACCTCCTTTTCCGGGAGCCCATCTCTAAAGAACTCCATAGTTAAGCGTGCTCAGCTTGGAGTAGTACTAGGATGGGTGACCAGTCGGGAAGTTGATCCTGGCTTGCGCATGAGTGGATAAAAAGCGTGCAGTTAAGGCTAGTGGTGGTATGTGGGGCCAGTCGTCATTCATGAAACTCTGCTAGAGCCTTGGGCAGTGGGCCCAGGCGTTACAATAAACATGTAATCTCTCTTTCTCTCTTGGACAAAACTAGCCTACACAACTTCTCCCTCTTTTGAAGGTTTATTTCATGTGAAAGCTTTCATTTTGATTATGATATTGTGATCATCCTATATTGCTGGATATTCTTTTGACTCTAACGTGTACTTTTCTTCTTGATGGAACCTTAATTTTATATGCTTTGTGGTGGAAGTTTTATTATGTCCATTTATGTGATGACAACTTTATTAATTAAATTAAAGACTAAACTTTTACTTGTCTCTACATTTATGCATGCTTTGTGATTCGGAAGCCCTAGAGTAATGTAGTACTTTTGTTATTTGGGTTTTATTCCCCTAGGGCTTTGTTCCCCTATGTGATATTATTAGGCATTGGGTTTTGTTCCCCTACCATGCACTGAGGTTTTGGTCCTCTTGTACTTTTATATATTTAGGATGGAGGATTGTATTCCCAATATCCTGGCATGTATGCCAAGGAAATTTGGTCGTGTGTCTTTCTCTATCAGGTTTTAGGGTTGTGAGCCTTAGCCACCACTGATTATACAGTATGCTAGTGCTATGCTTATCTCACATGCATGCATGTTGGTATTATTATGATGGGTTTTGTGCAAAAAATGTATGTGCTTGTGTGGCACAACTTTTATATTTCATGTCATGGCAAGTGTCCCTCTTGTTTATCATATTTTAAAATTCATATTCTTTTATGCACACTTAGGTAGTCCTTTTCTTTTCTCTGGAAAGCCTTATTTATTTGACATCCTATATTCCTTATATTGCTCAGTCCATATTTAATATGCATAGACCAGCCCTTGTTCTGATATCTTCCACTTTTCTCCTTTTGCTGGGATATGCTTCCAACCCCAGGTGTAGGACTTGTAAGACTGGACATAGTGACATGGACCTACTTGTTGAGCTCTTAGGAGATAGAGTTGAGATAGTTGGATATCCCTCCACTTAGATCTTGATGTAATTTCTTTCATGCAAGACACTTAATGGGAGAATAATTTGTAATCATGTTTTGAATATAGTCATGAAATTTTATTCCGCTACTATAGTTTGGTCTCTTTTAAAATATCATCATTTGAGGTAAAAAATATACACCTATTCCAACATGTGTGTTAGTATGTTTGGAATACATGGACTTATTCTCAAATAAAGTAGGGGGTGGATCCCCTATTGTGTCCCACTCCTTACAGAACCCTAGTTGGACCTAGGAAGTATGAGTTCAGTTTAATAGATATTAAGGAAATGTTCATGTTGTTTTAAAGATTTAAGGTTTTACTTTAAAGAATCAAGAATTAATATCAGCAATTGCAATGAAGGTAAATTATCCATGCCTTGGGTTTCAATTATATTGCATCATCAATTTTGCTTGTATATCATGTTAAAGCTTATATTGTACATGTTATCATGTGATACATCAATTATGTAAGAGGTATAATTGATATTTATACTCTGCTAAGATTTACTGCATACATGTATTAATGATAAGATCATTTAAGTTGCAAGTGCCTCTTCATGTTTTAAGATAAGATAAGAGTTATGGGTGTAAATCCATAGTTAAAATCAGATCATAATAAGAATAAGAATAAGAATAAGAACATGTACAAGTAAGACCCTATCTCATGAACAATCAAATAAGGTTAGTACCTCATGAGCCCCCTCTATTCAGTTTTGGGTTATATAACCCTATGCATACACACTTTTATGTGTGTTCAGTGAGTTTCCTACATACTTTATTTGTGTTCAATGAATTGGCTGCACACTTTGTGTGTGTTCAGTGATGCTTGATCACCTTGTGTGTGTTCAGTGAGATCATATCGAGTTTGTAGAGAAGGTGTCATTAAGTATGTTAATTAAGTTAAGAATGCATCCCTAGTGACATTAAGAATAATCATGTTCAACATTTTAGTTTTTAAATCTATATATTAGTTCGTTTCTATGCCTTCTTTGATTTAGTAAAAAAACCCAATTTTGGGCCTGGATCAAGCCTTCCTTTCAGCCATGTGGACATGCTCTGACTCATAGGGGAAGCCAGACCCATCTCCCCATGTTTCGCCCCCTGCCCCCTTTTCTCAAGTCATGCTGATGAGTCAAGTGACAATTTCTTCTTCGCTTGTAATTAAGTCAAAAATGCATCCCCAATGACACTAAGAATAATTATGTTCAACATTTCAATTTTTAAATATATCTTTTAGTTAATTCTCTTATTAAAATGAAAACCCAACCACTTACAACAATTTGTCAAATGCATGTCTATGTGTGGAGGATGCCCATAGGTGGACTACAACATGAGATCACTCTCAAGAGGTTGATGTTCATATGAATTGAAGAATTGGTGGGGTGCCTTCTATATGATCCAAGAAGGTTTGACTAGTTTTTAAGTTTACAAAGTTTTATGTCCTTTTGCTGTAAGTTTTTAGAAAAAATGTGTATGAGAATCAATGTAAATCACATACGATGTCAAGTTTTATATGATTGAAAAGAAAGATAAACTATTTGTGACATTCTCTAAGTGTGATCTTGATGGTCCATGCTTCCGTGTAGTTGTTTATAGATTTCATTTGGAGGATGTTATAAAGATGGTGCACCAAGAATTCCCACATCCATGTGGATGACATAGAAGCTGAGGCTCTTGGACGTACACTTGAGGACAAGAAACTTCTTCAAAGAGAAGACAAGTTGTTGGTGCGACGACAAGTCAATGACAACAACAAGTCAGTGACAACAACAACCACTTCAGTTCAAATTCAAAAGTACAAGATCTACATTGATATAAGATGTGTCTAGTTGTTGGACAACTAGTACGTGCTAGTGTATTTTGACATCCCTTCTATTTATGGCAACGATGGATATGTTGGCTTAGAATTTTGTTGATTTTTTTTATATTTTCGATGCACCCCTTCCCTTAAAATCCTACACTAATGAAATGAGCCATAACTCTATCAATATAGGTGAGAAATAAAGAGTATCAAATCTATAAGTGGGTGAACCTTCTAGAAAATAGGAGAAATCAAGGTAGACACAATGATATATTTCCAAATGAATTTCTCTCATCAAAAATTTATCCCAACAAAGATGCATCATTAAATATCTCACTCCTAGAAGCTAATGTGTCCATGATTGATCCTGATATGGATGTGTTGTATTCATCAATCTCATACACTGGTCGATCATCAAACTTGACTCCTTTATATTTCCCAATTCAAATCATTGATTGTTTTTACACGATCATAAACAACATCCTTAAAATACCCCAAACTAGAGTGATTATGACAAATGATGTTTGAGTCTGACATAACTTAGTGAGTTATAGGTGTAGGAATATGGGAGGATGGCATTGGCTTAACAAACTCCATCAAAGCCCTAAAAGAGTTATCTTATCACACATCTGAGCAAACATGGTTGACCATCAAACCTCTAAATTAGGTGTCGGGGTTAGGCTATTGTGGGTATCAAGATATTTCTCCACACATTTTCCTCTTTTCCTTACATTTCCTAGTAGCTAGCTTTCTTCTGTTTCCCTTTCCTTTCCTCATGTATGACCACTTCCTTTTCTCCTTTATCTCCACCTTCCACAATCGCTATTTAACTCCTCCCAATTTGTCAGGATGCTCACACCCACATGCCACACATTACATTTTGGAGAGTCATTGATTTGTTTGACAATGAGGAATCTGTCTTAGGCAAGGCCACATACACCCCAACATCATAAACCTAGGGGCCAAGCACGTGGTGGATGGTGTGGATGGTCACTCATGTCATGAGGCCGGTCCCGACCGTGGTGTCTGTCATGCATTTTTCTTAAAACTAGTGAACACGCACATGCACATACACGTGACATATAAAATTTGTTGGAAATGCAATAAAAATACTATAATATTAATATTGTTAAATAAGAAAAATTGAATTGATAAATGTATATTATGTAAAGACAATTTTTTTTGAAAATAATGAAAATACATTTTCATTTTAACTAAAATTTTATTATTTGACAACAATAATATAATTATAATATATTATAATTATTTCACATGTTATAATTATACTATACATTTAAGTATTTGTATAGGTTACAAACTACCATTACTTACATTGGGTAGTATCCCACTTTGTAAGGATTCATACAAGATGGCAAGAGTGATCCTTATTTGTATCAGCATGTTATTATGATAATATCCATTATTATTAGGAGTCAATTACGTGTAGTTGTGATCATAGAAAAGAGAGAAATAAGATAGGAAAAAGAAAAAAAAATAAGATAGTGGGAGAAAAATGATGGATTGATAACAATTTTTCATTGTAATGGTTGAAAAATGGAGTTGAAGAATCATATTTAATGAGATGAGTAGAGAGATAATCAATAGAAAGAAACTGGTCTAAGTAACTCCACAACACTATTGGTTGGAGGGTTTTGTGGAGCCGTTATACATTCGATTTTCTAAAAGTAATAATGGGGAGTTAGGATAATAAGAAAATAAACAACAAGTGGGGTAATCAATAAAAAGAAAGCGGTCTACCCACGACACTATTGGTTGGAGACTTTTGTGGAGCCGTTATACAATCGATTTTCTAAAAATAATAATGGGGAGTTAAGATAATAAGAAGATAAACAACAAGTGGGGGGGAATGTTGACCAACGGGTTTAATGGCGATGATGAATAGGAAAGAGAATGGTTTTATAGAGAAGAGTGGATAGGCAGTTTCGTAGATGATGGGGGAGGAAGATATTTGTGGAGAGAAATTTGAAAGACCGTTTTGATGGGATAAGGAGCAAAAGAGAGCGAAGAGAGCGGTGCTAGAATAATGGGAGAGAAGGGCGCGTGATTTTTTTTGTTATGAAGTGGAGAAGTTAATCTAATAGGAGAGAGGTATTTAGAAATAATTGGAGAAAATGTGAGAAAAAATGTGAGAAGAGATTGAATCAAGGAGATAACAACAACTCAAAATGTTGTCTTCTGATTGGTCATAGAGATTTGGAATAACTAATTCGTAAATAGATAGACAAACTCTCTTTTTTTTATAGTAGTATAGATTCATCCCTAAGCAGGTTCAATCATTCAAACGCATGATCTCCTATATAATCCAACATCACTTTATTAGTTGAGCTTCCGGTGGAATATCACTTATTATGTATATACATTATTCTTGCAATGATATATAATGTTTCAACTAAAAAGTAAAAAAATAAAACCAAGAATAACAGGGGATATGAAATGAAAATCTAATTTGATTACCATATTTTTGTGAAATTTTATAACATGTGGCACAGTCCCTACGTTGTAATAAGTGAGCTATAATATAAACGTTATCTTAATAGAAATAAAACGTCGTAAAATCCCCTACCGCTAACAAGGCAAATAAGCCAGCTAAATAGGATCCCCAACCGCTAAAAGGGAAAACAGCTAAGTAGGCTGCACGCTTTACAATATTTTTAATCGACTTCTGCAGTAGTCATACCTTCGAATTAGGGCTGTAAATGGGTACGGGTAGACCCGCGGATCCGCAAATCCAGACCCTTAAAAAACCCATCACGGGTCTAATTTTTCATACCCGCATATCCTTGGACCCGTATACCCTTGGACCCGCATATAAGCGGGTCCAATAATGGGTATGCTTGGACCCAGACCCGCTAGACCCGTGTACCCGCTATACATAAGTAACTACTAAAATAATATGTTATATATCATACTTTACTAGTCTAATTAATATAATTATTGAGATTATATCCTACTCTAAGGTTGAGACTAGTCATATAACTTAGAATTAGCTATTCTAGTTACAATAACGAACATCATATGTAAACTTAAAATCAAAATGTCTACTAATCTACATTACTTTCTACATAAATTAAATGTTATGATCATGACTACAAATATGTAAACAATTACTCAATTAATTTTATTGTATAGAATATAACATTGTCTAATATAACTATTACATGTTAATATACTATATGATAACAATATCTTGTTGTGTTAAATATATATAACATAGTCATTTCTCTTACATAAACAATATGATGTTTTATAGAACCGTTTACCCGCATACCCGCTATTATTGCGGGTACGGGTATGGTGCGGGTCCAGGTTTTGTATTATGCGGGTCTAGAACCGGAACCGGACCCACTAAATTAGATGAGTATGGGTATGGGTATGGCCATACCCGCACCCTACCCGCACCGTTTACACCCCTACTTCGAACAGCTAGCTAGAAACATGAGTGGTTAAAACGGGTTCAGAAATATTGCTAGAAAAATCCTAGACAAAGTCACTTACCTACCCGCCTACCCACGTGATTTTGGAGAATGGAAGCGGACACTTCCACCATACAGTCAACAACAATTAAAGTAATAAAGGATGAGTGAAGTAGAAGAGAGAGAATATATTTTTGTGTATAACTTTCAATCCGGAGTGTATTTTTTATGAAATAAATTGAATTAGAATCCTTATAAAAATATTTTCTAAAAAAACTAGTATTGAAATACTTTGAAATAATAATAATACAAGAAAATATAATATCTGTATTTTAGGATATCATACGTATATTCTGGATATAGTACTCATGAGTACAATACATTGCCCACGTGTTTTCCCTAAATCATGTACAAGCTACTTGTTCATCTATTGATTCGATTGAACTTACACTAGTAATGAGTTTAGTACTGTACTTTTAAATGAAGGGGAAATGATTAACTGTTCTTAAGTAATACTTGAAAGTAGTACACTTTAGTAAAATATGTATGTTTTTAATGAAATGTGAATTAGTTTATATAGGTATTGTATGTGGTTATCGACATTCTTTTATACATGACATGTCTCGTACAGTACTAACAAGATTATCAAATCATGTATTGTTGTTATGTCTCGTACGGTACCTCTAGTACTATATGTCTAATACTATACTTTGTATTATAAAATGTGGCTGTTAGTACCGTACTTCTTGTAGAATGTGTGTATATCTTTGTATGTAATTTTAGTCAAACGCTACAGTCTAAATGTATGCAAAAAATAATATAAATGATAAAATGTACAATACTTATGAATTTGTGACAACATATTGATGTGAAAAATAAGGAGGCAATTAACATTGTACGTCTATACATATTACAAATGTGAATACTTTAAAAAAACAGAATGTGATTGTTAGTACTGTACTTCTAGTAGTGTACTTTATTTTACAAAATTTGACTATTAGTACTATAATTCTTGTAAACATGCGGGTATCTATATGATTTTTGTCAAACACAACATTCTGAATGTCTGTAAAAATTAATATAAATGATAAAATATACAATACTTATGGATTTGTGACATAATACGAAATGTGAAGAAATAAGGAGGCAATAAGTACAGTACCCGAATGGTCAATCTGAGTATAGTACCTGAAAACGTACTGTACTTTTGTATACTTCTCTCCTCTTTTATTATATCTTTAATAATATTTTTTCCAAAGTATGTCAACATTAGTCTTGATAGAAAGTACTTTTAAGATGAACTTAATGATGTTTAATTTGAACAAAAATTCCTTATGATTTAAGAGTTATATACAAAGTATTTTTTTATCTTTAATTTTTTTTTCTCTTTTATGGTATATTTACTTTCTGTCACATTAGCATTGAACACACCTCCTAATCACCGCCGCATAGATGACCGGGTGGGTGGGAGGGTGTGTACAGTAGCTTACCTATATTGCTGTTTGGTGTCTCAACCGGTGTAAGGTGTTAGGGCAGGTAATGGTGGTTGGTGGTGTTTTTACTTTTTTGAGAAAATACTTATGTTTGAACTTCTTTTGTTCAACATAAAGAAATTTCACCTTGCTCTCGAAGGGAACAAACTATTCCCATCCCCGGTTGTCTTTCTGGCGATCAACTAACCGCGTGACGTGAGTGGTGGCGCAGGTGTAGTTGGGTAAAAAGAGGACCTGAGCGAAAACACAGTTTGTAGAGAAGACGCGATAGCGGGAGAGAGAGAGAGAGAGCAAAGCGGAAGTAAGAAGAGAGGTGAGGATGTACAGGGACGTCTCTAGCTGCAACACTTACAACTACGGCGACGCCGCCTATTGGGATGCCCGCTACGTCCAGGACGGCGTCTCTTCTGCCTTTGACTGGTACCAGCGGTACTCTGCTCTCCGCCCTTTCATCCGAAAGTTTGTCCCTACCTGTTCACGCGTTCTCATGGTTGGCTGCGGTAACGCTGGTAAGAAAAGTAAAGAACCTCTACCGCCATTTGGATTGCTGAAATAACTTGTGGGTCTTCTTCGTGAAACACACTGTAGTAGTTCTCGAAACTGCGATCAAACTTCCTTAAGATGTTTAGACCAACCATTCTGATAGATTGATGGATACAGTAAATGAACTTGTTCACTAAAACTTACGAAAACTGTAACGGCGTTCGTCAAATATTTAAGGCGGAACCTCTTGAAGGTAATTTTGGCTAATTTGTCACCAACAATGTGTGATAGATGTTGGGCGTAGTGATGCATTTTACAGCGCGGTGTCAATTCGTAGTGTGGCAGTTCGAACAAAGCTTGGCACTTTGTTAGGGTCCTGCTGTGTGATCAAATAACCCGAGCCTTTTATTTTTAATGTTAGCACCTATGTGTAATATTTCTGAACCTTCTTTTGAGATGTTTGATCTTTTATGTGATATTCATGATTCTGAATGTAAACTGAAACTGAAACGTGGCAATAGTAAACTAGATATAATGTATGCAGACAAATAGCTAGAATATTCATCTTAAACTTGAAAGTAAGCTCCTCAACTTGTTACTGACCAAAAAAAGCCCCTCAACTTGTTTACGGGAGTATATTTCTATCTTTATTTTTGGTAATTGGAAACCTAGACAAAAGTTTTTTTACAAAATTTTTCCAGAACTGTAAAACAAAACTCAAGTCTCCTGAGTAACAATCCGAAGACAATCACTACTTCAAAAAATTATTGTGCTGAATTATAAATTATTGTTTTTTCATGTTGTGAAACTTGTAATACACATCTAATAAATGCTTTGCGCAACAGTAGGGTAAAATCTTGATATAGTTAGAGAGTTTAGATATTCTTCATATGCACAATGCATAGGAACTATATTAATGATGTTCACAGCTTCTTAAGTGTAGCAATCTACTCTAGACCAGTGATTTATTGAAAAATATGGCATCCGGATTACACTATATCGTAAATTCTAATCAGAAGGCAATTTCTAGCATTATGGGCACCCACTCCATTATTTTAGTGACATTGAAACTGTCTTCACAAGATTCTACATTCTAGTATGTTAGCCTACATACTCAACACATGTCATGAGAAGCACGTGTCGGGAACCTACTAACAGCGGTACCGAGTGTATTTGTTTCAGACAATATTTGTTGTTTGATTGTGAATGAAGTCTGTTCTTAGTCGAAGTTGGATGGTGACATGGTAAGCCACTAACTCAACACTATTTTTGTACTGCCATTATTTCAGTTTTATATAGTCCTATAGGCCTAGTTATCTAGCCTTTGTTGCTCTGCTGACATCTTCGTGCAAGAAGCATGCTTAGAAACATATAGTATAAATGTGTGGAAATTTATAGTTATAACTTATAGTACTGGATGCTAGATAATATGATCTTTCTTGGACTAAGATTGTATTCTTGGATGAGTAATATTATGACACTGTCCTATATCAAACCTACCTTGGCCAAAAAGATTTCGTAATGAGTAGACTACAGAGGAACTAATTCCAATTTTCAGCACTCTAAAATATATTAGATCAATTCTCTTTATTATATAAATTAAATTTTTTCTGCTCATCTTATCTATCAACTAGGGATTAAAAGAGTTAGAAGAAAAATGATGCCGATCCTTCCTGCACCCATTTACCTACTGTGTCAACTCGTGGTATTGCCACTCTCACGAACACCACTTATCTCACCCTTGTTACCATGTCCCACCTTCGAGATTGCTTCTCCTTCCTCTACTTTCATCAAACGATCCCTAATCCTCTAGCCTCAGCTGCTGATCCGTTGTAAGCTTACAACTCCTGCCTCTTGGTAATCTGTCACAGTTCTCAGCATAATTATTATGGCGCGAAGCATTCCTACGGGGGCGCCTTCTCCACAGGCATTTTTTAAAATAATAATGTTGATATTCAGATATTTAGATTCATAATTTCATATATGTAAATGTATTATTATGACTTCATTACGTAGTATTACATAATATTTAGGCTTACCTAAACTAGACCTGATTGGCCCTAGTTTGAACTGACTTGATTGAAATACGATCTAATTTGACATAGTATCCCTAATATGGCTTAAATTAGACCGAATTATATATAAAGTGACCTATTTAGACCTAACTTACTCAAATTTTCCCTATATTAACTCAAATGAGACCTAATATGGCCAAATCAGACCTAATCTCCAACCCAAATTTTCCTTATATTAACTCAAATGAGACCCAATATGGCCAAATCAGACCGAATCTCCACAAATCAGACTTTTTTCCCCAAATCAAATCTAATCTGCCCAAATTTGGCATGATTTGGTCCAAAATAAACCTGATATTGCATAAAACGACTTAATTTAAACTAACTTCCTCAAATTTTCCTTATATTGAACGAAATGAGACCAAATTTGGCTAAACTAGACCTAACCTCCCCAAATCAGACCTGCTTCCCTAAGTCAGGCTTGTTTTCCCCAAACTAGACCTAATTTGCCCATATTTGACATTATTTGGCCTAAATCAATTCTAACTTTGTGTAGCAGGAACTAGTCAAACCTAATTACCCTGAGTTTGCCCTATATTGATCAAAGCGAGATCTAATGTGGCCAAATCATACCTAAATTTTGCCAAATCCAATGTATTAGAAAGCGGGAAGCGGGAGGCGTGCAGACAGTACCCTGTAACCGATTAAGCGGTAGGCGGGCGATTAAGCGGGCGATTTTTGAAAAAGCGGGTGCTTAAATTTTATATATTTTTATACAAAATTGCATGTATGTGTATATAAAAAGTATATTTCTAAGGAACTTTTATACATATCTAATCAGCAAATCAGTAATTAGCTAAGTATTCATCAATACTTTACTACTAATCAGTATCTCTAATCACTAAAATCAGCAAGCAGATCAGTAATTGTAAATAACAAACTATGAATTATTGAATTAAAGTAATCACTAAAGTAATACTAGCCAATAGTACCAATCATTAATCACTGAAAGCAGCAAGGAAATCCGTAAAACTAATCATGCATTAAAGTATAATAGAGCAATATGATATTTACCTAGATGCATTACATCAGTACCCAATCATTACAGCTTAAACACAAAGTATGCATTCTAAATTAGGACTAGCTATATCATAGAACATTTAATGTATACAAGTTTCATATATTATAGTCAACACTACTTGGACTATGTAATTAATTAATGTTATATGCATGGTGCAGGACTTCGACTTCGTGTCGACTTTGCCAGGTGTGGAAGTGGAAGTTTGTGGAAACTTTGAGGAAATTTCGAGGAAGTTTAGACGTAAACTTCGACAAACTTTGATGCCATTTTTTGAAGAAATGATGTGAATTTTTAGAAAACTTTGATGGAAAACTTCTAATTATGTTATACCTCTATCTTATATATGTGAATTTAAAAAAGAACACGATTTATGACCCTCTAGCCCTATGTAGGTTAATAATACAATGTGTTGCTTGAAATGGTCAATTGTGCAATACACATATATAGATACAGTTCACCATATGTATTATATACAATATACAATCAAATAGTAGTTACAACACCCTCTCTAGGAATGAGTGGCAACAAAAAACATAGGAGTTGATATTAGAAGTTATGAAGAGGGTTGGAGTGACATTTATGCCTTATATGGCCATTGGGGCACTAGTTGGGATTATGGTTCTGGGTGGTCTTAACTTCGCCCCAACTTCGCCAACTTCGAGGAAACTTCAACAACTTCGGAGAAGTTGAGACGAAAATACACACAAAAAAGTCAACTTCGCCGACATCCATGAAACTTCGCCCCGAAGTTTGGACGAGGTCGAAGTATATGGTATTTGACTTCGCCTATGGTCGAATTTCGAAACTTCGGCGAAACTTTGCCAAACTTCGACGATGTTGTGTTCCATGGTACATGCTTACATTAGGATTTTTAAACAAAAGCGGGAAAAAAGCGGGTGAGGCGGGCAAAAAGCGGGCGATTATGTTAAAAAAGATTAAGCGGGCGATTAGGGGCTAATTTAGGCGGCTGGGGGTCTTGGCCGCTTAAGCGGCCGATTGGGCCGATTTTTAATTCATTGGCCAAATCAGACCTATTTTACCCAAATCAAGCATGCTTTCCCCAAAGCAAACTTAATTTACCCAAATTTGACTTGATCAGGATAAATCAGACCTATTCCAAGTTCCAACCATAAAATGACTCAACTTGATTCAATATGACAAAATCTAGACCCAACTTATGCTGAATTACCCTTTAAGTGGCTTAATTTGGACTTATAAGGCCTTAGGTGGCACATAGGTCACCTTAGGGTCTAGGGCCCATTTTGAGGCGGCCGGCCTTAAGCCTAGGTGGGCGTCCTAATAACTAAGATTCTCGGGCATGTTGTGAGATTCACCCATAAAGTCAATATGGCAAAATTTTATCCTGCAATAAATGATAGAACCCTTGCTGGTGTGCCAATTTTAGAAACTAGATAACATGTTACATCTATACTACTATAAAAAGAGAGAGTTTTTTTACTAATTACAAACTCATGCCATTCTACCCTTTTCAGCCAATCAGAATACAACATTTTGAAATTCTGCTCTCTCCTTCATCCTCTCTCTTCTCACAATTTCCACATCTTTTCTTTCATTTTCATTGGCTTTTCTAACACAAGTCTCCCGACTAAATGGCCCACTTTCTCAACAACCGTGACTGCACAGAGCAACTCCATCCGCAACTATCCCGCTCTCTCCCAATTCCTTAAATAGTGTAATAAACCCACAACCTTTCATTTCCCTCTTCAAAGCTAATTGTCCACCTTTTCTATTAATCTTTTCAACTTTCCCACGTATTAATGTAATATCCACCGGAACAAACGACTTAACATATCTAATCAATCTGAAACCGTCTCACTATATGCACTTTCCTTCCCCACTCTCTCGGGTACAAGTCACAACAAATTCCTGTTATCTCTCACTTTCATCAATTCTTGACCGTTCGCAAACTAATCAATCACAGTTTTCGGCAAATTTAAACGTTTTGCAGATGTCCACGTTCAGCTTTTTGAACAAACTGCCTATTCCGTTGCTCCAACCATGCCTAGTTGTGCACGTTCACAGTAAAAAAAAACCAAATCCTACCAATCCGTTTGGCTTACAATTCCATGACACCAGTTACTTTTCGGCTCCTCCATGATACCACCATATCAAGATTTAAATCAAACCCCACGATCGGCTACTCCTCTCCGTTCTCCCGTTGCATGTAAGGTTAGTTCTTGGACAAATATGGCCTCTCAACCTCGCATGCTGTCTTCCACGCCTTGCAAATCCCATCGTCATGGTGGTGTTTGTTGTCCTCCCATTTGTCTGTCGCAGGCTGTGCACATCTTTGCTCGCTTGATTTCTAGCCCAAGACAACTTCCTTTTGAGGAGAAACACCAAACGCATATATGAAAGAGTTTTGATTGTTACATGTTGTGTTGGCCGTAGCGGCGTAGCCTGTCGACAGATGCATATGCATAAAGTGTCACCCAGATCATCAATATACGATACCTTTACCTGATACGTGTGAAAGATCTTCCGTCTTTCCAGTACTTTGTCTGTATGTGCATTCGATCAAAGGTAAGTGTTGGCAGCCACTCTTCCTGTCTAAACATATACAGTTTCTTCCTTCTTTGATCTCTCCCTCTCCAGTCTTCTTGCTCTGCATGATTGAAAGAAGTAGATAGAAAGAATTGGACTGGCGAGCAACAACAATTTCTACAAATCATAACAGGAAGCAACCTTGGTCAGTAAGGCATGCCCTGGCAATAGCATAACGATATGGTTATATACAATATAGTTGGCTTCAATTGGTTTCTTTTCCTTGTACATCCAGCTTTTTAAATACTGTACCACTCTTCTACCTCGCTTTTCATCTTTTATCAAAAACTTTGTGACGATCACGAGCAGGAGGACAAAAATGAAAGTTGTACGTATACTTATGTTTTGCTGGTTTTCATTAATCCTTCCCTTTGTTCTCTTCCCAAAACTGTGTGCCATGCCATTGTTCAACACGATAGATATTGCTCTTGTATGTGTATGTTAATATTTTCTTCGGATTTCATTAGCTGATTAACAATTATGTGGAAAGCTAACATCATATTACATTATGGTAGACGAGGTTGTCAAATGAATACAAAGTATCTTTGACGCCATTGCCAGCCTCTAAACAGCGACAAATTTCATCACGATGACAACTCAGTGTTGCTGTGAGCTTGTATTGGTCACGCTTCAGGTGGATAATCTGGTGCATTCCTTCTGCTAGTGTTCTACAAAGTATTAGGTGTCCAGATAGTGCACAAATTGGTGCTGGGCAACGGGATCTGGTGGTGATCAGACGTCACGTAAAAAGCAACGACCCGTCCAAGTAGTTGGGTGGGGGTAAGTAGCAGCAACATCATGCATGGAAGCATCAGTATGATATGAGTTTGTATTTATAGGACACGCAATCAGACCGGGTGGGAAATGAGAGACTGAGTCAGACCAGGTGGGAAATGAGAGACTGTCAAACTCCAGGCGTACTACTAGGAAGGACTAGAAGCTACTTCTCTCTTATTATGTGTAACACAACCCATGTTTGACAGCAGCGCCACCATTTTTTTTCCTGGTTGCAACCTATATTTTCGTTGATCGTTAATCAATCTTAGGTGCATGTTAAGAAATTAAAGTTGTAATGCTATTGGTGGTACTTGCACAATACAAGTAACCGACATGTTTTGGAAAGTACTATTCAATTTTTGCTTTTTGCTTATTGTACTATAACGGATATTGGGAGGGCCAACCTTTATGTCTTGCTAATTTTATTGTTTTAATCATATGCATTTGCTGGTGCTAATGAATCTAATGGACATATACTTGTAGTTGACCCGCAACTTGATTATTGTGAAATGTGGTGCCGCAATGCAACGTGCAATGCAGCGTTGAGAGAGGTCATAAGCCTTCTCCCTTTTTATTAATAAGAGAAATTGGATAATTTACATAGAGGTCCAGCAGGATATATAAACTACTATGAAATATATTAACACTCCCCCCTCAAGCTGGAGTGTACACATCGTGTAGACCCAGCTTGTTGCAAAAACTCTGGAAAGCTGCTGGACTCAATGGCTTCGTAAGAACATCTGTAAGTTGATCTTCAGACTTGACATGTGGAGTCACCACAGTTCCATTTTTGATCTGGTCTCTGATAAAGTGGCAGTCAATTTCAATGTGCTTAGTACGTTCATGGAAGACTGGATTCTTAGCAATGTATATGGCCGCTTGATTGTCACATCTGAGTTCTATAGGAGACAAAACAAGAATCTTTAATTCAGAAAGTACAGATTGAACCCACTGCAACTCACAACATGCATGTGCCATTGCTTTATACTCGGCTTCCGTGCTAGATCTTGCCACAACATTTTGCTTTTCCAGGTAATAAGATGATTCCCCAGAAATGTGCAATATCCAGATGTAGACCTCCTATCATTCAGATTACCAACCCAATCTGCATCCGCATAACCAGTAAGAGACAGTGTGGATACATGAGTCTTCGGCCTATAATAGGTGATTCCCTTACCAGGTGCACCTTTCAGATATCTCAAAATACGACAGACAGATGTCCAATGAGACTGTTTTGGAGAGCTCATATGCCGACTCACCACTCCTACAACAAAAGAAATGTCAGGACGTGTGACTGTCAAATATATCAATTTTCCCATAATTTTCCTGTAATATCCTGGATCTGGATAATCAGTATCATCAGTCATCTCTTTCACATGATAGTCCATAGGAGTAGACACATGCTTGGACTCACTCATACCAGTTTCCTATAGTAAATCCAACACATATTTCCTCTAAGACAAATTGGTACATGCATGAGATGTAAGTACTTCAATGCCCAAAAAATATCATAGTTTTCCGAGATCCTTTGTGTGAAAGTACCCCTGCAAGCCCGCTTTCACACGAGATATGCCTGTGGAATCACTACCAGTGATAACAATATCATCAACATACATAACAATAATAATAGATCCACCAGAAGAAGTAGAATAAAATAAAGAGTGATCAGTAACAGAACGAGAAAAACCCATCTTTAGCACAACAACACTGAACTTGTCAAACCAAGCTCTAGGAGATTGTTTCAATCCATAGATGGCTTTCTTTAGTTTACACACCTTTTGACACTCCCCCTGAGCAACAAAACCAGGTGGTTGCTCCATGTACACCTCTTATAGATCACCATGAAGAAAGGCATTCTTGACATCGAATTGAAATAGAGGCCAGTCAAATGTAGTAGCCAGAGAAATAAGAATACACACAGAATTCAGACAAGCCATTGGTGAAAAGGTCTCAAAGAAATCAACCCCATATGTTTGAGTGTACCCCTTTGCCACCAATATAGCTTTCAATCTCTCCACAGAACCATCTGGATTATGTTTTATTGTAAATACCCATCTGCATCCCACAACTTTTTTATCTGGAGTAAGTCAACAAGTTCCCAGGTGTTGTTCAGTAACAGAGAAGACATTTCAACATGCATAACCTGTTTCCAACCAATATCCTTCATAGCATCAAGATGATTTCTTGGAATGACCACATAATCAATCCCAAGAGCAAATGAGCAAGCTTGCTGAGATAACTTGGACAAACAACACACATTTGTAATAAGATGCCGAATAGTACAAGAACGGGTACCTTTGCGAACAGCAATGGGAACATCAAGGTTAGATGGTTCTTCAGGAATCCCTTGAGTAGAGGAGGATGGGGAGGGCACAGAGACTGGAGTCGCTACCTCCTCTGGATCTTGTCTGCCTCGTCTGCAATAAACATGTGAATATTGCTGAATTGGTGGACCATCTGCTGGCTGCTTGGTGGTGGCACTCTCTCACTAGCATCTAATGGTGACACTCTCTCACATAATTGCTCCCCCTTAGTGGAAACACTAGAGAAATATGGAGTGGATTCATGAAAAGTCACATCTCTAGACACAAACATGCGACGAAGACTTGGACAATAACACTTGTACCCTTTGCTAGTGTTGGAGTACCCAAGAAAGAGCGTCCTAATTGACCTAGGAGATAACTTACCAGCCTTAGGATCAAAATTGTGAACAAAAGAAGTACAACCAAACACTTTAAGAGGAACAAGGAAAGGTGGATCCTTGGGACGTAGGATAGAGAAAGGAGTACGTCCTTGACGCACAGAAGAAGGTTGCCTGTTGATAAGAAAACAAGCAGTAAGAAGGGTGTCAGACCAAAACGCTTCTGAACATTAGATTGAAACATGATTGTCTTGCTAATATCAAGGAGATGACAATTTTTTCTCTCTGCTACCCCATTCTGCTGAGGGGTGTGAGGACAGGATGTACGATGTATCATCCCAACTGAACTACAAAAATCAGCCATAGCATTTTGAACATACTCCAAGGCATTATCATATCGAAGAACTTTAAAATTGCAAGTAAATTGAACTTTTATTTCTTGATGAAAATGTTTGACAATAGATAACACAGACTCTTGACTTTTCAACAAATAAATCCAAGTCATACGCGAGAAGTCATCCACAAAAGAGATAAAATAACGAAAACCATTATAACTATGGTCTTTTACAGGACCCCAAACATCACTATGGACCAACTCAAAAGGACATGACACCCGTTTATTGACACGACCGGGATAAGACATTCTATGATGTTTCCCCAACTGACAGGACTGACACTCTAGAGACGATACTTGAGAATTCTGGTTCGAACTTTCTCAGGCTCTCTAATGAAGGATGTCCATATCTGTAGTGCCACAGTAAGGGAGAGCCACTCAACAGGACAGCTGGAGCAGGAGCAGACACTTGGCGAGGCAGACTGTCACCGTGGAAGAGGTAGAGATCACCTTTCCTAGGCCCCCCACCAATCGTCCTCATACTCTTGAGATCCTGTAATACAAAACAAGAAGGTCCAAAAGTTACCGTACATTTCACAGTATCAATCAACTTAGCAACAAATAGAAGATTAAAAGGAAAAACAGGCACATAATGTACGGATTTAAGATCAATTTTAGGAGTCAGAGAAACAGATCCACTGGCTAACACTCTCCTCACTGAACCATCTGCTATTATTACAAATTTGTGAGGAATATGTGAGTCAATGGAATGAAGAAGTCTCCTCATACCAGTCATATGCTGTGACGCTCCAGAGTCAACGACCTATGATGAAGTAGAACCAGAAGCCAATAAAGAGGTAGCCTGATTACCAGTGGACGCCAAGTTGGCTGAAGATGATGATCCCAAGCTCAGATGCTGAGTAGCCAGAATAAATCTATCCTATTCCTCCTTGGTGAGTGTAATGCCAGAAGGACCAGAACTCGAAGCAGGAGGCTCAGTAGACTCAGTAGTGGTAGCATAGTTTGCTGCTCCTACAGGTGGTGCAGCAGGTCGACCATGCTTCTTCCAGCATTTCTCAACTGTGTGTCTAGGTTTGTCACAGAAAGTGCACTTAGGGCGAGTTCCACGTCCTCGACCCTTATCTGTCCGTCATCCTCTCACTGCAGCAACTACAAAAGCATGAGAATCTCCCTGAGATGAGACTACGGTAGGATCAACATGTTCAAAATTTGCCTGTAAATCCTTGAATAGGCCTCTTTCAAGCTGGGAAGTTTATCAGAAGCTAAGATAACACTGCGGGCTGAACTGCACGAAGAACTCAGACTAGACAAGAATTTTGCTGTAATCAAGTCATCTCTGTCTTTGACTTGCTCCTGGACAGTTACTGGATGGTAGAAACTCAACTCTTGTGCAATACCTTGAATCACTCCAAAGTATTCTTCTAAAGGTCTCTCCCTGTCATTTTGCAAACAAGAGATCATATATCATGAACTGACGAAGCACATTCTTCTCTTGAGAATAATGTTTCTTCACTGCATCCCAGATCTCTTTGGCGGTAGTGTAGAACATGAACCTCGAGGCAATCCCAGGTTCCATAATCCCCTACAATCAGGTCTTCACCAGACTGTTATGACGCTTCCATTCAACATAGCCTTTGTTAGTAAGTGCAGGAGGATCAGAATCAACGTGTCTCACCTTGTCGCATGACTCCAATACAATATGGACAACATTCATCCATAAGAGATAATTCTTCCCGTTCAGCTTGATGGAGGGGATATGAGACATCTCACTGTAGATGGTAGATGCCTTGGTGTCCTCCATGATTTGATGAGAAGAAGAGTGACAGATTGATACACATCACAAGAAGATATGGGTGACGGGGAGATACACATCACGTCACAAGATCAGATGTGTATCTGACGCATCCACAACCCCCAACTGAAATTCCCTAATCACACATGGAGGAGATATGATTATGAATTTCTTATGTACTGATGGACCATCCGTTTGAGATTTAGAAATCCGTTGGATCAACCGAAGGACCCGACAATCCGGAGATCGAAGAGAAGGGGGGACGACAGCTACGACGCCTGGCCCGAGAGACGGCTGCTCCGCCCGCTTTAGGCTGGCAATGCGGCGGTCGGGGAAGGCTGGTGACGTGCTCTGTTCACGCAGGAATTACTGTTCACTCTGCCGTACTGTTCACCACGTGAGTTACTGTTCACGCTGGCGGCTAGCCGATCGGCGGCAACGTTGGGTTGTGACGGCTGGGTAGGGTTAGGTTACGAACCTTGCTCTGATACCATGTGAAATGTGGTGCCGTAATACAACGTGCAATGCAGCGTTGAGAGAGGCCATAGGCCTTCTCCTTTTTTATTAATAAGAGAAACTAGATAATTTACATAGAGGTCCAACAGGATATAGAAATCACAAAATAGAATAAATATGAAATATATTAACAATTATCTTATTACCTTTTAAGAGACGACCTCTTTGAATTTTATATCAAATCAGACTTTTCGACTTGGAGTTTCTTCTGAACTTTCACCTTGCATAACATTTATTGTTGCGTTCACATTGTTTTAAATGTTACTCTTAAATTATGTACCTCCTAGATTTTTTTATAATGCTGCTACTTTACATCCTCAAGGCCCATACACCATTCAACTATAGTAGAGCATTCTTCTACCTTGTGCCACGCATGTAAATCCGTTGGAATTTTTATTATTAAGATTCTCAAAGAATATCATAATCACTATATATTTAAAGAGGTGACAACTCTAGCGAATCATATACCAATTTTGATCCAACCTATTAGAAGACATAGATGCAATGTCAAAAACTCATATTATAAGTCATAATTTACTATTGTGATTACTATTAACACAGTTCATCTATTTTCTTAGATTTGTTTGCAAAATACAAAATATAAAATGTGTTCAACTTCAAAATCAAATTCGCGAAAACATATTTAGCTATCTGGTAAAATTCAATAATGCTTCTATTTTTGATTTACCAATAAAACTTATTAGACTGTTAGAATATAATATAGTGGGAATCTAGATGTATCATATATTGTTCGTAATAAAGTATCTCTTTAACATTGATCTGCCTGGATTCTAAGCCATTATTAGTATTATATAATGGTTCCTTCCCCGTTTAAAATTATTCAATGTGTAAAAATGTCATATTTATTTGATAATTTTTTTGATGAACATATTAAAAATCTAAAATTAAATATTGTCTCTGAAGATAATATGAAATCAGCTAATTTTCCAAAAAAATCAAATACATAATTTGTTTCTGTGCATGGCACATGGGCGTTCACTAGTCTACACTAATATGAGAAGTTGGAATCTCATCTTTGTAGCTCTATTATGCCTAAGGAAAATGCATGATATCTCTTCAATAAATTACATTGGGTGATCTTTCTTATTCAAGATAGTGCGGTTTCCAAAGATGGCCTATCTTTGAATGGCTTTAAGTATGCAAAGAAAGCCCATATTTTGTATACTCTAGCACATTTCCAACTGGATAATAGTGGATTTCGATTCCAACTACTTATATTGCTCTATAATATCTTTTTTTGGGTACTTAATCAGATCAATATCATACTTCTTTAAAGATCCAATTTGGTTTATGTATCAGAATGTGCAACTTTCTCACATGCTCCATAATAGTAGGAGGTTTCGTACGCCTTCTGAAAGACTGCTTATTTATTTTGGTCTCCCAAAGCGTGCTGCCCCCTTTTTTTGTATGTTTTGCAAGAAAATTACAATGCAAGGAAGAAAAGGAAGAAAGAAACGGTACTCAAAAGAGCAGAAACCAAAAAGGAAGTAACTATATAAGTTTGAAGCTAGGGAGTAATTAAGGAAAGAAGAAAAATATCTGTAAAACAAACTAGCTAATAGAGTCAATGTCTTTCTCGACCCTTTTCCAGAGAAGCAGACTGGAACTATCTATGTCCACAAAAATTCTTTGGTTCGTTTCACTCCAGATAGCATGAGTGATAAACAGGGCACACGGATTCATCCTTTCTTCTGATAAAGAAATAAGATCATGGAGCGAGCCTGGAAGGGATATACCCATCAGCATTTGCAAGAGCCAATACTTCTCTAATATAGGAGCACTCAAAAAAGAGATGGCCAATATCTTCTGTACAATCTCTGCGGAGTTCACATCTTGAGGCCAATTTAAAACCATGAGTCTTCATATGATCATGAATGAGCAATTTGTTAAGCATAAGTCTCCAGGCCAGAATTTTACATCTGGTCGGAGCCTTTGAACACCAGACCCACTTAGACCAAGTCACACGAGGGTATTTCGCTCGAATAAGACTCCAAAACTCTTTGATTTTCAGGGGTTCATCAGTATCAAACATTACAGTAGATGGAGTACTAGTAGATGGGTCAAAAAAAGGTCTGATAAAGTATATCACATCACTTTATTATAGTGCCTAGACCTGCTAGTAATCCAGCAACCATCTTTGATCAAGCATTCCATTTTAGCAAATTTTCCTTTGCCGAGTTTCAAGATCTCTCTATTGTCCAGATAGTCATCAAGAAAATGACCTCTTGATAACCAGGGATCCCTCCATATGGGAGAAGATATATCAATGGTAACAGAAACATGGGATAGAATTTGGTTCTTGACGGACACCAGGTGTTTCCACATCCAAGAGGCATTGGATGTGTGACTAATCCTCCATATAGAATCCCCTTCGAGGTATCTAGAGTGGATCCGTTTAACCTGTAACATGTCCTTAAGAGCTGGACTCCATATATTCTTAACAGCACAAGCTCGAACAATGTCAACAGTGAGTCTAATATTTAGACCACTTTCCTTTTTGGTTCTACAAACATCCTTCGTTGATGCTATTCTCAGCAGAGGGATTACAAATCACAATACTTTTCTCAGAGTTGATATCCAGATCAGAAATTACACTGAAATATTTTAGAAGCTTACTCAAACCTTCAACCGACTCGGAGTCAGCCTCTGAATATATCACAACATCGTCAGCAAAGATGGCATCTGAGACAACAAAATAATGGGAAGCTTTGATAGGAGAGAATATATTTTGAGATAGACCATAATCCATAATACTAGAGAGACCTTCCAATGCAATCACAAACTGATAAGAGGCAAGAGGGCCACCTTGCCTGATGCCTCTACTAGGTTCGAAGCACTCTCCAATAACCCCATTAATAAAGATCTGCATACTAGTATATTTTAGAATGACATCAATCCAATGAATGAAGCAGTAGGGCAAGTTCATGTGAATCAGAATAGCTTTAATGTAAGACCAATCAACAGAATCGCATGCCTTCATTAAATCCATCTTTATACATATCTTAGCTGGGAACCTATACAAACATTATTAATCATCTCATTAGTGAGAAGTGTAGAATCAGTAATAGATCTTCCTTTAACGAATGCACTTTGAGCTTGGTTTATGATACTAGGCAGAATGCACTGAATTCTATTAGATAACACCTTGGAAGCGATATCATACATGACATTGCATAATGCAACGGGTTTGCAGTCCTTGATGGTAGAGGCATTATTGGATTTAGGGATAAGGGTAATATGCGTTTTTATTAACTTCCTGGAGGAGTTTGCTACTGGAAAAAAAAGTTTTGGACAACTTTGACAACATCCTGCCCAATGATGTGCAAACAAACTTTATAGAAGTGAAAGTCAAACCCATCAGGTCCTGGAGCTTTATTCCCAATTAGATTTTTGAATGATGCTCTCGGTCTCTTCTTTAGTAACCAGGGCACACCAAGAATTAAGTGAGCTTCATTCAGAACAAGAAGAGGCCAGCAACTATTCCAAGTCAAAGCTGGAGGAGAAGAGTCTGAAAAGAGCTCTTTATAATAATCTGGGTTTTTCAATGATATCTTCATCAGTGCAGGCAATACCATCAATGACCAAACTTGTACTATTCCTTTATCTTCTAGTTTTAAGACTTGAATAAAGGAACTTGGTATTCTTGACACCAAGTTTTAGCCATTGCACCCTTGATTTCTGCCTAACAAAGGATTCTTCAGCTTGCGAATAAAGCTTCTTTCCTTTTTTGAACAGCAATAGAGAGAAGGCTAGCATCAGAAGGGGTATTATCAGCCATAGTTTGTGCAGAGCAAGCCTCAGCCTCTTTAATTTTCCTATTGTTAAAAATATTGCCCACATATTTCTTTTTCCATTCACAAAGAGCCCATCTTACCTTCTTGAGTTTTTTACAAACTCTGAACATGGGATTACCAGAGATCTCAGAATTCCAGGCCTTCTCCACTACTTCAGAAAATCAGAACGAAGAGTTCAAGCATTAATAAATTTAAAGGGAGTATTTCTTTTGAAGTTACCTTCCTCTAGGTGAATAGACAAAGCTCTGTGATCACTATGTATACAAGGAACAATAATTCCCCATAATCGGAGGTAAAGATCAATGGAACTCAGATTATAAAAATCCCTGTCAATCTTAGACATAACAAGACTTAAGCCCTCTTGTCTATTGTCCCAAGTAAAATTCAAACCAGAGAGGTTGGTTTCAGAAAGGTTAGCACTATAAATAAAATCATTAAAAGAGGTCCTCGATCTATAAGAGGGTTCAACTAACCCAAACCTGTCAGAGGAGAAGCGACACAGTTAAGGTCACCAGAAATAAACCACGGAAGACTGCCAACTGCATTACTAATATCAAGGAGCTTTGGCCAGATAGAGTTCCTTTTAGCTTCAGGTTTATGCGCATAGTAACTGTAAGAAAAGAGGAATCATCACCAGAAGTACCATGACAATGAATAAGCAGTTCGTATTCCTGAATCATATCAATTTGGATGTCATCTCTGAACCAGACAATAACAACTCTACCCAGAGGATGAGAACAGTGGTTTGAAATCCACTTGAAACATAGCTCTATTCATCTTTCTTTTTCTAACTCTGGTTTCTAGAAGACATAGAAAAGAAGAGGAGTTATTGTGAATAGCTTCTTTAACAACATCTTGACGTCCTGCCTTGTTTAAGCCTCAGATGTTCCATGATAAAATGGAAATGAAATCAACCACGGGGAAGACTTACTGGAGGCCCGCCAGTAACAGTTTCTTTTGGAGAGTTGTCTTCATATCCATCTAGGAATTCCAATGTTTTAAGCTGTCAGGAGACATAGGAATACCAGACGTGGGAACTTTAGAACCATTTTTAGGATGAGATCCGAGTCTCCTTGAAGATTGCCATCCATTGTTACCCGAGGGAGGGGTATTTTGAGGAATGTTCTTCAACTGAATTAAATTAGAAGGAGCCAAGGACTTGTCAGCAACAATCTGGCCAGTAACCTGTGACCAACGACTATCTGGTCAGTGGAAGGACAATCGAAGAACTGTTCAGCTTCATTTGGAGGTTTCTCCACCCATATTTGCTTCTCTCGAGTCCTGGGAACATTCTTAATGCATTCTCCTTGGCCATGTCTGAAAGGTACCTTAAGTTCTGTAGCAAGAGGGATACCACTCATACTCTAATCTGAGAGTGTCCTTAATGCCATAATCTCTAATGAGGCTCATGGTACTCAGAAAGGATGAAGTAGCAGGGATGAGAACTTGAATTCTGGCAAAATCCAATCTCTTCAATTGAGCCGTCAGTAGATCCGGCTGAAGTGGAGTACCAGGGAAACTCCCGATGAGGCTAAAGACCTCCTCATCCCAAAGTTCTAAAGGAAGATCATGCAGGTGGATTCAGAATTTGGGATTTTCGAGAGCTTCATTTTCTCGAGGGGTTCACCCTTTGCCATTTTTTGAGCAAACCACGATCCTTGTTCAATGGCGACTCTCATATCTTCTGGGTCAGTGAATCTTATGATAAAGAAATCGTTTCCTCTAGAGAGTATCTCAAATTCTCCCTTTGTCTTCCAGATAAGGCTCGGGTGTCTGTGGAGAGTAGGCCAATGCTGTTTTAGACCAATAACATAGCCCACAACTGTATTTGCCCATTTCATGACATTCCCTTCCGCAATAAAAAAACTGCTTATTTTGAGTAGGCATTAAAATACAACAAGTTATGTGTGATTCTTAATTTTGCAATTCTACACTTGTGAAGTTACTAGTATCACTGTGTTATAAGTGTAACCATCATTTCTTTGTTTTACTGTAGTTATATCAGAGGACATGGTGAAAGATGGCTATACAGACATTGTGAACGTTGATGTATCACCAATTGTTATTGATATGATGAAAAAGAAATATGAAAATGTTCCAGAGCTGCAGTGTATCCTTTTCTATTAAGATAAGGACAGTAGTGGCACAAATTTTTCTTTGAAAGATGCCACTTTTCTAGAATCTCTTGGTTTCTTGGGGG
This sequence comes from Alisma plantago-aquatica, assembly GCA_963693085.1. Lineage (NCBI taxonomy): Eukaryota > Viridiplantae > Streptophyta > Magnoliopsida > Alismatales > Alismataceae > Alisma > Alisma plantago-aquatica. Next base: position 1,330,046,344 of record OY856409.1, read on the forward strand.
TAAATCTTTACTTATTTTCAGATATGCAGATGGATGTTAGAGATATGAGCTTTTTCTCAGATGAGTCTTTTGAAAGTGTAATTGATAAAGGTGTTTTATTATAATACGTAGCCGTGACTTTTTCTTTGAAAATGAACGATCTCACAGTATACTACTTTTTCTTAACCAGGTACTTTGGATTCTTTGATGGTAAGGATTATGAAATGACTATATATCTGAAGATGTCATTAGGAGTGTTCTGATTTCTTACCTGATTGTGGTTCTTTAGTGCGGCATCAGTGCTCCAATTAGTGCCTGCCAGATGCTAGAGGAAGTTTACAGGTTAATGTTATAAATAGGATATATAATAAGTGTTAAATTCCTTGTTCTGATTTTAATACAATCTCTCCTTATGATTTTAGGATTCTTACCCCTGGAGGCATATATATGCTGGTATGCTGGCTATGGCTTTCTTTTCTGGCAGTTTTCTGGATGCTTAATTGTCAGATTACTCATGCAATCTTTTTCTTTTTTTTTTGGTTAGATAACATATGGTGATCCTTCAGTTCGGATCCCACATCTCAAACGGTTGGGTTGTAGCTGGGAGATTCTGCTATACATCTTACGTGAGTACATTATTTGCCATTTTGCTCTTTGTAGATATATTTTTTCTGCTAATTTAAATCTCAAGTATGCTTCTTTGATTATTTTTTCTTATGTCCATCTTCAATGTGGGTGATTATAAGCCATGCCATGCTACGAATTGTTGTGGCTGGAAATGTGAAGTGATGACTTGCTGACCTTGGCTTAAGTTATGGCAGTTGAAAGCTTCTTGGCAAGTAGAGAATTATTCCTGGTAGGGCTGTAAATGGATGCTTCACAAAATGACGATTCAATCCGTATTTGAACTGAAGTTTCAAAAAATAAATATTTGGTGGACTTGATAAAAATCTGAATACTGGATTCTGTGTACTATAATAGGGGTTCAGGCTACATACATGTACACTACATATTCATTTATAGTCTTCTACAAATAAATTATTCTTTAATTTACCACTAATAAATAATGAAAAATATACACGGAGACTTCATATCATCTCCACTTTTCCACAAATATGTCCCTTTTTTCCTTATGCAATTGTGCTCATGTCATATACATTTAAATTTGCTATGTCGTGTGCCCCCTTTCATATTTAAAACCCTGACCATGCTCCCTTGCATGTGTTGGACTATGGGCTCGGGCCGGGGGGGGGGGTGAATTGAGGTTCAATAGAACTTTCACCAGGTCGCTTTTGTGAGCTTCAGAGCCAAACCTACCTACAATAAGGGTCACCAATCCGAAAACCTCTCCTTGCTAGAGAGACTACAAGTACCTTAAGGAAAGAGATAGAAAAAGAGAGATTTGAGAGCCTCACACAATTACAATGAAGAACTAGCTTTCTTACACGAATCATACTCATTGTAGACATATATACAAGTAATATCTTAATTGCTTAGGGTCGCTTGTTCACTAGCAAGAGTCTATCCACTTAAATGCATAACTATACTTATAATAAGTCTAAAAACTTCTAATCTAGGGAATCTTGCTATGCTAATTCTTAGAACGAAATATGACCATTTTCTGCATTGTTAATGAGTTTCCAATAGATAGACACCCTACGGACAAGTTTTCCAACGGTCAATACACTAACATAAGCCAAACAAGTAGTAAGCCGACTGACTGGATTTCCAGGAAGAAAATCCACTGGACTATATGCTTAATCAGCCACAATACATTCAGTTGGCTGGATTTCCTTAGGAGAATTCCAACCGACTCAAACCTGTCTAATGTAGTTCAGCTGGTCGGATGGATTTTCTTAGGAAAAATCCAGCCAACCAGATGTACTAGTCAAGGAGAAATACATAGTTGGATTTCTATGGTGAAAATCTAGTCAACCCAATGCACTGTCCAAGATAGACATTGGAGTCAAGCGGATTTCTTTAGGACAAATCCGCCCAATTTTGATCATTATCTAGTGTTGGGTCTAGTCAGCAGGACTTCTTATAAGAGAATCCAACTGACAAGTATAACATACAATTTTGAATTGGTCAGTTGGAGTTCTTAGAGAAGACTCCAGTCAACGAATTACTCAATTGTTGTGAATATGTGAGTATACCTAAGATGCATCTTCGTTCTAAAATGGGTTTGATCATTATTGAGCATATAAAAGACATACAATTAAACTATGATTACAAAATACAATATTGGCATTGTAACTGAGGACTCAATAACCTCCACCAAATACACACACTGACACCCTCAATAACCTCCACCAAATGCACACACTGACACATATAAGAGAGAGAGAGAGAGAGAGAGAGAGAGATAAGATGAGGAAAACTAATTTGAATCCACCACATGTATTGAATAGTTACATTTATAAAATGATGATACCTTTAAAAAAATGTTGATTGTGTCCCATACAAAATGTATTCGTCTTTAATAATGAATGGGTTGGTTGCATTTTGTCAAACAATTCTGCGTTGGAAATAAGTGATTTGTTAGAAAATGTTTTTGTTACAGTATATGTTTTCTGTGGTTTACTTATTCTGTTATTTATTTTGTTATTTGTCTATTCTGTATGGACCTCTCTGTAATTGTTTCAGCATTATATATATGAGGGTGCACTCTTTGTGCAACCCTATGCTCTCTGCAACCCTGATTCCTAACATGGTATCAGAGCAGGTCGAGACCTAGGGTCTCTCCTTCCCTCCCTCCCTCTCCACCGGCGCCCCCCCCCCCCCCCGCGCGGACCAGCCGCCGGCCCAGCCGTAGCAGCCAGCGGCCGCCGCCGCCGGGCAGCACAGCCGGCCGCCGCCGCCGGGCAGCGCAGCTAGCGGCCGCCGCCGGGGCAGCAGCAGTCCGCCACCTCCGGGCTGCCACCGCTGGCCTAGCCAGCCGTCTCCCGCCGGTCACAGGTCCGTCTACTCTCCTGGCGCGGTGCTCCGCTAGTGCTTGAGCAACCGTGGTTGTTGTTCGCACAACAGGTGCGCTGCCGGGTTGGTAGATCTGGACTAGATCAGTCTTCCGGGGGAGATCGGTACGTTGTTCGGCTAGAGCCGACTTCGGTTCGTGTTTGTTTGTGACTGCCTGCCCGTGTAGGCTTCGGCCTCCGGGTCTTCTACTACACTTTGGTGTAGTCCGTATGTGAGAGGTCCCCTGTGATCTTCTGCCTGCCTGTCTTGCCTGCCTGCTGTGCCTGCCTATCTGATGGCGTCCTCGACTGATGATCTGCGTCGTCAAGTTACTACGGTCAAACTTGACGGGCGCAACTACCAGCTGTGGGTTTGCTCCTTTGTGATATATGCCAAATCACAAGGGAAGTATTCCCATCTCACTCGTGCCGGTCCGCCACAGCCTGCTGACGATGCTGACTTGAAGGACGTCAAAGCTTACGATGATTGGGTCCGTGACGACTCAACAGTGATGACTTGGATTCTCAACAACACGGTTGAGAAGATTAGTGTGACCATTCTCCGTCTGCCTACGGCAAAGCAGATGTGGGATCAGCTTGCTCGCACCTTCTCCCACAGCCAGAATCCGAAGAAGGTGTTTGATATCAACAAACAGCTTAGTCGTCTCACCTTTACTGGCATTGATATCTCCGATTACTTCTCTACGTTCACCGGTTTATGGGGTGAACTGGAGGCGTATCATCCTCTGTCCACGGATCTGGTGATTATGCAAAAGCAGCGCGATGAGCTACAGCTGATCCAGTTCTTGAGTGGCTTGCCTGACTCCTATGCTGGCGTTGTGGATCAGATTCTGGCTGGTGATCCACTGCCTACCCTTCAGAGTGCCTACCAGCGACTTCAGCGCCTTTCCTCACCGACACCACATACTACTCTAGATGTTGGCGACTCTACTGCCTTAGCTGCCTGGGGTGGCCGCGGCCGTGGTCGCGGTCGTGGCCGTGGCCGCGCTTCTGATGGACGTCCTCCCCTTGGTGTAGGGAGAGGTCGTACTCCTACTGCTGGGCGTGGGGCCCCTCCTGCTACTACTACTGCTGCGCGTCCTCCGCCCGGCTCGCGCTTGTGTTCTTACTGTGGTCGTACGAACCACATTGAAGAGAAGTGCTGGGAGAAATATGGCAAACCAGAATGGGCGAACACTGCTACTGATTCTCCCGCCACCGCATCCGAGACTGCTGCACATCCTACTACACCGGACACTGCGGGCGCGACTGCTGACTACATCAGGGCTGAAGTCGAACGTCTGTTTCTGGAGCGTGCTGGATCATCTTCTGAATCGTCCACGAGTGGAGCACATGCTGCCCATACTGGTTATGATACTGCCTTTCTGAGTTCACATTTGCCACCCCCATCTGGTAATAATAAATGGGTGATCGACTCTGGTGCATCATCCCATATTTCTGGCAATAGGGCTTTGTTTAAGTCCATCTCTAAACCTGCTCATAAATCTACGGTTATGGTTGCTGATGGATCTCGATCTCCTGTTTCTGGCATTGGGGACATTATTTCTCAGTTCCTTATCAAATCTGCCTTATATGTGCCTAACTTTCCTATGAATTTATTATCTGTTAGCAAACTTGTACGGAATTTGAACTGTAGCCTGACTTTTCTTCCTGGCTCCTGCATTTTTCAGGACCTTCTCACGAGGATGAAGATTGGTGGGGGGTATGAAGGTGCTGATGGTCTCTACTACTTGGACGAGATGCCACGGTCTGCCAAAGCTGCTGTGGTTTCAGCCTTATCTGCCTCCGTTTCTACTTTACAGTGGCATTACCGGCTGGGACACCCTTCTTCTGACAAACTGCGCCATTTACTTCCAGACATGAGTAGTTGTACTTTCCAGTGTGAGTCTTGTCAACTGGGTAAACAAACTAGATCAGTATATCCGAGGCGTAGTTCTGTGAGCAGCAGGCATATTTTTGATGTAGTGCACTCTGATGTGTGGGGACCGTGTAATGTCCCGAGTGTGTCTGGCTATCGATACTTTATTTTGTTTATTGATGATTTTTCGAGGACTACTTGGCTATTTCTGTTGAAAAGTAGATCCGAGGTGATATCCACAATAAAGTTCTTTTTTGCTGAAATGAAAACCCAGTTTGGTGTGCCTATTAAAATTTTTAGAACTGATAATGCGTTGGAATTTGTTCAGAAAGATGTGGAATTTTTTTGTAAATCTGTTGGAACTTTACATCAAACCTCATGTGCCTATACACCACAACAGAATGGTGTAGCCGAAAGAAAGAATCGTCATCTGTTGGAAGTGGCTCGCACTATCTTGTTGCATTCGCATGTCCCTCGTACTTATTGGCCAGAAGCGGTTCTGACTGCCTGTTTTCTCATTAATCGTATGCCATCGTCGGTTATTGGTAACAAAATCCCCTTCCAAGTTTTACATCCGGAGGCTCCCTTGTTTTCTGTCCCTCCACGGATTTTTGGTTGCACGTGCTTTGTACGCCTCCTTGGCCCTACATCTGATAAACTGTCGCCTAGAGCAGCCAAATGTATTTTCTTGGGATATTCAAGGTCTCAGAAAGGCTATCGTTGTTATAATCCTGCTACGCGAAAGTGGCTCACTAGTAGTGATGTGGTGTTCTTTGAAGACACTCCTTATTATTCATCTGCGGGAGAAAATTTGCAAACGGATCTTATTGCACCACCCTTGCCTATTTTGTCTGACTGCAGCCCTGAGACGGATGATACTGTGATACCAGATCCTCCTCAGCTTCGAGTTTATCAGCGCAGGAACAGAGCACCTCCTTCACATGTACCCCCCCCAGTCGACCAATCTTCACCTCCGGAAGGTTCTGCTTCACCTGAGGTACAATCTGATTTACATATTCCTATTGCACTTCACAAAGGGACTCGTTCCTGCAAGTCTCACAATATTGCTCATTTTGTATCTACTGATCATCTCACTGCTCAGGCGCGTGATTTTGTATATGCCTTATCTGCTGTTACTGTTCCTAAGACTATTCAGGATGCCCTGCGGAGTACAGCTTGGACTTCTGCTATGCAGGATGAGATGACCGCTCTGACTGATAGAGGCACTTGGGAGCTGGTGGATCCTCCTCCTCAGTGCAAGCCTGTAGGTTGCCGCTGGGTGTACACTGTCAAATATCAACCAGATGGTACAGTTGAACGGTTGAAAGCTCGTTTAGTTGCCAAAGGATATACTCAGACCTACGGCATTGACTACTTTGAGACTTTTTCTCCTGTTGCTCGCTTAAATTATGTCAGAATCTTACTATCTGTAGCTGTAAACTGTGACTGGCCACTTCTACAGCTTGATGTGAAGAATGCTTTCTTATATGGTGATCTACAGGAGGAGGTTTACATGGAGCAACCTCCTGGGTTTGTTGCTCAGGGGGAGTCTCACAAAGTATGTCGGCTCAAAAAGTCTATTTATGGGCTCAAGCAGAGTCCACATGCATGGTTCGATAAATTAAGCAGGATTCTCTCTGACTTTGGCTTTCTAAGGTCTCAAGTAGATCATTCTGTCTTCACAAAGAAAACTTCTGCAGGAATTATTATTCTGATTGTCTATGTCGATGATATCATTATTTCAGGCAGTGATGCTTCAGGTATTCAGGCCACTAAAAATCATTTGGGTAAGCATTTTGCTACCAAAGACTTGGGCAGATTGCGATACTTTCTGGGTATAGAGGTTTCCAGGAACTCTAGTGCTCTTGTGCTGTCCCAGAGAAAATATGTACTTGATATCCTGCAAGAAACTGGTATGTTGGGAGCAAGACCTGCAGATACTCCTATGGATCCCAATGTTGATTGGGATGCTGATACCTCTTCTATGTTTTCTGAGCCGAAGAAATACAGGAGACTTATTGGGAAATTGATCTATCTGACTGTTACTCGTCCTGACATTACTACTGCTGTGGGTCTTCTGAGCAGGTACCTGGACAAGCCTAGACAGTGTCACTGGGATGCTGTTTGTCACATTCTGAGATACTTGAAAAGGGCACCTGGCAAAGGTCTATATTACAAGAAAAGTGGACATTGTAAACTTGAGGGCTATTCTGATTCAGATTATGCAGGCAGCAGAATTGACAGGAAATCCACCTCTGGCTACTGTACCTATGTAGGAGGTAACTTGGTGACTTGGAGGAGCAAGAAACAGAATGTTGTTGCTCGCTCCAGTGCTGAAGCTGAATACAGGGCCATGGCCCATACTGCATGTGAACTTCTCTGGGTGCGTTCTCTTCTGCATGAACTTGGGATTGAATCTCCTTATGCGATTCCAATGCACTGCGACAACCGAGCTGCTATTTTCATTGCCAATAATCCTGTCTATCATGAACGCACCAAGCATATCGAGGTGGATTGCCACTTCATTCGAGAATCTGTTCTGGCTGGTAAAATTTGCACTCCTTTTACAAGATCTGAAGATCAAGTTGCAGATGTCTTCACCAAACTTCTGGCTAAGAAGCACTTCTGCACACTGGTGGACAAGTTGGGCATGATTGATATCTATGCTCCAACTTGAGGGGGAGTGTTACAGTATATGTTTTCTGTGGTTTACTTATTATGTTATTTATTTTGTTATTTGTCTATTCTGTATGGACCTCTCTGTAATTGTTTCAGCATTATATATATGAGGGTGCACTCTTTGTGCAACCCTATGCTCTCTGCAACCCTGATTCCTAACAGTTTTCACATTAATTTTAAAGAACCAAATGTCAAATTACAAATGGATTGCAACAAGTCTACAATGACATGTCTATCTCTCTCCCTTGTATGTTTTTAGCTAAATACCTCTATATAGATATCACACCCCAATATAGGGGCAAAGTCAACCTTCGACAAAGGTAATGTGGACCTCATGATTAAAATCTAGATTAATTTGATAATAACTAATCAAATGAAGTATAACTCAATTTAAAGATTTCAATCATCAAATCTGCCCTTTAAAGAGTTATAGAGCATATATATAGGCATTTAAGACTAACTATTTAGACTGGTAGCCCATGTGAGACTAAACTATAAGCTTTACAAAACCAAATTAGAAAATATCAAATAACAACAAAACATGGGAGCTAACAAGACATGATGTTTGCCATTCAAACAATGACTATGCCAAAGGTTGCGAGCTAGTGATCGTCCTACATCAATTCTCTTCCATTACAAAAGACCCAGCTTCGACATTGCGACAAGTCAACAGAACAATATGGGGTATAATGAGCTAGACGAAGTCTTTGGAGCTTGTTTTCAGTGAGTCATGTAGCATTACACCAACAAACAAGGTAGTGACGCAAGAGATCAAGAAAGAACACCATGCACGCCTATAAAGCAGCCTCACTTATGTTTGGAGGTTGTAGAGGAGCAAGCTCATTAATTTTATTTGTAGGTTGTGGAGGAGTCTTGGGAAGAACATGGTTAAGACAATCTCCTCAGACACTCGATCTAAAGGGCCGAGTCCTCTGTTGGTGTTAAAAATTAGATTACTCATATACTAGTAGACAACTCCCTGAACATGGGCATTGAAACTAGATATCTTATCTTCATGTTTAGCCCATATTTGCGTCTCACAAAAGCTTGTGCACAATGAAACAATATTCCAGACTTTTGTGCTATAAGTGATCAGTGCCGTATTAACCTTCTCAACAAGTATTTGAGACCAAAGGGGATTTAGTGTCAACATTTTCATCAACCTTCTCGACAAGTATTTGAGAATTAGAGTTGGCCAAAGGGGATTTACTGTCAACATTTTCATCAGGTGGTTGAATTTCCTTATGAAAGTTGACAATAGAAGTATCCATGATTCCATATGAATTGTCATTGCATGCCCATCATTGTTGGTTGGTGTAACGAGTAATTCTACTTATATTTTGTCGCGATCTGAAATTTTGTAGGCATCCTTGGTGTACTAGGTAGGTCTTGCCCCATTACTTGTTGCAAAAGAAAATTCATCATCAAAAGAAATATATTCTGAAGCAAAATATCAGGCTCTAGAATTGTAATTGAAGCCACATGCATCTTGAGTTTGATTTTCACATTTAGAGGGAAGTTTGCAAGAGATATAGTGGAAAAATGTCCCTAGTGGAGCCGAGCACATGCTCACTATCTAAGTAGGATTGGTGTTGTTGTATAAGAAAGCCAGAGCGCAACATCCAAAGCAGATCCGATCCTTTATTTATATTAAGAGATTTAAGGGAAAACTAAGAGTCCTCCAACAATATGAATGTTGTTAATATATCTAGTGTTTTGTGTTATGTCTTGTTATATTTTGTGTTATCTGTGTTTTACTCTCTTGTCTTTTATCCCATTATTCTTAGCTCTAGAATTGGTCCTCCTCTCTTACCCTATATAAGGAGAGATCTTGTGTTCATTTTATTGTCTCAATATATTCTGTTAAAGTGTCTATATTAGTCTATTAGTTAAATAGGCTAATTAGTTTAGTGGGCCTTTATATTCCGGCCCGTCTAGTTTAGATTACTTGGGTCCTAAGTAATAGGGCGTCTCTCCTCCTTCTATATAAAGGAGAGGCCGTCAGTCTTTGTATCACATTCTATTCTATTCAATCCATCTTTTATATTTTAACATGGTATCAGAGCGGGTTAGATCTTGAGAGAACCCTAGCCGCCGCTTCCCTCTCTCTCTCTCTCCAAGACCGCCGACTTCTCCCTTGCAGCCGCCGCCGCTCCCCTCTCCGAAGAGGACAACCGGGCGAGCGCCCGCCTGCGGGCGGCCGCAGCCGCCATCACCATGGCTTGGCCGGCTGCCCGCTAGGCATATTCCGGCCTCCATGGTCATCTCCATTCATCTATTCTTTCATTCTTTCCATACAACACCTCCACTGCCTATCATAGCAGCCGTCCTCCATCATCATCTGCAACAATCGCCGTCATAGGCATCCGCCGCGGTAATCTCCTTCCGCCATCTGAAAGCAGCAGCGCCTCGCCACCATCAGCAGCAGTAGCCGTCAGCAGCCATCTCCACAGAGTCGTGGACCATCAGAAATTGGTTCCCATCCGCAAGGAACATCCATCTCCACCTTCCGGAGCAGCCGCCGCCGCCGCGTCGATACTATCGACATCAGACCAGACGCAAACATCCGCCGACATCCCGTGACGTAATCCGCATCGCCGGCGTCGATACTATCGACAGGAGGTCGATGGTATCGACTTTATCACATCGACAAGGAGAGAGTCGGTCGATACCATCGACAGTCCTGTCGATGGTATCGACAGTTGATCAGCAGCAAACGGCAATCCGTCGAAGGATCCATCTCATGACGTCTTCCGATCAGCCTTCATCGCCGCTTTGGAGAGGCTCCGCCTTGGCTCCGCATGCATCCTCTTGGCATGCAATATCTCCGGAGTCACGCAGGAGACCCTTTGTCATCTCCTATGGTGCGACAAAGTGCTACACCAACGGACGTCATATTTGCCATCATCTGCAAGCTGTTCCTCCACTTCATCATCATCCCGGCGATCTTCATCTTCCATTTGCTGCTATCTGCATCATCATGCTACTGATGTCCCTACGCCATCACCTGCTGTTTTCATCATCATCACTTCATCATCATCACTCCATCGTCACCTCCCATCTATGTCTACTCCCATATTCATTATGTCCTCTATTGGTATTCGGATCCTTAATCGGTTCTATCTTTTACTAATCGGATCCTATTTTGACCCTAATCGGATTTTTCGCGGGGGCTTCACCCCCACACCCCCGGATTTGTTGCCCTAACGGGCCAACAAACCCCCTTTTCGGGTCGGGACTAGATCCATTTATTTTTCTATCCGGATCTCATGTTGACCCATTTAGTATACTCTCTTTGGCTATCGGTTTCATTCTCCACATATTGCCCATCTCCATTTCACATATTTTCTCTCTTTTTCAGCCTTTTTTCTTTCCCACCCACCCATATTATGTGAGTATCCCTTTTCCACATTGCGGGGGGTCATATATCCAGTTCTCCACACCAAACACTCACTCTTGTCGTATTTGGTGTGCGGGGGGGATAGAGAGGAAAGGAAGAGATGAGAAGAGCGAGCATGCGAGCATATGAGAGAATGTATATGAGAGAGAGTATGAGATGAGATGATGACATATGTATTCAAATTATATATATTCCAGGCTATCTTCATGGAGCTTCACATCATTCAGCACACCAGTTCTCTACTTGAGCCAGCAGTGAAGATCCAGCGTTGACACCGTATCCGTGTTCGTACCGCGTTATGTACGTCAGGTGTTGATGGTGTATTCCTTCATCTGCATTCACATGAGACAGATGGGTGCTTCTTCAGAAGCTCCGAGTTTTATCTTCACCGAGCTGCTTCATCACGTCTTCTCCGAGCTGTATCTGCAGTATCGACATCACCTGTAGTTGATCCTCTTGGGACTTTCCTTGATGGATGATCTCCTTTCCCGTCAAGCCCTCAAGTTTCATGGTTCCTGCATCGTATCAAGCAGCAGATCGTCCGTCCGCGTTCGTGCCGCGTTAAGCACGTATTCCAGTGGCGACTTGTTGTAGTATCAGGACCATTCTTCAGCCTACAGAGTATCTTCAGATGTCTTCATTTTAGATGCACTTCAAGGAAGACCTTCAAAGCTCGAGCATCTTCAGCCTGCAGAGTCATCATCACCATATGATTCAGGGGGAATATTATTTCAGGGGGAGTAACATATTTTGTATGGGAGTGATATTTATCTTCATCTTTTATTTATCATTTCTTTTTATCGAGTCTTGTAACTCTCCAAGCTTGGACATGTGTTTCACCCATGCTCCAGCTTGAGGGGGAGTGTTAAAGTGTCTATATTAGTCTATTAGTTAAATAGGCTAATTAGTTTAGTGGGCCTTCATATTCCGGCCCGTCTAGTTTAGATTACTTGGGTCCTAAGTAATAGGGCGTCTCTCCTCCTTCTATATAAAGGAGAGGCCGTCAGTCTTTGTATCACATTCTATTCTATTCAATCCATCTTTTATATTTTAACATATTCTATTTGTTAGGATTGTCCCACACCGCTGAGCTCTGGGATAGGTCCTGGGCTTATAAGGTGTGTGGTCCCTTCACCCATTGCCAATTGGTTTTGGGTTGAATACCACACATTCTAACATGGTATCAGAGCAAGGTTTGCTCTAGGCCGCCGTCTCTCTCCACCGGCTGTTCCTCTCTTCCTCCTTATTCCTTCTTGCCCGCCGGATCTTCCCCTTCCTTCCTCCGGATCTTCTCACCGCGGCACCGACAGCAGTAGCTGCGGCTGCGCCGCCGCACGGCGTGCAGCTGTAATCCGCCGCCTTGAGGATCTTCGGGTAATCCAACAGCGATCTAAAATCTAAACCAGAGGACTAGTCTCTCCACAATTATTCTCCTAGTCACACATCCTCCATGTGTGATTAGGAAAATCATCCGGAGGCTGTGAATGCGTCAGTAACGCATTTCTATTTTTTTCCTTGGGTGACGTGTATCTCTCCGTCACCTCAGTCTTCTTTGTGGCGTGTATCAATCCGTCACACAGTCCCGTTCTGTAATGGGGGATATCAAGACACCTATGATCTACAACGAGGTGTCACCTATCACCTCCATCAAGCTCGACGGGACGAATTTTCTTCTATGGATGAATGCCGTCCACACTGTCCTGGAGTCTCGTGACAAGGCGGGACATGTTGACTCAGGTCCTCTGGCCTCTACTGACAAAGGATATGCTGAATGGAAGCGTCATGATAGTCTGGTGAAGACTTGGTTGTGGAACAACATGGAACCTACTACTGCGGCAAGGTTCATGTTCTATTCAACAGCTAAGGAAATATGGGACGCAGTAAAGCAGCATTATTCTCAAGAAAAAAATGCGATTCGCCAATTCATGATCTATGATCGTTTGTTTGCTGAGAGGCAGGGTGACAAATCTCTTGAGGAGTACTTTGGAGCTATTCAGGCACTTGCTCAAGAGCTGAGCTATTATCATCCAGTGACTGTCGCTGAACAGATCAAGGACAGGGACGATCTAGTTACGGCTAAATTTTATCCGGGCTTAACCCTTCGTGCGGATCCGCCCAGAGTGTCATTTTGGCTTCTGATAAATTACCCAATTTTGTGGAAGCCTATTTAAGAATACAACAATCTATCTTTGAGTCTGCTACTCCTGATCCTGTTATATCTTCTGGGGAGTCTCATGCATCCGTAGCTGCTGCGGTATGAGGGAGACGAACTGGTATGGGCAGAGGACGTGGGACACATCCTAAGTGTACTTTCTGTGACAAATTAGGACATACAGTGGAGAAGTGCTGGAAGAAACATGGGAGACCTGCTGCACCACCTGTAGGGACAACTCATTATTCCACTACTACAGATTCCTCTTCTTCTTCTGTTGTGGGAACTACTTCTGGAACCGGTATCACTCTTACTCAAGAGGAGTATGATCGGTTTATTCAGGCTACACAACACATGAGTATGGGATCATCATCATCATCGTCAGCAAACCTGACATCTACTGCGGGTAATCAGGCTACATCTCTCATAGCTTCTGGCTCTACTTCATCTTGGGTGGTTGATTCTGGCGCGTCACAACACATGACTGGTATGAGGAGATTGCTCCACACTATTGACTCGTATATATTACACCCCTCAGTAGAATGGGGTGGCTGAGCGGAAAAATCGCCATCTTTTTGATATTGCTCGATCTATTATGTTCCAATCCAATGTACCTAAGAAATTCTGGTCTGAAGCTCTTTTAACTGCTTGTTTCTTAATTAATAAACAACCATCCTCAGTTCTTAAAGGACATACTCCCTTCTCTGTGTTGCGACCCACAAACCAACCTTTTTCTCTTCCCCTTAGAGTGTTTGGTTGCACTTCCTTTGTCCATCATGTTGACCCTAAAGCAGACAAGCTTTCTCCTAGGTCTGTTAAAACTTTGTTCCTTGGTTACTCTAGTACTAGCAAAGGATACAAGTGTTACTGTCCTAGTCTTCGTCGGATGTTTGTGTCTAGGGATGTTATCTTCCATGAGACCACTCCATATTTCTCTGATGTTATAAGTAAGGGGGAGCAATTGAGAGAGGGAGTGCCACCAGCTTTTTAGAGTGATAGAGTGGCACCGTCTGTGCAGAGTGAGGGAGAGCCACCCATCATTCCTGATTATACTTTTATTCCGGATGAGCAAGCAACAAACATGCCTGTTATTGAGCATTACCCACATGTTTATAGTAGGCGAGGCAGACCAGAACCAGAAATGGTAGCGACACCAGTCTCTGAGCCTTCATCTTCGTCTTCTACTCATGGGATTCATGCAGAAGCATCAAATCTTGACCTTCCTATTGCTGTTAGGAAAGGTACTCGTTCTTGTACTATTAAACATCCTATTACAAATGTGTGTTGTCTGTCCCACTTATCTAAGCAGGCCCGCGCATTTGCTATTGGGATTGATTCTGTTGATATACCAAGGAATCACTATGATGCTATGAAGGACAGTGGCTGGAAACAGGCAATGCAAATTGAAATGTCAGCTCTTTTGCATAATGCCACATGGGATCTTGTTGAATTACCTACAGGGAAGAAAGCTGTGGGTTGCAGATGGGTTTTGACCATCAAACATAATCCAGATGGATTTGTTGAGAGGTTGAAGGCCAGATTGGTGGCAAAAGGCTACACACAGACCTATGGAGTTGATTTCTTTGAGACTTTTTCTCCAGTAGCTCGTCTAAATTCTGTGCGAATTATTATTTCTTTGGCTACTACTTTTGATTGGCCCCTATTTCAGCTTGATGTTAAGAATGCCTTTCTACATGGTGACCTCCAGGAAGAGGTATATATGGAGCAACCTCCTGGGTTTGTTGCTCAGGGGGAGTGTCAGAAGGTCTGTAAATTGAAGAAAGCCATATATGGTTTGAAACAGTCTCCTCGAGCATGGTTTGACAAGTTCAGTGAGGTTGTACTCCAGATGGGCTTTTCTCGCTCTATGAGTGATCACTCTTTATTCTACTCTATCTCTTCATGTGGCTCTATCATTATGGCAGTATATGTTGATGACATAGTTATTAATGGAAGTGATTCTACAGGCATATCTCGTGTGAAGGAAGGGTTGCAGAGACACTTCCAAACGAAGGATCTGGGTAAACTGAGATATTTTTTGGGCATTGAGGTGCTTAGATCTCATGCAGGTATCAATCTATCTCAGAGGAAATATGTGTTGGACTTACTACAGGAGACAGGCATGATTGGATCTAAACCGGTATCTACTCCTATGGATTATCACACCAAGGAGACGGTTGATGATGTTGAGTACTCAGATCAAGGATATTACAGGAGAATAGTTGGCAAGCTAATATATCTGAATGTTACACGACCTGACATTTTTTTTGGTGTGGGAGTTGTGAGTCAACATATGCACTCACCACAACAGTCACACTAGACATCAGTTTGCCGGATTCTGAGATATCTGAAGAGTGCTCTTGGTAAAGGGATCACATATTCCAAACCCAAGGTGTCTCCATCTACTTTGACTCTCACTGGGTACTCAGATGCAGATTGGGTTGGTGATCATATTAATAGAAGATCTACATCCGGCTATTGTACCTTCCTAGGTGACCATTTGATTACTTGGAAAAGCAAAAAGCAGAATGTGGTAGCCAGATCCAACACTGAGGCTGAATACCGTGCTATGGCCCATGCATGTTGTGAACTACAATGGGTCAAATCCGTTCTCTCTTAGTTAAAAATCACTATTATGCCTTCTATGGAGCTCAAGTGTGACAACCAGTCTGCTATACACATTGCCAGGAATCCTATCTTTCATGAGCGTACAAAGCATATAGAAGTTGATTGCCATTTTATTCGTGATCAAATCAAAGATGGTAATATTGTGACGCCATATGTCAAGTCTGAAGATCAACAGGCGGATATCTTGACAAAGCCTTTGGGTCCGGCAGCTTTTCAGAAATTATGTGGCAAGCTGGGCATACACGATGTGTACTCTCCAGCTTGAGGGGGAGTGTGAAGCAACCTGCTTCCCGGTCGATACCATCGACAGGAGGTCGATGGTATCAAGATTATCACAGCTACCGGACAACAGCCCGTCGATACCATCGACATCCATGCCGATGGTATCGAGATTATCACAGCCACCGGACAACAGTCCGTCGATACCATCGACATCCATGTCGATGGTATCGACAGAACATCAGAGGCGGAAACCGACGATCTGCCACTTGACTGTATTTTTATTATATCATTTGTTTTATTGTTTTTCTAGGTTTTACTCCTTTATACCACCTTGTATCTTACCCTAATATATAAAAAGGAGTGAGACGACTATTGCGCTCACACACAAGAGCTGCACCTTGCAGCTGCCAACATTGTTCGTCTTCCTTCTCTCTCGTTCACGTGGTATCAGAGCGGACCCCATGAGACAAGTATGAGGACCACACCCTACCTAAAAAATAACAAGTGCAAGCACACAAAAGTGGCTGCACTTGAGGGGGGATGTTAGGATTGTCCCACACCGCTGAGCTCTGGGATAGGTCCTGGGCTTATAAGGTGTGTGGTCCCTTCACCCATTGTCAATTGGTTTTGGGTTGAATACCACACATTCTAATACTATTTAGTAAATGATATCAGAGCTTTATGGTCCCCCTTAATCCTTTTCCACCCCAAACCTAATGCTTCCCCTAACATAATACTTGACCACCAACCCCCACCCCTCCGTAACCCTGCTGCCACCACCACGTCCATCTCGCAACCAACTCTACAACCGTCTGCACCCCCTTCTCCTTGGTTCCCTGGCGCCAACAGCCCCCCTCCTCCCAAGTTTTCTCCTCTGATTCCCAGCCGCCCACAACCCCCTTCTCCCCTATTTCCCACCGCCCGCAATCCCCTGCCTCAACACACAACCATCCACCAGCCACTACCCCCTCACTCACTAAACCACTTGCCGCTGCCGTCCTTCCCTCCTAGCCACCTCGAGGCTACCTTCTCATCCAACCATCACCACTGCCACCACCAACACCCCACCCACCCACCTCACTACCGCCGCAACACCACACCATTACCCTCTACCTGTCCTAAGCCTCTTCCATCCCCTTCTAAACCTCTTCCATCCCCTTCTTCATCTTGCCTCTATTTTAAACCACTCTTGCTTACACCGGTTTGTCTCTTATCCTTCGGGGGGGGGGTTCCCCTCCCTTCTACCTATGTCATATGTATGTATAAATTGACAATGTGGCGTAGGTTCCCTATGTACTATTGCTGCCCATGAATTGACTTCGTCTATTCTACTGCTGACTTAACTTCTGCCTCTGTTAGTGATTTGTTACTTGGCGTTTTATTTGTCTCGCCATCTATCTCTATACTGTTGTTGCTCCTCGTGATCTAAGTCGTGCATCTTTGTCATCATGGCCTCTATTGATGCTTCCAGACATTGAGTGTGCCGACTATCGAGTTGGACAATTCGAACTTCGATACCTGGTTCGGCTCCTTTGAGTTGTATGTCAAGTCCTAAGGGTATTAGTCTCACCTTATTACCATTGCCCTACCTACACCGACCGAGTTTGCTGATGAGAAGACCAAACATGCATATGATATTTGGGTTAAGGAAGACTCCCAGGTCATGACTTAGATGGCGAACAATGTCAAACCTAAAATCAAACAATCTCTTCTTTGCCTTTGGACTGCAAATGCAATGTGGGACTTTCTCATCTCTATTCTCATCAACAAAATCCCAAGAAATTGTTTGAGATCTTCAAGAACCTTTCTAAGGAGTCCTCTATTGATTGCTCTCTTGAATATTTTTGTAATCAATGTTATGCACTTAGGATGAGTTTGAGGTCTACCATCCCCTCTCTACTCACATCTTTGAAGTCCAAAGACAACACAATGAACTATAACTAGTTCAATTCTTTGCTAGGCCTCGTGCTTCTTTTTCCGCAGTTCTGGATCAAATTCTTTCTGGTGACCCTTACCTACACTTTGTGATGTGCTAAACTGGGTCCAATGCTTCCCATCTGTCTCTTCTTTACCTACTGCCTCCTCTGATGCTTCTGCTATGGCTGTTCGATTAGGGGACCATGGATGTGGCGGCTAAGGTCACGGTTGTGGTCCTCTTCTCTCTACTAGGGCTCCTGGACCTGGACGTGGCCAACCTTCTCTTAGATCGAGACATTGTAGCTTTTATGGCCGCCGTAATCAAACTGAAGAGTGTTGTTGCGGGGCCAAGCATGGTGAGCTGACATGGACTAATCAGGCCTCTACTGAAGGCACAAAGTCTGACCCACTTCCAACTTGGAGCTCTACTACTCCCTCTACTATCTGGATCCACTTTGAGTTCGAGAAGCTACTCTAAGAATGCCTCCCTCCCTAGAATGTTGTTTCCCCTACCAGATGGAGGTTCTGCCTTCCTTGCTTCTCCGACTCGATATGGTATAAACAGATGGGTCATCGACTCTGGTGCTTCTAATAATATTTATGGGAATTCTATCCTTTTCTTTTACCTTACAACCACGTTAGCCATTCCTCCTGTCACTGTGACTGATGGGTCTCAACCCGTGGTGCATGGTGTTGGGATTATTCAGACACCCAATAACCTTTATTTAAATCTTCCCTCTATGTTATGTGATTTGCTGGAAAATTTGCTTTCTGTTAGCAAAATTGTAAAACATCTTTAGTTCTCTATTACGTTTAACCCCGATGGTTGTCTTTTAGGATCTCTACATGAAGATGATGACTGGTTTGATCCATGAGGGACCAGATAGATGGTTATATTATCTTGATTCTCCATGGTCTGCTACCACTGCTCAACTGTTTTCGGTTGTGTCTGGACTCCAGTGGCATTATCAAATTGGACACCCATGTGGTACAAAGCTCAAAAGTCTAATTTCAACTATATCTCATACCGTGCTTCATTGTGAAGCATGCCAACTTTGCCAAACAAACTAGATTTGTTTTTCCTAGTAAAAACACTGTTGCTTCTATAGATAAACCTATGCTTGTTTATTGAGTGAATAATTGTACAATGCAGTCTCTTATATAACAGAAGAGAATAGAGACTAAAGCAGAGGTGAGCAATATGGGACTTAACAAAAGTAAACAACATAAGTGAGGCACATGCTATTCATATGACACTCAACAAAACATAACAGAAAACAACATATCTCTATACTCCCCCTCAAGCTAGAGTGTAGATGTCGAACATGCCCAGCTTGTCAACTAGAGTTAGAAAGCGAGCTTTGGGAAGTATCTTTGTGAAGATGTATGTAACTTGCTTGTTGGTACTGAGATATGGCGTGCAAATTCTGCCAGTGAGAACTGCTTCTCGAAACAAGTGACAGTCGACCTCAATATGTTTCGTCCTCTCGTGAAATGTGGGGTTGCTTGCAATAAAAATGGAGGCCTTATTGTCACAAAACATAGGAATAGATCTAGAATAAGATATGTCAAACTCCTGAAGGAGACTCTGAACCCATAACAGTTCGCAAGCAGTATGAGCCATTGCTCGGTATTCCGCCTCTGCACTAGATCTGGCGACAACAGTCTGCTTTTTGCTTCGCCAGGTGACAAGGTTTCCACCCAAAAATGTACAATAGCCTGAAGTTGACTTCCGATTAGAACGACTTAATGCATAGTCTGAATCCGAGAACCCGGATAGGTTGCAGTGGCCATGCTTTTTATACATCAAGCCTTTCCATGGAGAACTTTTAAGATATCTCAGAATATGGCATACAACATCCCAATGACATTGCCGAGGTTTGTCAGATACCGACTGATGAATCCGACATCAGTAGTAAGATCAGCTCGTGTGTCAGTCAAACAAATAAGCTTGCTTACCAGCCTCCTGAACTGGTGATGATCAACATAGGGAGGAGAGTTTGCATCATCCCAGTCCATGTTTGGATCAAGTGGAGTGTTAGCCGGTTTGCAACCTAGCATGCCAGTTTCCTGCAACAGATCAAGCATAGATAGCCTTGTTCAGCTTACATACTTTGGAGGTAGACTCCCCATGAGCAACAAATCCAGGTGGTTGCTCCATGTATACTTCTTCCTGTAAATCTCCATAAAGAAATGTATTTTTCACATCAAGCTGATAGAGCGACCAGTCTTTATTCACAGCTACAGAAATCAAAATGCGAACATAGTTTAACCGTGCAATAGGAGAGAAAGTCTCAAAATAATCAACACCATATGTCTGCGTGTAGCCCTTAGCAACAAGACGGGCTTTGAGATGTTCAATAGTTTCATCTGGCTGATATTTAATATTAAATATCCAACGACAGCCCACTGTAGGGCAAGAAGAAGGGCGATCCACAAGCTCCCATGTCTTGCGATCACATAGTGCCTGCATTTCCTGGTCCATTGCCTTCTTCCATGCTGGAATAACAAGAGCCTCGGTAGCATTTTTTGGAATACTGACAGCAGATAGTGCATAAGTAAAGCAGGCAAAGTTGTTATGCAGATTATCAGATGTGCAGAAATGACTGATATCATGCTTAGTACAGGAGCGTACACCTTTCCTTAAGCTGATAGGAAGGTGCAGATCAGAGGTTACCTCAGTGTTTATTTGATCATCCGCAGACGTAGGAATTGGTTGAGGAGGGGCCATGGAAGGAGTGCTTGACTTCGGTCGGCGTTTGTACACTTGCAGCGGACGTTCTTCAGGCTGGTCAGATACAGACCGATTTTCAACTATGTCCGGTAGAGGTGTTTGTGCCAACACATCAGGAATTAGGCTTGCTCCATCCTCAGAAAAGAAGGGCATATGCTCAAAGAAGACGACATCCGCAATGACAAACCACTGTATGAGTATCAGATCAAAACAACGATAGCCTTTTTGAGTTCGTGAATAACCCAAAAAAATGCACTTAGTAGACCGAGGGTCAAGTTTCGACATTCCTGGGCGCAGATTCTTAACAAAATGGTACACCCAAAAATGCGAGGTACAGGAAACATAGGTGCATCAGGAAACAAGATAGAGTATGGGATGCGATTTTGTAAAACAGAAGATGGCATGCGGTTTATAAGAAAACATGCCGTAGTGACTGCCTTAGACCAGAAACGGTGAGGAACTTTGTAATGGTTAAGAAGAGTGCGAGCAACCTCTAAGAGATGGCGATTTTTGCGTTCAACAACACCGTTTTGCTGAGTATAGGGACAAGTGGTTTGGTGTATGGTGCCATTATTAGAACAAAAAGAGGTGACAGACTTTTGAATAAACTCTAGGGCATTGTCAGTACGGAGAATTTTGATGTTTTTATTGAATTGGGTTTTTATTTCAGAGAAGAAAATATGGATATTGTCCAAAACAATACTCCGGTCTTTGAGCAGAAAAAGCCAGGTAGCACGGGAATAATCATCAATAAATGTCAAAAAATACTTAACACCAGTTTGACTCAGGACACTACATGGACCCCAGATGTCAGAGTGAACAATGTCAAACATATCTTTAGACCCAATATCATTCTTTGCAGGAAAAACAGACCTCGTTTGTTTACTCAAAACGCAGGTTTCACAACAGAATTTATTTTCAGCTAAAGCAGGAAATAAAAGCTTCATCTTTGCAACAGACGGATGACCCAGCCGAACGTGCCACTGAAGTCCTGAGACAGATGTAGATAAGAGAGCTGACGCCGCAGGTGGTCCATCTAAGTAGTAAAGTCCATATGGTCCTTCATGGCCCGAACCAATCCTCGTCTTCGTGCGAAGATCCTTCAAAATACAACCTGAGGGATCAAATTTAATAGAGCACTGAAGTTGTTTGACAGTTTTATTGACATATAGTAAATTAACAAGAAACTGATGTATATATAAAACAGAGTGAAGATTCATCTTGCGAGATAACGGAACAGTGCCAATGCCATGTACATGTGCTTTCGAGCCATTGGCAACGGTGACCAATGGAATATGTGAAGTTTTAGATAGGGCAGAAAATAAGTGGAGGTCGCCTGCCATGTGAATAGACGCCCCAGAATCAATACACCACTTTTGGTTACCAGCAGAGGGAGACGCCAGCATAGCAGAGGAGTCTCCCGTCGATGCCGAGGGTAGTTGAGTCATTCGCTCCTGGAAGAATTTCTCAAACTCAGAGCGAAGCCAATCAGTGGATGGAGGAGCAGCTGGTGGATCAGATGCGGCTTTGTAGTAGCTTCAGTGGAGGCCTGGTTTGCCCAGACTGGCTTGCCGTGCCTGATCCAACACCTATCTTCAGTGTGATTGTCACGACCTCACCAGTTGTAGTAGCGAGGTCCAATGGCTTGACCTCGTCCAGGAGCAGTAGAAGTGCCTCTTCCTCCAGAAGGTGGTGGACGTCCTCCACGTCCACGTCCAGAATCAGTAGTACGAGCAACCAAGGCAGGATGCTCAATAGCTAATGTAGAGGAAATAGACGGTAGTCGCTGGACCCGCTTTAGACAATCGCGAAGAGTCGGTAGCGGATCACTTGACAATATTTGGTCAACCACACCTGAAAAAGAAGCGGGAAGTGCAGCCAAGAACTGAACCAATTGGAGTTCATTGTGCTGCTTCTGAGCTTCTTTGATGTCAACAGTCAACGGGTGGTAGATCTCATACTCGTTTCAGAGAGCGGAGCACTGGTTGTAAAAATCTTCAATAGACGCATCTGAGGAGTACTCTTTTTTGGCTAGGTTTTTGAAAATTTCAAAAACCCTCTTCGGATTTTGCTGGTGTGAGTAGACATGAGACAACTGGTCCCACATTGCTTTGGCATCTTGAAGGCACATGATAGACTGACTAATGCGCGACTCGGTGCTGTTGAGAAGCCAGGACATAATACCCGGGTCTTCTTTAGACCATTGTGCATAAGCCTGTTTGGTCTTGTCGTCAGCAGTAGCATTAGGGGTAGGAGGTGAATCGGTAGTAAGATGAGAGTATCGGCCTTGAGCCTTCACATATAGTACAAAGGACGTCGACCACAGATGGTAGTTGGATCCATCGAGCTTGACAATGGTAACACAGAGAGATCTAGGAGGCTTCAGAGATGCCATACTGGGTAGAGGTAGGCAATAGCAGGATGGTGGCGTAGCAGCAGCAGGCAGCAACTAAATAACCCACGATGGGCAGCTATAGACAGTAAATAATGAACCCTCTATGGGGCAGTAGCAGCAGTAGGGATATGACGCATCAGATCAGAAGGACCCGTATTCGGGCAGAGATAGATGAAAAGAACCTACGCCGTCATGAGGAAATCAATAATCCTTCATGAGGCGCAGGCAGAAAAAGAACCGGAGACGTAGGGGACTCTCAACGTGAGAGATCTATGGCTGTCCGAAAGAGTAGATTACCCGCTAGGAGAAGAGGAAGGATGGGGTTTGTGAAGAAGGAAGAAGATGAAGGTGGAGGTGGAGAGGGAGGGGTGGCGACAACCGATGGGTGAGGGGGGGAAGTGCTACGACGACAGCAGGAAGGGGGGGTGGTGGGTGAGGACAGGGGGCAGCAGTGGGTGGTGGAGGCGGAGGGGTGGCGGGTGGTGGTGGGGCTGGGCGGCGGCGGCTGGGCAGTGCAGGCCAGCGGCGCTGGGGGGAGGGGGGCTAGCGGCGCAGGGGGGCGGCTGCGGGGGGGGGCACTTCAGGGCATGGGGGCAGGGTGGGAAGGAAAAACGTGGACCGGGCCTGCTCTTGATACCATATAGATAAACCAAGGCTTGTTTATTGAGTGAATAAAACAATGTACAATGCAATCTCTTATATAACAAAAGAGAATAGAGACTAAAGCAGAGGTGAGCAATATTGGACTAAACTACAGAAGTAAACAACATAAGTGAGGCACATGCTATGCACATGACACTCAACAAAACATAACAGAAAACAACATAACTCTATAGCTTCCAAATCTGTGTTTGATATTGTGGAGAATGATATCTAGGAGCCCTGTGCTGTGACTAGTCTGTTAGGATTCATATACTTTATTACCTTGATAGATGATTTCTCTCGAGCTACTTGGTTGTTTTTGCTTAAAGTTAGGGCACATATTTTAGTTATTGTCGTTCTTTCTTTGTTGAAAGAAAAACACAATTTGATAAGCCCATAATAATCTTTCGAATTGATAATGCCCTTAACACCATGCAACATTCTGAAAGTGATTTCTGTAAAAATATGGACCATTCATCAAACCTCGTGTTCCTATACACTACAACAAAATGGTGTCGTTGAGAGGAAAAATCGTCATTTTTTTGGAGGTTGCTCGGCCGATTCTATTTCATAATCATGTTCCTAAGATATATTTGGGCTGACACGGTTCCTATTGCTTGCTTCTAATAAACCGGATGCCCTCTTCAATGTTGAACAACCAAATACCATACAACATCCTGTACCTAGATGCACCCCCTTTTTTCTAGTTAGAATTTTGGTTGTTCGAAACCTTCGTTTGGGATTGACAAAACTTGACACACGCTTTGCAAAATGTATCTCTTTGGGATAATCCACATCTCATAAAGGGTACATATGGTATGTGCCATATGCTAAACAATATTTTGAAGTGCGGATGTGGTCTTTTTTGGAAATATCCCTTTTCTGCTAAGGGGCTCGTCCTTATCTCCGGATCTGCTGGTTTATACCCCTCTCCCTGTTTCTGTTGAGGCAGAATCACATGACCATACTGCTGTTCATTCTCCACACTTAAGGTACGTAGAAAAACCACAACTCCCACCATGGCCCCTCAATCATCCAATCCTCTTCCTTCGTTGACAGATCAAGGCACCACACATGTAACTTCTGACTTGGATCTTCCAATTGGTTTATGGAAAGGAGTGCACTCTTATACTTTACACCCTATCAATAAAAATTCTGTTCTAATACTAACCTTGGCACCAACTTTGCCCACTTCACTTCTACTCTCTCTGCAATCTTTGTCCCTAAAACTGCAGCTAAAACTCTATAACATCTTGCCTGGTGCCGCGCAATGGAAGCAAAAATAAGCGCCCTTAATGATCAATATACCTGGGACGATGCTCCTGATCATATCTCTATTATGGGATGCAAATGAATTTTTATTGTCAAATACCATCCCAATGGTACAATTGAGCGTCTAAAAGATCGCCTAGTCACAAAAGGATATACACAAATTTATGGAGTTGATTACTTTCAACTTTTTCTCATGTTGCCTGTCTTAACTTAGTTCATGTGCTTATTTATGTTGTTGTAAATCATGACTAACCCTCATTCCAATTAGATGTAAAGAGTGCTAACTTGTAAGGTGATTTGAATGAGGAAGTTTATATGGAGCAACCTCCTACACTTGTTGCTCATGAGAATGTTCTAAGGTTTGCCAACTTAGAAAAGCTATTTATGGTTTGAAACAAAGCCCACGAGCATGATTTATTAAACAAGGTCATATTCTTGCTAAATTTGACGTTAGATGCTCTCATTCTGACAATTCAATGTTCATGAAAAAGACTGATTATAGGCTAGTGATTCTGATTGTATATGTAGATGATATCATTCTTTCTGGTAGTGACCACCATGGTATTCAAGCTACTAAGGAGTATATGGGAAACGCTTATTACTGAATACATAGGCAAACTTCACTATTTTCTAGGAATTGAAGTATCACATTCTTCTATTGGAGTTTGTATACCCCAGAGCAATATGTGTAGGGTTATGGAGAAAAGGGCGTAGAGGAAATATAATTTCTTTTTCCAACTAGCTAAAGGATTTGTCATAGCTATAAAATGTCAGTATATTAAAGACATAGAAGGGATATTAAATATGCATTACCACACACTAGTTGTCAGACAACTAGACAAATCTTATGTTGGTGTAAAACTTGCACTTTCAATCCATATCCGAAGTGGTTGTTTTTGTTGCTGCATTGAACACCTTGTCTTCTCCTTGAAGAAGTTGTTTGTCCTCAAGCCTCCGCCCATACTTGTCAAGGCGGCCAGTCGGTCACCCTGATTCCTTGGGCGACCAGGCCGACTAGTTGGCCGCCCAGGCGTAGGTTTTTTCTCTCCATATAATTAGTTATATATATTAGTAATATATAGTTATATACTTATATACAAAAATATGCTAGTTATATACTCATATATTAGTAATATATATAGTTATATACTTATATAATTATAGTTATATATACTATATAACTGTAAGTATATAGTTATATACTTGTATAATTAGTTATATATAAGTAATATATAATTAGTTATATATTAGTAATATATATTAGTAATATATATAGTTATACACTTATATAGTTATAGTTATATATACTATGTAACTATAAGTATATAGTTATATAGTTATAGTTATATATACTATATAACTACAAGTATATAGTTATATACTTATATAATTAGTTATATATATTAGTAATATACAATTAGTTATATATTAGTAATATATATAGTTATATACTTATATAGTTATAGTTATATATACTATATAACTATAAGTATATAGTTTTATACTTCTATAATTAGTTATATATATTAGTAATATATAATTAGTTAAAAAAATTAAAGAAAAGTGTCGGGCCCACCAAACAAGCGGCCGACTTACAGGGTGACCAGCCGACTAGTCGGTCTGGGCGGACGTTCAATATGATGAAAAACCTAGGCGACAGGCCAGTCGTTGGCCACCAAAACGACCAGCCGACTAGTCGCCGACTAGTCGGGCGCCTCAACAAGTATGCCTCCGCCCAAGGGCCTTGGCCTCCACATTGTCCACGTGGATTCGAGATCTTGGTGCACCACCTTAGTCGCCAAGAGGAAGTGGAACTTAGAATCGTCAATGTGCTAGCATTGCTCGCTCTCCTCCTATTATGGGTTGTTGTCCTTGGGATGAGTTTTTCTCTCCAAGAGGAAGAATCTTAGACAACTTGTGTCTCAATGCACGTCTCCCGTGGATGTCCACCCTCTTATATTGGAGAGTATGGGCTCTGAATTTTCAAAAATTGGAAGACTCAAACAAACATCCTCGTCGGCCGGTTCATTAATGATTGGCCGACTCACTAACCCAGTCGGTCGACTAGACTATCTAGTCGCCCGATTTTTCAATCAACAAGTTGTGTTCAGATTTGAATTGATGAATTCAATTCTAAATCAATCGAGTCTTTCCAATTCTAATTCGACCCTGATTTCACATGGTCACTTTGGACTATCCAGTTCGTTGGCTACTTGCCTAATTGGTAACTGATCCATCGATCAATTGATACTCAATCTGATAGCTGATCCAAACCATCCAGTCGGTCGTCTGGTTTGTCCAGTCACCTGATTGGGCAGACGTTAGCCTATACATGATTCAAAACCATTTTAGTCATATGTGTGATTGCAAACTTCAACTCCTATAAGCATTCTTATGCGTATGACTCCGTAGGTTTATTTCTTTAGCAAGATGTATAAAACCTTACAAGTAGATTAGTATCGAGCAACACATCATTGCTACCTAAGTAATGTAAAAAGTTGGAGAACAACTTTAAATTGTGTAAAATAAAAGGTGTTTATTTGATGTTTGTAAAAAGCAGTACAATGCTCTCTCTTTTATAGGACAAGAGAATAAAACATAAAACAAGGATAATGATATGGGATAAAAGAAATGCTAATATACAAGACAAGTCTAAAGCCCATAACACAAATAACATAACATAATAAACTAGGAAAATACATATACTAATACTCCCCCTCAAGCTGGAGCATAGATATCAATCATGCCCACCTTGTCCATCATGGTAGATCTAGCCCTCGGAAGAAGTTTGGTGAAGATTTCTGCTACTTGATCAAAAGTATGTGTATATGGAGTGGAGATCTTGCCAGATAAAACAACTTCCCTCACAAAGTGGCAATCTACTTCAATATGTTTGGTGCGCTCATGAAAAGTAGGATTGCTAGCAATGAATATAGCTGCTTTGTTATCACAATACATGGGAATAGGTGTAGAATCGAAAATCCCAAATTCTTGCAGAAGACCCCGCAGACCCATAAGAGTTCGCAGGTATCATGAGCCATTGCTCTAAACTCAGCTTCAGCACTAGATCGGGCAACAACAATTTGTTTCTTGCTCCTCCAGGTAACTAGGTTGCCGCTTACAAAGGTGCAGTAGCCAAATGTAGATTTGCGATCTACCTTGCTTCCATCAAGTCTGAGTAGCCTATCAGTTTACAATGCCCATGTCTTCTACAAAACAAGCCTTTCCTTGGAGAACTCTTCAGATACTTCAGATTGTGACATACAACATCCCAGTGGCACTGTCTTGGTTTATCTAGGTTACTGCTGACTAGACTCACTGCAGATGTGATATCTGCCCTGGTAACAATAAGATATATAAGTTTCCCTACCATCCTTAGATATTGTTGATGGTCAGGGTATGGAGGAGAGCTATCATCATCCCCAATTAGTATCGGGGTCTAAGGGAGTAGCAGCAGGTTTTGCCCCAAGCATTCCGGAAATAGACAAGAGATCCAAGATACATTTTTGTTATGATAAGCAAACACCTGAGGATGAGTGAGAAACTTCAATGCCCAGAAAATATCTTAATTTGCCTAAAGATCTTTGGTGACAAAGTGTTTTTCTAAGTATTCTTTCGTGGCCTGGATGCCTGCTTGATCACTAATATGATATCATCCACATAGACAATCAAGATAACACGTCCAGATGGAGTTTGCTTGATAAAAACAGAATGATCAGATTGAGATCTGCGGAAATTGAACTTTTGAAGAATTGTACTTAGTTTGTCAAACCAGACACGAGGACTCTATTTTAAGCCGTAATTTTTTTTCCACAAACGACTTACTTTGGAAGACTCCCCCTGAATAACAAATCTGGGCGATTGTTCCATGTAAACTTCTTCATGCAGATCTCCATATAAAAAGGAATTTTTAGCATATAATTGGAATAAGGGCCAGTCAGAATTTACAACTACAGAAACAAGTACACAAACAAAGTTTAGGCGAGCAACATGTGAAAAAGTCTCAAAATAATCAACGCCATATGTCTGAGCATAGCCTTTGGCTACAAGACAAGCTTTGGACTGCTCAATGGTGCCATTTGGTTGATACTTGACTAGTAAAGATCCAACGACAGCCGACAGGTGAGCAATCAGTGGGTGTATCAACCAAGTCCCATGTACGACGATCATGAAGAGCATCCATTTCAGCTTTCATAGCTTGACGCCATGTGGGATACTTAAGAGCCTGAGCAACAGCTTTAGGAATATACACAACAGATAGTGTAGAAGTGAAATTGGCACAATTTTGCCCCAGGTTAGCGTTAGAAAAGAAGTTTCCAATGGAATGTTGAGTGCAAGATCTTATCCCTTTGCATAAGCTGACAGGAATATCCAAGTCAGAAGTTACCTGAGGTGGATCTGCCAACGAGGATTGAGGAATTAGAGGGGCCATGGATGGAGTTGTAATGGAAATTTGATATGGCACTTGATTGCCAAGAACCGAAGAAGGCATGCAATTAATTAGGTAACATGCAGTGGATATTGCTTCCGATTAAAAAAATTCGGCACGTTATAGTAAAAAAGTAGTGCGGGCGACGTCAAGGAGATGGCAATTTTTACGCTCCACAACCCCATTTTGTTGGGGTGTGTATGCACAAAAGGTTTGATGAATGGTCACTATTTTTCTACAAAATTGTCTGGCAAAAGATTGTACAAACTCAAGAGCATTATCACTTTAGAAGATTTTTATTGGTTTATCAAACTGGGTGCGAATCTTAGCAAAAAAGGATGTGATAGTATCGACTATGTGAGATCTGTCCTTTTTCAAAAATAACCAGGTGTTCTACAGAAATCATCAATGAAACTCACAAAGTACCGAAATCCAGAAAGACTAGGAACATAAAAGGGCCCCCAAATGTCAGCACGCACAATATCAAAAAGTTGTTTTGAGCCAATACATTTTTTTGGAAAAAGTACGAGTTTTTTTGCCCAACTGGCATGTTTCACAATGAAAAACAAACTCTAAAATATTAGGCAGTAAATGCTTTAACTTAGCAGTAGAGGGGTGGCTCAATCTATAGTGCCACTGAGGTCGGTCCACAGACGTAGTCAGCAGGGCAACATTCTTCGGTGTATCCGAGTAATATAAGCCCTCAGGTCCTCATGGCCTGAACCAATCTTCATCCTCATGCACATATCTTGAAAGACAACACCATCAGGATCAAAAGTAATAGAGCATGGAAGACTCTTAACAATTCTACTAACCGATAATAGGTTAATTGGGAATTTCGGAACATATAGAGTTAGAGCGCAATAAAAGTCGACCAAGAGAATATATTCCCAATTACAGAAACATGTGTTTGAGAACCATCAACGAGGGTAATAGGTGGAACAATGGAAGTCTTATGCAGTTCAGAAAATAATGTATGACTGCCAGAAATATGTGAAGTGGCTCCAGAATCAATCACCCAAGTATGTTTACTAGACTGTGCAAGAGAGGCAAGGAGAGCAGAACCTCCATCAGTAGAAGTTTCAACAAAGGAAGCCATACGAGCTTAGAGAAGCTTCTCAAATTCAGAGCGGATCCGCTATGTAGACGGTTGGGCGGACGAGGATGGAGCAATGTCAGGCTGGTCCGACGCGACTTGATTTGCCCATGTAGGTTTGCCATGCTTGATCCAACATCAATCTTCATTTGTACACTTACAGAAGGTGTCGTAGCGTTGTTCAACAGATGAAGAGTCGGAGCTAGATGAGTAAGGTCCTTGACCGGGCCCAGCAGTAGAGCGACCAAGACCATGTCTACGACCGTGACCTCGTCCGCAGAAAGAATCACCAGAGCAAATGACAAGGGCAGCTGTATCAGAGGAATCAGGAGATACCATGGAGACAAATGGCAGTTGCTGAACTTGTTTGGGAACATCTCGCCAGGTAGGTAAAGGATCACTAGACATGATTTGATCGACACCGCCAACAAAGGAGTGCAATAACCCAGCAAGGAATTGAACTAGTTGAAGTTCGTTACGTTGACGTTGAATTTCTTTAATATCAACAGTTAGCGGGTGGTAGATCTCGAACTCATCCCAGAGCGCACAACATTGGGTGTAGTAGTCTTCCACAAACTCAGTATTAGGGTACTCCTTGGCCAAGTGTTTGAAAATTTCAAACACCTTTGGATTATGTTGGTGAGAGTAAACGTAGGACAACTGATCCCACATGTTTTTGGCAGTTTGAATTGGCAGAGTGGATTTGATGATCTTAAGCTCTACACTGTTGACCATCCTGGGCAAAACGCCAGAGTCCTCCTTTGTCCATAGGTCATAGGTTTGGTTTCTTTTATCATCAACAACAACAGCATATCATCAACATCAACAGCAGGAACATCCAGAGCATCTGTAGTAAGATGGGAGTAGCGTCCTTGAGCTTTAACATAGAGCTCGAAGGAAGCAGACCAGGTATGGTAGTTGGAGCCATCCAACTTAACGGTAGTGACACAGATTCTGTAGCGGATCGGTGGACATCATCTGAGCAGATGCAGAAAATAACAAGATGCAGAATCAGGTAGGAGGAGCCCGACATAGAGGCAATACCAGCAGGCAGTAGGTAGAAGCAACAATCAATAGACAATAGATAAGGCAGGAACCCCACACATGGGTAGTAGAACAACTGGATCAGTAGATCTGGTAAAACCCGCAACGGGGCAACATGCAGAAGTAGTAGATCTAACATATCATATCTCACAAACCCACACAGTTCCAGAAGAAGAGATAAAAAACCTACGCCAACATGGGGGAGAGTTACTCCACCATGAGGCGCAGGCAGGCAATAAGCGAAGTCCGATTAACCCATCAACGTGCAATTATTAGAAAGCTACTAGAGACGTCTAGAGGATGGTGGTGGATGGATGGGGTGGCTAGATGATGCGGAAAAATTAATGGTTGATGTAGTAGAGACGAGGGAAGAAGGGAAGAGCAGAGCAAGAGTTCCTATGGTGGTGGAGAGGAGGATGAGGGAGGGGGTGGCGACGATAGGCAAGTTGCTGGTGGTCGGCAGCAGTAGCGGTAGGTGGAGGGAGGGGGCAATGGCGGCGGGAAGGAGTGGGTGGGGGTGGCGACGATTGGGAGGAGGGCAGGGATAGGGCGTTGTGGCAGGAGAAGAGGAGGGAGAGGGCAGGGAGCGGCGTCTAGCAGGAAGAGAGGGGTGTGTGGGCAGGGGGGTAGCGGCATCTTGGAGGGAGAGGGAGATGGGGGAGTGGCGGCTAGGTTGGAGAAGGTATCAAGGTTAGGGTTCAGAGGGCTAAGGAGGATCGAAAGGCTCTAAGACCATGTAAAATAAAAGGTTTTTATTTGATGTGTGTAATCACACATACAATGTTCTCTCTTTTATGGTATCAGAGCAACACATATTTGCTACCTAAGTAATAGAAAAAGTTGGAGAACAACTTTAACTTGTAAAGTGACTAATGTTACCATGATATATAATTCCTTTGTCACATATTATGTAGGTTGAAAAAAATGAGGCATGGAGTTGTCATCCTCTTAACATTAGTCCATATTTCATGAACTAGAGCAAACTATTGAAATTGTGTGAGCTCAATATCATATATTGACTCGCATGAGCATAGCCAATGCATTTCATAGTCTCATTTATCAAGTGGCCAAGATATCACTCAAATGGGGAACAAATTCCGTCTACATCACCCACAATATTCCAACATGTGTCACAGTGCACCCCTCACTACCTGTATGCAATTATGTAGGTAGAAAATGTTATCTGGTTGGCCACTGTATGAAGTAAAGGCTTATAGAGATATTAAGGTAAGGCACAAACACTGGTTTTCTTCTAATATATTACATATGTGATAAAAATTAGTATATAGTAAGTCAACCTAGGATAAGGCACACACCACCCTAGGTCTATAGGTGGCTTCACCACTGCATGTATGACAACCCTTAATTAAAGTCACGTTGGGTAGTGTTAAGTACACAGAAAAAATACGTGATTATTGTAATGACTTTAGGTCTAAGGATTACAGTCACCACTGTAGTATTAAGATATGACTCTTAATTGCCATAGCATGACTTTCGTGTGTCATTCTCAAAGTGGGTCTGTCCAGTTCGACTTGCTCACAAAAAATACCCATGTATCTGAATTGATATCCACTACCATGACTAAAAAGAAATAGTCATCATTCAACATACATGCTAATTTATTTATTATTGTTGTCCTTTGATATCCACAATAATAAATGGCTAGGAACATAACAAGACACTCTTAAGTATATATATGGTCTCATGTTTAGGTCTTCAACCCAAACTAATGCTATCGATTTAAAAACGTTCTTATGACATTATTACATATATTCATTATCTCAATACTGAAACAAACACAATAAGTGAAACCGCCTTTATTAATAATCAAATCTGGTATAATCTATCTTTATTACAATCATTACATGATGGCTCTCAGGGCATACAACCAATAGTATGTTCTTGACCTGTTGCAAGAAACTTGCATATTATGAGCTAACGGGCCGATACTCCTCTTGATCCTAACACGATCTGGTATGATGATTCCTCTCCTCCATGTTCT
The DNA here is from genome assembly GCA_963693085.1 of Alisma plantago-aquatica. Lineage (NCBI taxonomy): Eukaryota > Viridiplantae > Streptophyta > Magnoliopsida > Alismatales > Alismataceae > Alisma > Alisma plantago-aquatica. The sequence continues at coordinate 1,330,079,768 of OY856409.1, forward strand.
AATAACAAGAAATATAGAAGACTAGTTTGTAATAAATATTCTACTTAAGTGTTATGAGAGCACATATGTAGTTGGAGGTATCTAGACAAACCTCGACAATGTCAGTTCGACATTGTCTGTCATATTTCAAATATTTAAAAGGCTTTCCTGGAAAAGATCTTCTATGTAGACGGCACATGCACTACAAAATTACTGGCTTTTCTGAGTCTGACTATGTTGGTAGCAGAAGTGATCGCTAATCTACTCTTGGTTATTGCACCTTTATAGGAGGAAATCTGGTTACCTGGCGTACTAAAAAGCAAACTATTGTTGCACGGTCTAGCGTTGAAGTTGAGTATCGAGCCATGACTCATAATATTTGTAAATTAATGTGGTTTCAAGGTCTTATGAAATAATTTGATATTCGTGATTATGAACCTATCCCAATGTTCTGTGATAATAAAGCTTCGGTCTTCATTACAAGCAATCCTACATTCCATGAACGCACCAAACACATTGAAGTGCACTGTCACTTTGTAAGGCAAAAATTATGTCTGAATACATACACTCTTACATAAGGACAGAGGATCAATTTGCTAACATTTTCACAAAGCCACTTCCGAAGACAAGATTTGCTGTCATGATAGACAAGTTAGGCATGCGAGACATCTATGCTCCAGCTTGAGGGGAGTGTTAACATATTTAGTGTTTTGTGTGATGTCTTGTTATATTGTGCTATATGTGTTGTACTCTCGTCTTTTATCCCATATTGATTAGCTCTGTAATTAATCCTCTCTTATCCTGTATAAGGAGAGAACTTGTAATTGCTTTATCATCCCAACATATTCCATTTACCAAATTACAAACTCAACAAGAAATAAAAGATAAATAAAGAAATATCACTTAGTCCTTTTATTCTAACACCCCTTCAATGTGGAGTGCATGCATAACCAACTTGCAAACCATATATCTAAAGACAGAAGGTAGGAGTGGCTGGGTGAAGATATTGCAATCCGCTCTCCAGTACTCACATGAGGAGCCTTCACTTTCTTAGCCAATACTAGATATCACATACAAATGGCAAACTACTTGAATATGCTTTGTCCTCATGAAAAATTTGATTGCTAGTGATATGAATAACAACTTGATTTCACACATCAAAGTGGCTGAAGTCTCCACACTAATTCTCAACTCAGAGAGTACAGAAAAAACCCACTACAGTACAACACACATGGGCCATAATTATGTATCCTGCCTCACTGCTAGAACGCCCACTACACTTTACTTCTTACTCTTCCAAGTGAAAGGGTGAGACCCCAAAAAAATACTGTATCCAGAAGTAGACTGCCTGTCCTTCGCATTACCAACCATGTCTACATCTATGCAGCTAATAACCCAAAGGGTACAACTATGCAGACTTCTTACAAAATATGTAAGATCTTTGCCAGGAGCTCCTTTCAAATATCTTAAGACATGTTAGACTACTTCTCAATGACTACTCTTTGATGTGCTCATGTATTGGCTAACCACCCTAATTGCATATGAGATATAAGGAGTGTCAACGTCAAATAATTACTATTCCAACACTCTGTATAAAGAAGGATCATGAAAAACATCATCATTGTTGGGATCACTCTAATATGCTAGTCTACGGGTGTAGAGATAGGTTTGGACCCAAGCATACTAGTTTCACCTAGTAAGTCCAGAACATATTTCCTCTGAGAGAGGTCAATCCCCTTTCTGGAATGCAATACTTCTATCCCAATGAAGTATCGTAGCTACGCGAGATCTTTAGTACAAAACTAAGTTTGAAACCAGATTTTGAGGTTAGAAATACCCTCACTGTCATATCTAGTAAGGGCTATCCGACTATGTCATCAACAGACACAAGAAGAACAGTGATGCCCCTACTACCCTGCAAGTAAAACATGGAGTAATATGAAGAAGAGCAACTTAAACCAAAGTGAGTGAGAGCATGACCAAAATTTTCAAACCATCCACAAGGAGATTGCTTAAGGCCATAGATAGCCTTTTTCAATCCCCTTTCTGGAATGCAATACTTCTATCCCAATGAAGTATCGTAGCTACGCGAGATCTTTAGTACAAAACTAAGTTTGAAACCAGATTTTGAGGTTAGAAATACCTTCACTGTCATATCTAGTAAGGGCTATGTCATCAACAGACACAAGAAGAACAATGATGCCCCTAGCACCCTGCAAGTAAAACATGGAGTGCTCTGAAGAAGAGCGACTAAAACCAAAGTGAGTGAGAGCATGACCAAAATTTTCAAACCATCCACAAGGAGATTGTAGGCCATAGATAGCCTTTTTCAGTCTACACACCTCCTCTAACAAATCACCTTGAAGGAATGCATATTTCACATCAAACTGACACAAGGCCCAATCAAAATATTAGCAACAAAACTAATAATCCTCATAGAGTTCAGGAAGAGAAATCGATGAGAAAGTCTAGAAAAAGTCAACACCATGTCTGTGTATAGCCTTTGGCAACCAGGCGTGCTTTCAGTCTATCAATACTACCATCATGCTTTTGTTTCACCATATACACCCAACTTCTTGAGGTTTACTAGAAACGAATGACCATAGCCGTAGTGCCATTGCGAAGGGGATAGTACCAATAAAGGTTGTAGGTACTTGACGAGCTAGACAATCACCACAACAAAATAGAAATCACTTTTCCTAGGCCCCCACCATTCAATCTTCAAACTCTTGAGATTTTGTATGACAAAACAAGGGCCTAACACTACCCATATTGTAAAGAGTCAACCAATTTTTTGAAACAAACTTAAGGTTGAAAGGAAATTCAATATTATAATGAATATATTCCAGTGTGAAGGAACAAGACGGGCGAATAGTTACACGTAAACTTGTCTAATTGAGCCATCAACAAATGTAATAAAGGAATGTGGTATATAGGTGTTATAAGTTTGCAACAAAGACTTCATACCTGCCATGTGTTGTGACACTCCAGAGTCTACCACCTAAGGGGTTGACGAGTGCTATGTTAGAAAAAAAAGTGGTGTGGTTACCTTTAGTAGAAACCAACTTGGAAACCTCGCTTGAAGAACAAGAAGAATTAACTGGTATACTCAGAGAAACATGGATAAGACAATCATAATCTTCCGTCGATAGTGACAATCATAGTCTTCCGTCGATAGTGACATCAGATTGTCTCTTTGCAACAGTAAGATCAGATGACTCAACATAATGTGCATCACTAGACGAGCATGTTGTAGTATAAGGGCACCCATGTTTCTGGTAACACCTATCCATTGTGTGCCCTAGTCGGCCACATAAAGTAGTACACTTGAATTGGGTCCCTCTTCCATGACCTGCTCCATGTCTGCCTCCTCGAGCTACTACAAGTGAAGCATGAGCTTCCTAAGTAATAGATAATCCTATAAAAGAGAGAATAGGTTGAAATTAGGCTTGTTGTATCCATGCGTAGGCCTTATCAAGACTAGGAAGTTTGTCTGTGGCAACGATCACACTCCTTGCTGTATCGAACATAGCATCAAGAACAGAAAGAAAACATGCAGTCACCGTATCATCCCGCTTCATCTGATCATCTATCTTAAGGGCTGGTGGAACTGGAAACTTAACTCATGTGTTACAGAGATTGGATGGAGCCAAAACAGTCATCAAGAGGTTTATTGTCCTACTTTTTTGCAAACAACCTATCATAAACTTTATAGACAAAGGTCATTCTTTCACGGGAAAAGTGCTTCTTCACATCATCCAACACTTGTTTAGCTGAAGAATAAAACAAGAACATTGTAGCAATAGATGCATCCACACTGTTCCATAACCAGGACATCACGAGTCTATTGCTCTTCATTCAACATGTGAAGCATCAGTTTGAGCAGGGGTTCTTCTTAAATGTACTACACTTGCGTTCATCCACAACAATTAATTGTGTATTTAGCTTGATAATGATCATGTAAAACTAATCATTGTAGAGTATTGTTGTGGGAATTATATTGCTTGATTCACTCTTCTTCTCCATAGTGCATGAAGCTGAATAGGATCTAAAAATTAAGAGGACATGTATAAGCACCATCACAAAGAAACAAGGACATGAATCAATGCTGTCACAAAGAGAATTATATGATGCAAAGCTAATGCATCCAAATCCCCTAATGGCAAAGGCACTCAAGCACACATGGAGGAAGTGTGTGGTGAGGGATACAGGAGAGAAAGAGCATGTTCTCAAGATGTTGTTTGTAGTGTGAGCGACTTCCTTTATTTTTTCCTGCAGCTTTACAGCATTTGCGACAAAGGGGAGGGGAGCCGACGTGCAAGGCTGGCTGCTTGTGCCTAGCCACCGCAAGGCCTGGCTGTCGGCTCTAGAAGAGGCAAGTGCCGCAATCCTAGGGGTTGAAGCCACTCTCGCCGATCGTGGGGTTCATCATAGGTGAAGCTGTTAATATATGTCTTTACTTACTGTCCTGTAATTTTACTTTTCTATTTGGACCTACATGTAATTATTCCAGTAGTATATATATCAGGGTACACACATTGTGTAACCCTACGCTTTCTCAATTTACTTTGTATCATGATACCAGAGCAAATCTAGATCCGGGGAGCCACCTCTCCTTCCCCTCCCTCCCTCCCTCCCTTTCTCTCTCACCCGCCCCCCCGCCGGCCGACCACAGTGCCAGGCAGCAGCAGCAGCGCGGGCGGCAGCCACAGGTCCGGTACTGCTCACCGCAGTTCGCTCCCGTGGCGTGAGCTACTCATAGCCACCCTTCGATCCGCCGGTTCCCGGACACTGGTCTGAAGGTTCGTCTTCGGATCTACTTCCCGCCTGCCCATGTAGGTTTTTGAGCCATCGGGTTTTCTGCTGCGCTTCGGCGTAGCCCGTGTGTAATTGGTCCTTCCAGTCTTTCCACTGTGCCTACTGCCGCCTAGCTAAGGAACTAGGCGGTCGTTTTCTGCCTGTGCCTGCTTGTTCTTCTCACCGTCGGTGTTGGTGCTCTGCCTGCCATGGCGTCTTCACATGTGGATCTGCGTCGTTAGGTTACTACTGTTAAGCTGGATGGGCGAAACTACCACCACTGGGTCTGTTCTATGCAGATTTATGTTAAATCTCAAGGAAAACTGTCTCATTTGACGCGTGATCCGCCTCCTATGCCTGCTGCCAATGCCGACTCCAAGGATGTCAATGCGTATGATGACTGGGTCAAAGATGATTCTACTGTGATGACTTGGATTCTCAGTAGCAGTGAGACAAAAATCAGTGTCACCTTACTATATCTGCCTACAACAAAGCAGATGTGGGATCAGCTTGCTAGTACTTACTCTCACAGCCAGAATTTGAAGAAGGTCTTTGATATCAACAAGCAACTGAGCCGTCTACACTTCTCGGGATCTGATCTTACTGACTATTTTTCTGCCTTCAAGGGACTCTGGGGAGAATTGGAGGCCTACCATCCCTTGTCTACTAACTTGGCTACCATGCAACGTCAACGCCAGGAGTTGCAGATAGTTCAGTTCCTGTGTGGGTTACCTGAATCATATGCTGGGGTTGTAGATCAGATCTTTGCTAGTGATCCACTACCTACTCTACAGAGTGCCTTTCAGCGACTACAACGACTGCCATCATCCTCATCTGAGTTGCCTACTGATACTGGCGATACTACTGCTGTTGCTGCTCTGTTCGGCCGTGGTCGTGGCTGTGGACATGGTTGTTCTCACGAAACTCGTCCTCGTTGGTGCTGGGAGGGGGAGGAGTTCTTCTGGACGTGGAGCACCCTATGGTCCTCCCAATACTGCTCGCCCTCTGTCTGGTCAACGGTTCTACAGCTTCTGTGGCCGGTCTAATCGTATTGAAGAAAAATGCTGGGAGAAATATGGTCCTCCCAATACTGCTCGCCCTCTGTCTGGTCAACGGTTCTACAGCTTCTGTGGCCGGTCTAATCGTATTGAAGAAAAATGCTGGGAGAAATATGGAAAGCTTGACTGGGCTAATGCAACTTCTGATGCCCATGCTACCTCTGAGGTAGTGTCACAACCTACTGCTACTGATGCATCTAGTTCTACTACTACTGACTTCATCCGTTCTGAGGTGGAGCGTCTGTTGCTCGAGCATACTGGGTCATCCTCTGGAGCTGCTTCTGGAGCTCATGCTGCTACATATTCTGGTTGTGATACTGCTTTCCTCAGTGCCCCCTCGCCTAGTACTGGTAATAAAAAATGGGTGATTGATTCAGGTGCATCGTCTCATATATCTGGAAATCGGTCTTTTTTTAAAACCTTATCTAGACCGGTCTCTAATTCTTCTATTATGCTTGCGGATGGCTCCAAGACTGCTGTAGCTGGGATTGGAGACATAGCTTCTCAGTTTTTGTTAAAATCTGCTCTATATGTGCCTCGATTTTCACTGAACTTATTATCTGTTAGCAAAATTGTACGCAGCTTGAACTGCAGTCTCACATTCATTCCTGGTACTTGTACTTTTCAGGACATTCGCACGAGGATGAAGATTGGTGGGGGGCATGAAGGACCTGATGGCCTATATTATCTGGATGAGTTGAAAAAGACTGACAACTTGGCGTTAGCTTCAGCTCTATCTTCATCAGTTTCAGCTTTGCAGTGGCACTACAGTTTGGACATCCATCTTCTGAGAAATTGAAACATGTTATCTCTGGTGTAGGAACGCACGGTTTTCAGTGCGAGTCGTGTCAGTTAGGGAAACAGTCTAGAACTATCTTTCCTAAATGGTCCTAGTTTAGCAGTAAAAATATTTTTGATCTTGTTCATTCAGATGTATGGGGTCCGTGTCATGTTCCAAGTTTGTCTGGCAATAAATACTTTATTCTCTTTATTGATGATTTTTCTCGTGCCATTGGTTGTTTATGTTGAAAAATCGGTCTCAAGTGCTATCTACAATAAAATTCTTTTTTGTTGAAATTAAAACTCAATATTCTGTGCCTATTAAAATTCTGCGAACTGACAATGCTTTGGAGTTTGTTCAAAAAGAAGTTGGACTCTTTTGTCGATCTGTGGGTACTATTCATCAGACATCGTGTGCCTATACGCCTCAACAAAATGGAGTTGCAGAATGGAAAAATAGGCATTTACTTGAGGTTGCTAGAACTATAATGCTGCATTCTAATGTACCTAGGCTTTTTTGGCCAGAAGCTATCCTGACTACCTGCTTTCTGATTAATAGAATGCCGTCATCTGTTATTGGCAGCAAGATTCCTGTACAGGTTCTAGAACCTAATGTGACTTTATTTTCTGTACCTCCACGGATATTTGGTTCTACTTGTTTTGTGCGGTTACTTGGACCAAACTATGATAAATTATCTCCTAGAGCAGAAAAATGTATTTTCTTGGGTTATTCTCGTACCCAAAAAGGGTATCGGTGCTATAGTCCTACTGCAAAAAAATGGTTCACGAGTAGTGATGTAATTTTTTTGAGGATACACCTTTTTATTCTGTTAAAGGAGATAACCTAGATTCTGATATAATCACAACACCATTGCCTGTCACGAGTGATTGCACCTCTGAAACTTCACCTGCTGAAATTACTCCTCCACTTATTGTGTATAAATGTAGGAACAGGTCCCAACCTGCTCAAGACCCCCCCATGCAGCACCAATCTTCTCCTCATGAAGGTCCTACTCCTGTTGAGGTAAATTCTGACTTAGATCTGCCTATTGCTCTCAGAAAAGGCACTCGTTCTTGTACCTCTCATAATATTGCTAATCATGTTCCTACTGCCCATCTGAGTATTCATGCTAGTAACTTTGTGGCTGCTCTATCTGCTATTGCTGTTTCCAAGACTGTCCATGATACCTTACAAAGCTCAACCTGGATGACTGCCATGAAAGAAGAGATGACTGCTCTTACTGACAGAGGAACTTGGGAGCTGGTGGATCCACCTCCTGAGTGCAAACCTGTTGGCTGTCGATGGGTCTATGCTGTAAAGTATCAACCTAATGGAACAATGGAACATCTAAAGGCACGACTGGTTGCAAATGGGTATACTCAAACTTATGGAATTGACTATTTTGAGACGTTCTCGCATGTTGCCAGACTTAACTCTGTCAGAGTTCTTTCTGTTGCTATTAACTTAGATTGGCCTCTTTTTCAACTGGATGTTAAAAATGCCTTCATGTATGGGGATCTTCAAGAAGAGGTTTATATGGAGCAACCTCCTGGGTTTGTTGCTCAGGGGGAGTTACATAAAGTTTGTAGGTTAAAAAAATCTAGTTATGTACTCAAACAGAGTCCTCGAGCATGGTTTGATAAGTTGAGTAAAATCCTGACTGCTTTTGGTTTTCTGAGGTCATAGGTTGATCATTCAGTCTTTACGAAAAGGACTTCTTCTGGTATTGTCATTCTGATTGTTTATGTTGATGATATTGTTCTATCTGGCAGTGATCATTCTGAGATTCAGGCTACTAAAACACACATGTGCAAACATTTTGCTACTAAAGATCTGGGGAGGCTAAGATATTTTCTGGGCATTGAGGTATCTAGGACTTCTAATGCTCTTGTCTTATCTCAGAGGAAGTATGTTCTAGACCTGTTACAGGAGACTGGGATGCTTGGTGCACGTCCTGCTTGGGATGATGATTCTTCTCCTATGTTTCCAGACAGTAAAAAATATAGGAGACTGATTGGTAAGATGATTTATCTGACTGTTACTAGAGCTGATATTTCTACTAATGTTGGTCTTCTGAGTAGGTTCCTGGATAAGCCTTGACAGTGTCACTGGGATGCTCTCTGTAATATTATGAGATATCTTAAGAAATCACCTGGCAAATGCCTCTACTATAGAAAATATGGACACTGTTCTCTGGAAGGCTACTCTGATTCTGATTATGCTGGAAGTAAGATTGACAAAAAATCTACTTCATGCTACTGTACTTATGTTGGAGGTAATCTGGTCACTTGGAGAAGTAAAAAGCAAAATATTGTTGCCAGATCCAGTGCTGAAGCTGAATACAGGGCGATGGCCCACACTGCTTGTAAGCTTCTATGGGTACAATCTCTTTTGAAAGACTTCGGGGTTGAGTCTTCTGCTGCTATCCCTATGCACTGTGACAATAAAGCTGCTATCTTCATTGCTAATAATCTTGTATATCATGAGCGCACAAAGCATATTGAAGTCATTGTCACTTCATTCGAGAGACTATCTTATCTGGCAAGATCTGCACTCCTTTCACTCGCTCAGAAGATCAAGTTGCTGATATGTTTACTATTAGTATATAGACTTTCCTGCGTTTTTACTTAGTCTATTTTTTCTCTTTTCTTTGTTATTCTTATGTCTTGTTTTATCCCACATGGGTTATATCTAAACCCTGTGGCTTTCTCTTGTCTTATAAAAGAGAACCATGTACTCCTTTTTTAATCATCTCAATAATAAGACAATTACCCGCAACTTTTAGATGGTATCAGAGCCTCCCGATCCTCCCTAACCCTAACCCTTCTTTTCCTCCCATCAACCCTAGCCGCCACCCTTCCCCTTCTTCCCTGCTGCGCCGCCCAGCAGCAACCCCCTGGTCTGCCACCGCCGCCTAGCACCAACCTTGGTGCCGCCACCACCACAAAAGGCCTCTCCAGCCACCGCCAACTCCTTCCCTGCCTTCCTCCCTCACCGCCCACTACTTCTCTTCTTCCCCTCTCCACCGCAACCCCCCCCCCTCTCCTTTTTCCAGCAGCTATCTCTGCTGCCCGCCGCCAACAGACCCCTCCATCTTCTTGTCGCCACCACCATATCCCCACCACCATCAATTTCCGCAGCTCCAAGCACCCACCCTTTCCTCCCTTCTCTTCTTCCCATCTTCTCTAGCCCTTCGCTCACCATCTCGTCCGGCTAAAGACTCCGTTTCGGCCTCCGTACATTTTCCGAAAAAGTTACGTACAACCCGGTCGTTTTCCAGATCTGGCACATTGAAGGCGTAAATCAATTTTTCGCATCTGACTGCCTGCGCCTCATGGTGGAGTAATCTTTCCTCCATGTTGGCGTAGGTTTTTTTCTTCCTTTCTGCCCCGTGAGGGTCTTCTGAGGTCCATGATTGGATCTCCTGCCTACTACTACTGCTAGTCCATGTATTGGACTCCTGCTGCTGACTTCTGCTACTACTGACGCCTGCTGTTATCTGCGTCCGTGCTACTGCTTATTCTACATTGGTCCGATGGCGACTCTAGATCTCCCTCGATCTCTATGTGTTACTACGGTGAAGTTGGATAATTCCAACTATCACCTTTGGGCGGCCTTCTTTGAGTTGTATGTCAAAGCATAAGGGCGCTACTCTCATCTGACTACCAAAGGCCCTGCTCTTCCTGCTGCAGACGCTGACGAGAAGACGAAGCAAGCCTATGATCTCTGGTCCAAAGAGGACTATGGGGTCATGACATGGATGGTCAACAATGTTGAGGCCAAGATCAGCCAGTCCTTGCTCCGCCTCCAGACTGCCAAAGAAATGTGGGACCAATTTTCCCATGTTTACTCTCACCAACAGAACCCGAAGAAGGTCTTTGAGATATTCAAACAGCTTGCCAAATAGGAGTTTTCAGCTACCGACTCCGTTGAGGACTACTACAACTCCTACTGTGCTCTCTGGGATGAGTTCCAGGTGTATCATCCCCTGACTGCTGATATCGATGAAGTGCACCGACGGCGGAATGAACTTATGTTAGTTCAGTTCCTCGCTGGCTTACCTGCTTCTTTCGCTGGTGTTGTGGACCAGATTCTCTCCAGCGATCCCCTACCTACCCTTCGAGATGTGCTCAAAAGGGTCCAACGCCTACCTTCTGTGTCTCAGTCCGCGCCCGATTCTTCTGATGGGGCAGTCCTCGCTGTCCGTTCTGGTGATTCCTTTCGTGGCCGTGGTCGTGGCCGCGGAGGACGTTTTACTGCACCTGGTCGTGGATCTGGAGCTGAGCCCGTGGAGTCTCGTTACTGCACTCACTGCAAGCGCACCAACCATACTGAAGATCGTTGCTGGATCAAATACGACAAACCTGACTGGGCTAATAAAGTGACATCTGAACAAAGTGAACCTGCTCCACCAACAGTTGACTGGATTCGCTCAGAATTTGAAAAACTGCTACAAGCTCGTCTGGCGTCTTCTACTGAGGATTCAAATGCTGGTAGTGCCGCCCTTCTGACCAAGACTGGTAAAAATTCCTGGGTGATTGACTCTGGTGCGACTTCTCATATATTTGGCAATCCTGATTTATTCTCTAAACTACACAAGACTTCTTTTATACCTCCTGTTACTTTAGCTGATGGTTCTAAATCACCTGTTACTGGCATTGGTGATATTTGCTCCACTAGTAGTTTGCCTCTGCGTTCCACTCTTTATGTCCCAAAATTTCCTCTTAATTTACTATTTGTCAGTAAAACTGTGAAGAGCCTTCGTTGCTCAATTACGTTTGACCCAGATGGTGTTTTGTTTTAGGATCTGCGCACGAGGATGACGATTGGTTCAGGCCATGAGGGACCAGATGGACTCTACTACTTGGACGAGCCAAAGACAGCTGCATATTTGACATCATTTGTAGCAGGCATCCAGTGGCATTATAGATTGGGCCACCCTTCTGTTGCGAAGTTAAAAGCATTGTTACCTGATGTAGTTAGTTCTGATTTTCATTGTGAGACATGTCAGCTTGGCAAGCAGACTCGTGCTACTTTTTCCCCAAAATTTTGTATCAGTTTAAAGCACCTTTTGATATTATACATGCTGACGTTTGGGGTCCATGTTCTGTGTCGAGCACTTCTGGTTACAATTATTTTCTGAGCTTCATTGATGATTTTTCTAGAACAACATGGCTATTTTTGCTTAAAGATAGATCTACTATTTTTGAAAAAATTACTGACTTCTTTGCTGAGAGATCCGCACTCAATTTGCTAAGCCTATAAAGATTTTTCGCACTGATAATGCGTTGGAATTCATGCAAGCCTCTGTTAGCTCCTTTTGTCGTCGTCAGGGCACCATCCACCAAACTTCCTGTGCTTATACCCCACAACAAAACGGTGTCGCTGAACGCAAGAATCATCATCTTCTCGAAGTTGCTCGTACGCTTCTTTTTCACTACCATGTTCCCAGTCTTTTTGGCCCGAGGCGATATCCACTGCCTGTTATCTTATTAACCGAATGCCATCCTCTGTGCTCAGAAATTAGATTCCATATCACGTTCTGTTTCCCGATGCACCTCTTTTTTCTGTCCCGCCTCGCATATTTGGGAGCACATGTTTTGTTAAGAACCTTCAGCCAGGCCTTACTAAATTGGATCCTAGAGCGACTAAATGTGTTTTCCTAGGGTACTCTCGCACTCAAAAGGGGTACCGATGCTATGATCCTGTTTCTAAAAAGTGGTTTGTATCTGCGGATGTGGTATTTTTTGAGCATATGCCTTTCTATTCTTCGGCTGGTTCTGCGCTCACTTCGGATTTACTAGTGGACACGCCTTTACCTGTGGTGGATGATCTGACTGATACTTCTGATGCTCCGATTGAAAAGCCACCTCTGAAAGTTTATCACAGAAGACCGAAGTCGACAGCTCCCTCTGTGGCCTCTCCATCATCCTCATCCTCTGTGCTAGATCAAACACCTCCGCAGGTATTCTCTGATCTTGATATTCCTATTAGTTTGAGGAAAGGGACAAGAACTTGTACTATGCATCCGATTGGCAATTTTTGCTCTACTGATAATTTGGGTGCTAATTTTGCTAACTTCACTGTGGCTCTTTCTGCTATATCTGTACCTACAAATGCTACTCAGGCTCTTAGACATCCTGCATGGCGTCAGGCTATGGAAGAAGAAATGAAGGCCCTTACAGAACGTAATACATGGACCCTTGTTGATCCACCTGCTGATTGCTCTCCAGTTGGTTGCCGTTGGGTCTTCATAGTCAAATACCAGCCAGACGGTACTGTTGAACGGCTAAAGGCGAGACTTGTGGCAAAGGGGTATACACAGACCTATGGGGTCGACTACTTCGAGACTTTTTCTCCAATGGCGCGCCTGAACTCTGTGAGAATTCTGATTTCTGTTGCTATAAATTCTGACTGGCCTCTGTATCAGCTTGATGTCAAGAATGCTTTCCTGTATGGTGATCTTCATGAAGAAGTATACATGTCACAGCCCCCCGGTTTTGTGTGTCAGGGGGAGTCCTCTAAAGTTTGCAGGTTGAAAAAGGCAATTTATGGCTTGAAACAGAGCCCCAAAGCTTGGTTTGACAAGCTAAGCACTATTCTTCAAAAATTCTCTTTCCGGCGCTCCCAGTCAGATCATTCTGTTTTTGTGAAAAATACTACTGCTGGCATTGTTGTCCTTATTGTTTATGTTGACGACATTATTCTTTCCGGAAGTGATCTTGCTGGTATTCAGTCAACAAAGTACTATCTGGAGAAACACTTCGTCACCAAGGATCTCGGCTCGCTACGGTATTTTCTTGGGATAGAGGTGTCCCGGTCTTCTTCTGGTCTCTGCTTATCTCAGCGGAAGTATGTTCTGGACCTACTATCTGAAACTGGTCTTCTAGGTGCTAAACCTGCTAGCACGCCTCTAGATCCGAACACCGACTGGGATGATGAGAATTCTCCTGCTTATCCTGACAATCATCAGTATCGAAGAATGGTTGGTAAACTCATATATCTTACTGTTACACGGGCTGATATTACTGCTGCGGTTGGACTGGTTAGTCGTTACTTAGATAAACCTCGGCAATGGCATTGGGATGCTGTCTGCCATATTCTGAAATATCTGAAAAGGTCTCCTGGAAAAGGCCTGTTTTACAAGAAACATGGGCACTGCAAACTTCTTGGCTATTCTGACTCTGATTATGCTGGCAGCAAGGTTGACCATCGCTCTACTTCTGGCTACTGTACCTTTGTGGGAGGCAACCTTGTCACTTGGCGAAGCAGGAAGCAGTCTGTTGTTGCTCGCTCTAGTGCTGAAGCTGAGTATCGTGCCATGGCGCACACTACCTGTGAACTATTCTGGATTAGGAGCTTGCTGAAGGACTTTGGTATTTCTGATACGTCTCCTATTCCAATGTATTGTGACAACAAAGCAGCTACTTTCATTGCTAGTAACCCTACTTTCCATGAGCGGACCAAGCACATTGAGGTGGATTGTCATTTCGTCCGTGAAGCTGTTCTATCGGGTCAAATCTCTACTCCCTACATTCATACGTCTGATCAGGTGGCTGACATCTTCACAAAGATTCTACCAAAGACGAGGTTCACTGCTATGACATCCAAGCTGGGCATGATAGACATCTACGCTCCAGCTTGAGGTGGAGTATTAGTATATAGACTTTCCTGCGTTTTTACTTAGTCTATTTTTTCTCTTTTCTTTGTTATTCTTATGTCTTGTTTTATCCCACATGGGTTATATCTAAACCCTGTGGCTTTCTCTTGTCTTATAAAAGAGAACCCTGTACTCCTTTTTTAATCATCTCAATAATAAGACAATTAGCCGCAACTTTTAGATTTACAAAGCTACTGGCCAAGAAACATTTCAACTAGCTTGTGGACAAGTTGGGCATGATTGATATCTATGCTCCAACTTGAGGGGGAGTGTTAATATATGTCTTTACTTACTGTCCTGTTATTTTACTTTTCTATTTGGACCTACATGTAATTGTTCCACTAGTATATATATCAGGGTGCACACATTGTGTAACCCTACGCTTTCTCAATTTGCTTTGTATCAGAAGCTAAAGTCGCTCTAATACCATGTTGTATGAAAGTCGGAGCGCAAGATCCAATGTAGTTATGCTCCTTTGTTTATATTAGAGGATAAAGGGAGAATTACATAAAGAGTTCACTAACAATATGTACGTAGCATGAAATAAAAAGATGAATATTGAAATATCACTTAATTGCTTTATTTTAACAAGTGCATTAGGCCACTAGCATTATTAGATGGAAATAGTTTTCTATTCAAGAAAAAGATTAGTGAACAAAAGCACAAAAATAAACAACACCCTTGAACACCTTTTATTCGTATGCGCATGCAATTAACAAGTTTGCCTCATTTAAATTATGATAATGAATTTATTTCACTAAATATTTAAGGATTAAACGAGTAGTGATGACCCACTAAAAGTTTTGTACATATACAAACTTGTGGTAAATTGTTTTTGATAGACTTCCAAGCTACGTTTTGGATTAGCCAAAATTTTTGTATGATTTTCCAAAAAAGGGTATCGAGTAAATTAAGAATACTTTGTGAATCCATGCATATTTGTGCACGTTTTTGCTAATTGGCTTCTAAGCTATGTGGTGCATGACATACATTGCACCTGCATACCTATGTACGTAAAGGCCACCTTATAAATGCTTATTGTTGTGCTACAAGTATTAGGAGTTCCACTAGCCTTGCCATGTGGTCCAAACCTACAAACTACTGCCAACTCCCCTTCCCTTAGGTTGTAACGGCCTCTGGAGGCGGAGTTAGGGTGATGGGATCCATAACTTGGGTTCACAATCCCTATCTCCCCGCAATACTACCAAACTAAGTGACTTCTACTAAAACAACTTTGTCCATAGGGGTTGCCACACCTTGGAAACCATTCCCCTAGAGGTGTTGTTGCCTCCTCTATTGAGCCTAAAAGTTGCAAGGAAATCCTTGGCTTGCAAAATGAGCACAACGATCGACCAATAGGCCACCGTCACTGTAGCACAATCCTTACATGGAGTCCCCCCCCCCCCAAATTTTTTTTGAATCATTTCTTTTTGGTATTTTCTTACATTCTTGTGCATCATCCAAGACACTTTGAGTTTGGGAAAAACATTTTGGTGATTTTGGACACTACCCACTTTACTGTCAAATCTGTCGCATACTTGCAGACCAATATTCCAAAAATTGCCCAAGCTTCTTTGACATGCATTGTGGTGCATGATGAAGCTTACAACGCCAACATGAGCTACACCAACGATTTAATTACGATTGTAGGTAAGGTCGACATTGCATATTGATTTACATTGCGAGAGATCTATGACATATTTCTAAGCTTCCTAGATATATTCGAAATGTTGCGCCTCATGCCGCAAGCATACATGTTTGTACCTACAACAATGTCCAATCCACCATCCGAGCATGTGTTTAGACTACATTTATCGCTGCCAACACTCTGCCCAACAACACTATCTTGCATGCAATCTTTTATTGATCGCATTGACATGACACATTGACATCAAAATATCGTCCAAAGAACCAATTAGTCGCCAACCATCCTCAAAGATGCATACATCGATGATGTTGATTGAAACATGCTTCTCCCATGCAATAAGCCCAAGTATAATGCTTACGATGGCACAATATTGTCTCTAGTGTTAAACTGGTGATGCTTCCATTAACTATTCCAACTCCCAAGTATTGCATATGGCATCCATGATGCTTTGCAGGTGACATGGACTCGAGTCCTAGATCACCGACCATCAGACTCGTCGAAGGCTTGTCCCTTGAAGATGAGGGATATTGATTGAGGCTTGATAAGACTAGAATTAAATAGACTTTTTTGTTTGCTATATTTGGCGTTTTAGCTAATTACGTTGACTCGTTATTAATTATAGGGAGTTAGTCGTATTCTCAGGAAAAAGCTGCAAGTTCCAAGATATATTAGTTTTATTGGGATTTATTATTTGATTTGATTGTTAGTCGCAAACGTCGCGATATTAGGGCTCTTAGTCTTTGTTATAAATAACATTGTCAGGATATGTTTCTAGGGAGATGATTTGTTATTGATTTTCTTTTTGGAATTGGTTACCCATCAGCGTGATATCGTGTCGTTGGTTCAACTGGCTGAGTCACTATGTCTAACAGATTTTACCCTAAAATAGCTTTCAGCCCCAACTGACCTGCTAGACCTATCTAGGTGGCACCTCAACCTTCTCAAATGTCTGGGTTAGGTTGGTTTCAATACCTCAATTCCATAGCTACATGCAAGCTCCCTCACTACGCAGGTGTTTAATATCATGGTGTCTCACAGAACACTATGCTTCCCCTTCTACAGATAAGCCAGACTTACTCCCTTTTCTTTTTCAAACACGAGCTTGGGAAGAGTCGTCAATTTGATATTACTGATAAACAATTAAATCAAAGCAAAGAATTAAATGTCTGATTTCAATGTCGTGTTCTATGGCCTAGAAACAGAAAATTTTCAAAATTTCGGCTGAAATTTTGATATTTACGACCCTTACGATTTTGACGACCAAATAAGCGAATTAAATCATGAAAATTTACCAGGACGTTCTAATCGCCAAGATCTACTCAAATATGCAATAATATTTCATATTGGATATGTGTGTGTGGGGGGGGGGTCTCCCACATTTGTTAGTGAAGGAAGCTGAACAATTTTGAGAGAATTCCGATGGCAATTTCGATGACAAAATGAAGGAATTAAGTTATGGAATTTTGCAATCACAATGTTTAAACATAGACACACTAGATTATATAGTAAATTTATATGTTTAGAGGTTAGGGTCGGATCCATGTCTTGATGAGTGAGTGAACAAATGAACAGAAATGTCAAGTCCGTTAGACAATTAGACTGTTATAAACTTGCAAACTTCAGGTTAAAACAACTAGAGTACTAGACTTTATTACTTAGATTTACAACTTACAAGTTACAATATTGTATGTTAGTATATTTATTGTATAAGTCTACTATTATAATATATTTAGGGTTACATAAGTGAATAATTAAAAAAATACATATAGGGTTACAAGTTACAACTTACACTTAACATTTTGTATAAGGCTACTATTATAATATATATAGGGTTACCTAAGTGCAAAATACAAAAATATAAGAACTTCCATTAAAAAAACTTTTGTAGCCATTTTGTGTATAAATATGAAATATATTGATTAAATTTTGAAAATAAGTATAGATGTACGTATTTCACACTATTGTTTCTTAGATTTACAAGTTCACTTCAAGATCTTGAGAATTTTAAGAGAAATGTCACTTAAAATTTAGGATTTTCGGAGTATTTATTAAGATATGTCTAAAAGGGAGTAGAAATAGAAGGAGGAGTAGATGGGTTAGGGAGAGGCTTTACATACCTTAGAATCAATTAGAGCAGCCTTGAAGAGCAAGATATCACAAAAAAAATCGTTAAAAGATCAATGTCCCAACAAATCCTTTCAATGGAACACTGTTTTGCGAAATAGGTGCTGCATTTCGTAATATCAAGGCCCAAACTGGACTTTTTTGCACTAAAATACCCCCTGTTTTGCGAAATTTTGACTGTAGCTGCGAAATTTTTGCAAATTATGGACCAATTCCTGTGTACTGACGTTTCGATGTCCGATTGCAAAAAAAAAAACAAAATTTTGAGCAAAATTTCGCAATTTCAATCAAAATTTTGTTCCATGAATCAAGGTGAAGCTCCTTTCACCATGAAAGCAGATAGCTATCTATCCCCTTTTTATGTCCATTGAACTAGATGCCCGCAGGGTAACTTAATATCATGGATTGGTAGCAGGAGGCTTACTCTTGGATTCAGAATAAGACCTATTCAGAAGCTGTTGTGGCAGTATGTTATGTCCCTGCCAATTTCCAGTATGAAATGAAGAAGGCAGATGTAATGGCCTGCTAACAGTTGGGGGAGTTGTTGTTCGAAAATTGGTTGGAAATGAGACTGGCCTTCATTCATTCATTATGCAGAAATGGATCTAATATCAGAAAGGTAGAGACATAGGACCCTGCTTAGGCAGAACAAGTGCTACCTCAACAACTACATTCCATCCTACATAATTACTCTTATAGGTACAATATACATATGCTATATCTTGACAAGTCCACCTGACCTGTTATCAATGAAATAACAAAGGACCAAAGATCAAACCTGGTCCAGATCATGTATTACATTATATTTTTGCGCATTAGAGATATTGTCATGACATGGCCACTGCACAGAGCCGCATATATGAGATTCAATCAGCAGAGCTGAAAATTCGGGATCTGCGAATGATGCCGGGTATTCAGATAAGAAGGGTAAAAGCACAAAAGTACAGTCAACTATTTGCAAATGGCGGGGAAAAAAGATAATGTCATGCACACACACATAATACACGTACATACATATATAACTTGAAGTAAATGAAACTGTTAAAAAGTCAAACAAATAATTCACCAGTTATCATCATCTTCTTCATTATCATCAGCTAATCCTCAATCCCAACCATGTTGGGGCTAGGAATTTCATTAATGATAACTAGTTATACATGAAGAAAATGGATTACTCAGTAAAGCAGAGTTGTTTGTCTGCTACATACGACTGTGAAATATTCACCGGTTTATACATGCGTCGATCATTGTGCAATTGCTACTGAGTGGGGAACCTTGTTTTTTTTCCACGTCTAACACGGTTCTGGACAGTCCCTTTCAATGTTCAAAATTTCGTCGAAATTGTCGAAATTTCGCTAATTATTTCAATGCCGCCAACGATCGGACATAGAATGGCCTTACATGTCTGTACGTAGGGAATTTTGCCAGAAAAAAATTAAATTTCGACAATTATTTCAAATTTCGACGAAATTAGGTAAATTTCGATGAAAAAAGGGCCCATCTCATCCGCATTTCGACGAAATTTTGAGAAATGGGGTGCGATGTCTGCAGATTGTACTATGTGATTCATTGGGCTTGCTAGGGGCAATCTAAGTTATGTTTCTTCTCTTCCTAACGTAATTCTACCTCTCTATCCTATTTCTGAAAGATCTACATAGGAAATATTTAAAAATGTGTGTGGGAGTGATATCTATGACTATGATGACCCACTAACTTTCATTTTTGAGGTCACATGATTTATGTCATAGTGTGCAAAATTAGCATGACTATCGAGATATTTTGTATGTATGCCATTATCAAGCACACCTCTAACTACATGGTTGCCTCCTATAGGCTCTCGCTACAAAAAGCACACAACGAAGAACAAAGGTTGAGTTAATCCATTAGTATGCATTTTATCACTTGTAAGCATATGGAGATTAACAGTGAGACACATCTATGCTTGTATAAAACAAAATAAACATGAGCCAATATGATGATAGGTAT
Organism: Alisma plantago-aquatica; assembly: GCA_963693085.1. Taxonomy (NCBI): domain Eukaryota; kingdom Viridiplantae; phylum Streptophyta; class Magnoliopsida; order Alismatales; family Alismataceae; genus Alisma; species Alisma plantago-aquatica. The sequence continues at coordinate 1,330,099,801 of OY856409.1, forward strand.
AATTAACAAGGAGGATGACAACCATCATGGTTCAACTAGATGCATAAACCATAGTTGTCTCATGCTTCCTCAGTACTCACTCACATACCACTGCAACATAGTTTATGTACTACGTCCTGTCATCCTACTGAGAGGTCCTACCATACTAGATCACGCTATGTTTCCATTAATTTGTGTCTTTTAAGTCTATATTTTGTGCTTGCAAACTGTGATGACTTAATTCATTCATTTCGCCATTCAATTGACCTCAAAATCTCTATTGAAATGCCCATCAAAATTGTTCAGCTTCCTTCACTCACACATGAGGAGCCCCACCCCCTCACACATCCAATATGAAATATTATTGCATATTTGAGTAAATCTACACTAGTAGATTGTTCTGGTAAAATTTATCTAAATAATTCGATCATTTGGTCGTCGAAACGTCAAGAATGCTTCTGTCGAAATTTCCGTTTCTGTGGCTACCGAAACGGCGGCGAAATCGGACATTTTCTTCCTTGCTCCCTTTTCTTCTAGCATAATATCAAGATTGCTGTAGTATCACCATATACTCCTTGCTTTCTTGAGCCCAAATAATATAATATTTTATATTTAACATTCATATATATTAGCATATCCCATCAACCACACACTTGAAAATTATGTTATACCCATCGACCATCATACAAGTCGGCAGAAGCTAGTGACATATCCAACCATGAAATAACAGCATGAGATTGTTGCACTCGTGGCCATGAACTAATTAGTCATGGAGTGTTGCACGTATTGACTGTGAACTAGGGTTATTAAGGCAACTTTTCTGAAGGGTTTCCGGAACATTTGATAGAATGGCACACATAAATTGGTAGTACCCTTAAACATGGTCGAAAACTTTCTTAGATGCATATAGTCAGTCAGGGACACGTCCAATATTGCAAAATATATGTGGAGACAGCTGTTAGTTTTTGTGTATATCGGTTTACAAGTGGCTTGAGCAGCTAGCAAAATATTAATCATGTTAAATGTAGCATGCTCTTGAACAAATTTCTGTCATGAAATGAAGTTTATTTGTGCAAGAAGAGCAGGCAATCCAACCTTGCTGCATGATTGACAAAGACTGCAGCCATTTTGTTTCAAGGGCCATGGTTCTTAGGATAGCCTTTTGGGACTTTTTAACCATGGTAGCCAGGATTATCAGTAATTTCCTACAGTGTGGATGCAGGCTCAGTGGGTGCAAGTGACCAACTTGTGTGGTGCTTTTGATGCGCTCCACGGAAGGCGGCAGTCCCTTGGCTAGGGCCTAAACATGTCTAAAGATGCCATGGTCTGCAATATTGCACCACAATCTGAATGAAAGAATCGTCATCATCATCTAAGCCTCAATCCCAATCATTTTGGGGCCGGCTACATGGATCCTTCTTTTCCTATCAACTCTGTTATGAGTTATATTTTGATCAAGATATAAAGATTCAAAATCTCTTTATAAACTCTTGCTAATTTAATTTTGACCTCATCTTCTTTTTTATATTATGCTCGACTCAATAGCACTACTTTCTGTACGTGCATTAGTCGATCTATGTTGCACGTGTCCATTCCATTCATATGACGCAACTTGTTCTCAATACTCCCCACTCCTAATTTCACATGTCAAGCAATCTTTTCTTGTCTTCCCGTACATCCATCTTAACATATGCATTTCTACCACATTAATCTTGTTGAGGCCTTGTTTCTTCACTGCCCAACATTCACTCCCATATAGTATGGGTAATCATATAGTGGTCCTATAAAATTACTTTTAATCAGAGAGAGATCTTCTGGTCACGTACTACTGGTGCATTCCTCCATTTTAACCATCCTGTTTTGATCCTGTGAGAAAACATCATCTTGGACATCATCATTTATTTGAATATCAGAAGACAAATAATGAAACTTATCACATTTTGGTACATCCACTCTTTCGAACTTGGACCCACCCTTCAGAATTCTAGATTGACTAAAATTGCAATGCACATACTCAATTTGCTTCCATTGATCATAAATCCATAAGATTCCAATGCATGTCTCCAAAGTTCAATTTTATTATTCCGTCTTTTTTTTATTTCCATACATCAACACAACATCATAAACAAATAACATGCACCAAGGAATATCATCTTGAACATGCTTTGCAACTCATCCATAACAAGAACGAATAGATGAGTGTCGAACTGTCGATCCTTGATGTACCCCAATTATGATAGGAAATGTTAGCGGCTCTCCTCCAGGAGTCCTAACAATTGCAGTAGAGCTATTATGCATGTCTTTAATCAAGTCAATGTATTGGACTGACACAACACTAAACCTCTACAACACTTCCATGGGTACTCAATCATAAGCTTTTTTCGAATCAATTAAAACCATATGGTCTCTTTTGTTTTCTCTGTACTTTTCTATAAGCCTCCTTATCAGAAAAATTACATATGTTGTGATCTTCTAGGCGTAAAAAAAATTGGTTGTCTGATGTTTGTGATATAAATCTTTGCCTTTTCTCAATAGTCCTTTCCCAAAGCTTCATAGTGTGACTCATTAACTTGATACCTCTGTAGTTTGTGTAGCTTTAAACATCTCCTTTGTTCTTCTAGATGGGAACTGTAGTAATATTTCTCCAATCATCCAACATCTTCTTGGTCTTCGTGATCTTATTAAAGAAATTCATTAACCACACAGATCCTTCATCTCCCATGCTCTTCCATACAACAATGGGAATACTGTCTGGTCCACATGCCTTTCTCATTTTTATATTTTTCAAGCATTTCTTACCTCAGGTAGTGAAACTTGGCCTGTGTAAATGATGTCTTGTACTTTATTGCAGTGTCTCCATTGAAAAGCTTATAAAAGCAGTTTCTCCATTGTTTCTTGATATCACTGTCCTTTGCCAAAACTCTACCATTTCATTCTAGATGCATTTTACTTAACTGAATACTCTTCTTTCCTTTCTCTTATACGAGCCATTTTGTAGATATATCTTTTTCTCCTTCTCTGGTGTCCATCTTCTTATATATTGCTTCAAAGTATCTATAACTTGCCTCTGGAACTGGCTTCTTAGCTTCTTTCTTTGGTTGTTTGTATTTTTGAAAACTTGCTTCATCTCGAAATTTGGAATCAAGTTTCTATAAATCTCCTTTTTGAGTTTAATGACTTTCTGTATTTCATCATTCTACCTCTCTTTGGGCCAAGTCTCTTTCTGTGGAAGCCTAGACCCTTTGGGCCCCATAAAATCTCTTTAGCAATCTTTGTTATGCAAGATCTCATATTATGCCACATAGTGTTAACATTAGACTCCAAGTTCCAAGTGCACTCCTTGATAAGATTACTAGTAACTGATTTTCTCAAGTATCCAACACCTAGTTGATTGTGATGAACAATAAGTGCCGGGGACATGAAAGCTATCATCTATACTATATAGGAAAGCCCATGGAGGGGGCTGCATGCAACTTTCTCCATTATTTTATGAAATTACATATTGATCCCTGTGTGTACACCACACTTTTGTCTCTAATTTCTTAAATTATATATTATATTAGGAGACACATCTATATTATATAGGAAAGCCCGTGGAGGGGGCTTCATGCAGTTTTCTCTATTATTTTTTGAAATTACGTATTGGTCCATATGTGCGTACACCACACTTTTGTCTTTAATTTTTTAAATTATATATATTATATTAGAAGACTCATCGATACTATATAGAAAAGCCCGTGAAGGGGGCTGGATGTAATTTTCTCTATTATTTTTGAAAATTACATATTGTTCCCTGTGTGTGCACACCACACTTTTGTCTTTAATTTTTTAAATTATATATTATATTAAGAGACACATCTATACTATACAGGAAAGCCCGTGGAGGGGGTTGCATGCAATTTTTTCTATTATTTTTTGAAATTACATATTGGTCCATGTGTTTACACCACACTTTTGTCTTTAATTTCTTGAATTATATATTATATTAGGAGACACATCTATACTATATAGGAAAGCCCGTGGAGGGGGTTGCATGCAATTTTTTCCATTACTTTTTAAAATTACATATTGGTCCATGTGTGTACACCACACTTTTCTCTCTAATTTCTTAAGTTATATATTATATTAGGAGACACATCTATACTATATAGGAAAGCCCGTGGAGGGGGCTTCATGCAATTTTCTCCATTTTTTAAAATTATATTTTGGTCCCTGTGTGTACATCACACTTTTGTCTTTAATTTTTTAAATTATATATTATACTAGGAGACACATCTATACTATTTAGGAAAGCCCGTGGAGGGGGTTGCATGTAATTTTTTCCATTATTTTTTGAAATTACATATTGGTCCATGTGTGTACACCACACTTGTCTCTAATTTCTTAAATTATATATTATATTAGGAGACACATCTATACTATATAGGAAAGTCCGTGGAGGGAACTGCATGTAATTTTTCTCTATTATTTTTTGAATTTACATATTGGTCCTTGTATGTACTCCGCACTTTTGTCTTTAATTTGTTAAATTATATGTTATATTAGGAGACACATCTATACTATTTTAAAAATCCCATAAAGGGGGTTGCATGCAATTTTCTCTATTATTTTTTGAAATTACATATTGGTCCCTGTGTGTATGAGAAGTCCTATTAATATATGTATGGTACATATTTTTTTTTATCTTTTTAAGTTAAATCTATAAATTATTGATTGTAGTCTACTAAGCCCGTGGAGGGGGCTGCATGCAATTTTCTCTATTATTTTTTGAAATTACATATTGGTCCATGTGTGTACACCGCCCTTTTGTCTTTAATTTTTTAAATTATATATTATATTAGAAGACACATCTATACTATATAGAAAAGCCTGTAAAGGGGGCTGCATGTAATTTTCTCTATTATTTTTTGAAATTATATATTGGTCCCTGTGTGTATTAGAAGTCCTATTGTACATATTTTTTTTTTATCTTTTTAAGTTAAATCTATAAATTATTGATTGTAGACTACTAAGGCACCCGTGCATAGCACGGGTTTATGCCTAGTGTAAGCAGTAAGCTTGCAGACCAGATTTTCTTATGTGACTGACTTTTGTTCAATGAATAAAGTTATTTCTGCTGACTGTTGTCTTTTGCCTTCAGTATATTGTTTTTGCTGTCTACTGAATTCAGTTTCGTAAAAGGACCCAGTGATTTTTTTGATAAATGTTTTTAGTGGACGAAGTTTGATGCCTACGGGACTTGAAAGCGAAATAACCTGGCTTCAGATAAGAATACTAACACCTGTGAATCTTTAAGTGTAAATCTTCACTGGATTCGCAAGTTCCATTCCATACAATGAGTAAAAACGCAGCATAGTAACTTGAAGTGCTTCCATGTAATCAGTGAAATTGCAAAATAGTAACATTTATATTTTCCTATTTGCTGGTATTTATGATTTTACCTACGGGTATGCATCAACATGCTTTCTTACTATTTAAATGGTTGTTTTACTCCCAGCTTAGAAAAGTTGAATATCGTTTAAGCTGCTAGGAACTTCGTTTCTGCCAATAACCTTGGAATCATAGTGACTATCTTTTAACTAATATTCCTGTTCCACAGCTAGACCTGGATTCCACAGGGAAGGATCTTGTAGCTCGCCAATGGCATTCCTTGAACCCGTACCACTAACAGAAAGAGGCTTGCTTCCCTCGGATTTTGTTCTCGAGGATCCGGACTGTCACTTCATCTATGTCTGTAAGAAAACAAATGTCTTAGTAAATGCTACTGATGCTACAGTCTGTGAGCCAGACTTTGGACTCTGCAGTTAGTGATTCTTGTGTGTTATGAAACCATATATACTGCTATGTCATGTGTAGTAGTCCAGCTAATCAAACACATGTGGCCACTTTGATGGTTTTGGTTGATTAATTTGAGCCAGTGCAGCCACTTGTACAATTAACTACTTAGCAATTCTTGTTTACTAAACCGCTTTATCACTCTTTCTCGGGATTTTTTTTTTTTTTTTGTAATGTATTGCTTGACTAATCTGTGATATGCGCAAGTTTCTTTTTTATATTTTCTTTGCTCTTTCTGCAAGATTCAATCGCAACTGAGAAATTTATTCAACGGCATGTTTTAGAAACATTATAGGACTATTCATGCCCAGTGTCCACATAGGGCACGGTAATTGTTCAAAGGTCCTATTCATGTTTATTTAACAATATGATATAGCTGCAGAAATTGAAAAAACTGTCATATAACCGGCTTCGAGAAGCTACATATATGACTGAGCGTTTGGCATAATTTCATGGTAAGCTGCAAACTAGAATGTATAAAAAGCATAATGAGGCTGCGAATCCCTCATCATCTTTGAAGGCCATATCCCCATCGTCTAATATGGCAGAAGGAACTTTTATAAGTGTCAACAAAAGCTGGTGTCTCTTAAACAAAGTCTGAATACTTGGTGGAATGCTATTTTTTATATCATGTTTTTGATGAAACTGGCAGGAAAAATTAGATTTTATTGATTGGCAATGCCGTTGGATATTGAATTGAACTTTGGCATAAAGTACATTGTTTTCTTCATATTTTAGAAGATGGTGTGCTAATGTGAAACAGCTAAACACCAACCTTGTTTATCTTGAGGTTTTAAGTAATTGAATAATGCTGATCATCACCTAGATTGAAATTCTGGGTGATGAGATCTGGTAAACTTGTGAGTGATGGCCACGAATAAAACTGCTGGACTTTGACCGAGGTTCGGACCAGATGGATCATGGTTTGGTTCTTCAGCAGCGGCAGTGTGTTGAAAAACCAGCTTGCCATTTCCAGCAAAGCTTCCTTATCGCTGAAATTAAACAGTTATTTTTATAGCGAGCTAAAAACTTTTAACTTAAACAACAGGTTATGGCCATGTGAATTCCCGTAGAAAAGCTATATATGAACCTTTAGTGTTAAAGGGGCGCCAGAGATGACGTCTTGATGCTGAAGGAAAGAGTCAGTCGGGGAGATGCTATGCGACCTGCAAGAAATAACCGTAGAAAATGTTAGGCATCAGCGTGCTTAATGAAACCCACAGTAAGTGGGTAGATCTTAAGGTTGGCAGGAAGGCCAATGAGCAATGAAATCGAGCGGAGTAGCGGGTGTGATGATGACCCACATCATTTGTATTATCAACGTCGAGTTTATGATGATGGACAAGCAAGATAAATCTCAAGCCATATTGCCATCGGATGCTTCAAGTAGTGCCACAAAGATGGGCTCTAGTGGCTAGGGCTAGCAATTGGGTCATATCGGGTTGAGATGTTCGAAAGTCTGAAATTGAATATTTAATGGAATTGTTGAAAATTGATTTTGGGTCATTCTCGGTTGGGTCTAGGCAAACCATGTATCATACAAACAAACATGCTCACAAATGACATAAATTAGGTTTGAAAGAAATCATACATGTTCGTGTCCTTTGGGATGAATCACCCCCTAGAATTGGCTCTCGACTTGTGCCTCTTCTCTTACCACAAATCCCTTGGGTTTACCATTTTCCTTAAAGACAGAGGTACTTGTCTCCTGCTAGAAAGAGATGAACACCAAAGATTTTAAGTATGAACGACATTGGCGTATAAATCATTTAACTTAGAAGACCTACTGAAAAATATCTGGTGTATCTCTTATGCCATAAAGTTATTACTAGATGCTTAAGTGGGCCAACTATGGTGCTAAAGTGGGTTTCTACATCTATAATTGACGACCAAGTAAATATAACTTTATCCTTTAGTATGAGTAACTGTGTTAGTATATATTAGAACCAGTTCTAGTTTGATGCAGCACACATCACGAGAAGAAAATATCCTCTACATTTCTCATGTCATTTCTACATAAACTACTGACGAATGTCCTAGCCAGTCCCATTTATTGAGTTAGAATCAATAAGCAGTTTATCACAACCAATATACCATAAATTTGTGATGATTCTAGGGGACATTGTATTTTAGGAAGGTATTCCATATATATAAGTGATAAGCCTTAGGAAAAAAATGAATTCCTAACCAATGTAAACATAATTATCAAGAGTGGTCTGAAGCTGCTAAGGAACTAGCTAATATCCTCAATAACTAAAAAATTTCAAGCAAACAACAAGAAATCTGTCATTTATATATGACAAAAAGTCAACAACCATGCAATCTGAGATCCAAGTAATATTATAACAATTGTTAACAACATGCTTGACAAAGCTAGCTAATGTTCTTTGAAAAACATAAACATAAGATTACAACTAGTTCCATATACATCTTCATCAAAACATTACCCACAAACTATCCAAAACCCATTATAGGAACCAAGACACAACAATACACATGCTTGACCTCTCAAAAGGGTCACTCAGGAAATTGGTTGGGTGATGGAGCATTGATTCGACTTTAGGACCTAAAATGATGTTCAATTGTTTATTACCCATTATTTAAGTGAGTAGATAATCTACAAGAGAAATAACCACACTTCTATCTTCATTTCTTTTATTTTGGACATATCTAATTCGATATGCTATCTATGAATATTCTTTAACTATGGCAATGCACTTGGCAATAAAATTTATAGTATAATTAAGTACATATATAAATATCAACTAACATACATGACTATTGAATTTTTTCACTTTAATTGTTATGACAAACCCCCATGCTAAATGAGATTACTCAAAATCAACATGTCGTTCAAAAGCTAAATAATCACATTACCAAAAAGGTATGCAATGAAAACCAAATAAAATTTGCCAAACATATCAAAAGCAACTTTTGAACAAAGGTTCAACTTCACAAGTATTTTCTTACCAGGTAACTTTACATGAGATTGGTGGCCTCAACCACACCCTATATACAAAAAGTGTTATCCAAACATTTACACATTTACTTTGCTCATGATGTACAACCAAAATCTTGAGTCAATATACACGATATTCAAATCCCCCTGCCTGGACATGACAATACATGGATGACTCTAGAACTCCACACCAAACCACACTAATCTCTCAAGCTCTATTGGTCTCCAAATAGGGCCTCCTCACCACGAGTTTGACCGCGCTACAGATCACCTAAAAAGGGTGTGGAAACTCACGAGGTGAGACCTATGTCCCAACGATATTAGTATAACTTCTAATAACATATGTTGCTTACAAAAAGAGTATGCACTTTAAACAATTAAAGCAGATAATATTACAAAGTTGAAGGGTTATACAATTTACACAAAAGATCGAATCATAAATATAGTTAATTAATACACCTATAAATCAAAAGAATCATAGCAAGGATCATCATCTAATGTAATTTACCAAATAACACTAACAATTATGCTACACGACTGAATTATATATTTTAATTAAGCCCTAGGTAGTTTGAGGCGTACCACTCAAACTACTAGCTGACCACTACGAAGTCGAAATCAACTCTGTATAATATCTAGGATGACTGGAATCCTAAGATCTCTTTCTCTCGATTTGTATGAGTAACAACTATAGTGTCGCATCGACCCAACTACTAAACAGCCTAGTCCATCTTGGGTACACATGCCACAACACTAGAAATTAGGGTATAAACCCTCAAATCCGGACGACAACCACAATCGCTCTCAAACACTTCCACATGCGAGACACACCAATGACCACTCCAAATCTTGAGATCAAGGTGACATGGATATACCCTCCCCATACCTATATATACTCAACAATATACGACTCCGAGCTCCTATCTGATTATTCATTTCACTGTCCAACAAGTTTTGACATTGGAATAGTTCTACAGACTCAGAGCACTACATGATAAGTATACACTTGATTACTTAGATCAATTTAAACATTTCAGCTTCATCAACCAAGTTACATACAAGCTCCTAAATAATCTTACAAACAAATTGTAGACTGTAACTTCAAAAGACATGAAATGTATGAAACATGTTTCCTGTTATCCCATCGTGGTATACTGATCTGTCATTATCCATAAAGAGGACTAAACCTCCAACCAGGGTACAAAACAGTCCAAAAATCCATTCCCATAAAAATAGAAATAACTTCATGTCAGAACATCATTATCATCTGAAAATTTTGCATAAAGTCCAACAAGGCATAGGCAAGATATCACCCCAAATTTCAACATAAATGTTCAATGCACGTAAGACTTATGGCATTTCCAACACTAGGTGTTTATGTGTTAAAAACGTAGCATGAATGAGCTACTTTTAGTTTTATGTTTTCGTTCAATTATCATTTCAACACCAACACAATAGGTTAAAGCATTATAACCACCATCAATTAACTACTATATAGTAAGGTTTAAGGTGTGGGTCGGACTTATGTATGTTGGGTACCAAAATGACACATATACAACTTTTTTTTACAGTCATTACTCCTAACAAAATCTCATTTATGGAAGAAAAACATTCATAAGATCTATGGAAGGCTCAAGGACTTGTAATATCATCACTTTCATGTCAAATAGTACCTAAAAGACCATCTTTTATCATATTATACGTTTTTTTGAAACAAGATTCACATAAAACAAGTTATGAGTACACAAGATACATATTAAATGTTATATCACTCACCTTCATGTGAAAAAGAATGTCCAAACAGGAAGAAATCTTGAAGAAAAAAAGAAAGATCCAATCTTTATACTCCAAGATATCCAAGATAGCTCCTATCTTTAAGAACTGGGTAGATCTAGAGAAAAAAAGAGAATATATAGGTTTATTCATCCATATGCTCAAACTTCTAGCAAGGAATACCATGGATTTTGTCTATGGAAGAAGAGAGAAGAAGGAAGACAACAAGAAAATGAGGTTAGGAGGAAAGATCTTACGTGTACATTGCAAGGAACTGAGAAAGAAGGCTTCAAATAGTCCTAAGAGAGAAAGATCTGAGGCTTGCACCCACATGCAACCACAATCTCACAAATCTTCAACCTCGAGAAGCTCCTTCTTCGTCAACCAATGGCTTTCGATGGTCTCCAGCAGCAAGAATGTGTTTGGGGTAGAAGGTTTTTGAGGGGAGTAGGGAGGGGTATTATAATAAGGATGAAAGAGAAAGGAGGTCAAAGGCCAAAAACTTCCTTTTCATCAGTCAAAGGTCAGGTTCTCCGTTAGTTTGCAACCATCCATGAAAAAAATGGTTTATGAACATGCATAACTCACATTGGAAGGCACACCCAATCCAACCATTATAAGACACACCGAATGTAATGATCAGAAGGCACACCCATTCTAACCAGCAGAAGGCACACCCAGTCAACCCATCAGAAGGCATACCCAATCCAACCTTCAGAAGACACACTCAGTCCAACCATTAGAAGACATACCTAGTCTAATCATAAGAAGGCATACCTCGTTCAACCATAGAAGGCATACCCAGTCCAACCATAAGAAGGCATACCCAATCCAACCATCGAAATATGCACCTAGTCCAAAAATCAGAAGGCATACCCAATCCAACCATCAGAAGACATACCCAGTCCAACCATCGGAAGGCACACCCAGTCTGATCATTGGAAGACATACCCATCCCAAACATCGTATGGCATATATATTGTATCCACACCAAACAAACATCAAGGGTTAGTATCTTTATGTAACAAGGTCTTTTAGCATTCAAATAAAATGAAACTTATCCATACTATAAAGAATACCATGAAGCAAAATGTACATGCGTTAAAATTGTAGGTAGATCCCCAAAAAGGAAAAATTGCATGTAGGTCCACACAAGTAGATAAATTTGCAAAACTTGAGAAAACGAAGTCTGATTTGAACCAAATTCTGATTTGAACCAAATTTGAAACATAGCTTTGTCAAATGATCTAAAAAAAACTAGTATATATTAATAAACTAAGCACCCGAATCAAATCGAACAAGTATGTTCAAGCATTAAACCATGTCAGTGGTCTTACAACCATAAACCCCTAATAGTGATTTCACCCAAAAATACTATGCAAACAAGGATGGGTACTTTCTATACATCTCCTCATACAACTCCCACATGTCTTTCTATATACCACGATGATGCCAAAACACCTTCACTAAGTCTATGTCCTTATTACTCAACTTCTACACATGTATATCTAAGATCAAAACTGGACCTTTAACTTAAGAAACATCCTCATCCAATTCTACTTCCACTGGATGTATCGTCTGCTCTGTATCAGGGTGACACTTTCTCAACATGGAAACACAAAAAACATTGTGGAACCTATATAACTCTGGAAATAACTCCTGCTTGTATGCCACTTTTCAAACTTGTGCCATGATAGGGTAAGGCCCCATTAACCTAGGAGCCAACTTACCCTTCTTACCAAACCTCAACACACCATTCTAAGGGGATACCTTGAGATACACTCTATCTTAAACCTGGAACTCTAACGATCTATGATGGTTATCAACATATGACTTCTATCTGTCTTGAGCTACCTTTAACTATTTTTTGGATTACCTTCATATTCTCTATAGTCTGTTGAACTAACTTAGGACCCAACAGTTGATACTCACCCGTCTTATACCAACAAAGAGGTGATCAACAATGCCTTCCGTGTAAATCCTCATATAATGCCATATCTATACTCCTCTGATAGCTGTTGTGGCAAACTCAATCAAAACTTAGGTGGATATCTCAACTCCCAAGATCCTAGAGATCAACTTGAGTTGAAATCTATCAAAAAAACTTGATCACCTCCTGGACTTCTTATAGGGGTACAATTTGTGGGAGTATGTGATGAGTGATGATGAAGAAGAAAGAAAATCATCTTGGGTCTAAAGGATTAAAATTTGGTATATATACCTTCTAGTCATGTTTAGTTTCATGTCTTGTTATTTTATTTTGATAGAATTAATTGTCGGCCAACTTCTCGGGTGGTCACTTTGACATTCAAGGTCAATGGGGTCAAATGAGGGGAACACTAAAAAAAAGTAAGGTCATTTCTAATGATTAAGTATGACTTGTTGGATATTTGTTCTGACTTTAGGATTGTTATCCAACAAATTGCTCTATGTGTGATCGAATTTTACCATAACAATTAGTTCGACCTTTGGAAAGGTCAATCGAACAAATTGGTATGACCATGAACATGAGCCGTTACATCCCCCGAATCTGAGAAGCATCTAGGTCAAACCTAGGGTGGGAAAGTATGCCAATAAAAAGAATCTTGCTACGTTGTTGCAACAATTGATGGTTATATTATTTTAAGCAAGTTGTCCATGTTGGATACTAAAAGTTGTAGGTAATGCCAATAGTAATATTTCCTGAGAGGAGGGAAGATTATTTTGTTTCATTGATGAGATACCCCCTTCAAGATGTCCAAGCATCGGACCACAATTTCATTTTTTTGTGTGAGCCCGGAGAGGTGACAACAAAGTCTTGTATAGTATATATATAATCATAATATAAAATCAGAACGATGAAGTAGGAGGTATTGATAAGAGAACACTATCTTACATTGTTATAATATTGAACCCTTATATGATCACACCAAACAATATGGTCGTAGAGAAATTTGAGGCTATCATTTTTATGAGCACGCAGTGCGAGTGTATACTAAGGTCAGTAATACCATAAACCCATATTCTGTATGCCCAACTAACTATATGCATTTGATGTATGTTAGTGATATCACCCTAGCGGAAAGAATATCAAATATCATTTTTCCAATAATACCAGACGTGGGATGCAACATATGAAGTAGGCTTCCAAGTTTGTGGGAGTTGACTAAACAAGAGTGAGGTGCCCAACTTGTGACACACCACAAAAATAACAAGATTACTCAAAATGCAAAATATGATTGATCACTAATTAACCACATAGAAAAAAAAGAAGAATAATTAAAACCAGATAAACATGTTCAACATAACCAAAAATATTTACATATCAGTCAACAACATGCATGATAGAACATACTATATCAAGTATTTACATGTATGTCCAGTGGCCTCAGCCACAACCTGTATACAAAAGATATGTTCTACATATATATGCCATATACAAAGATTGGCATACTGCCAAAAATTGGATTTGATGTACATATCATCTACAAAACATCCCTTGCCCAAACCTAAGAGTACATGGATGACTCTAGGACACTACTAACTACTAGACAACCTTCTGATCCTACTTCTCTCCAAGCTACTCTTCCTTAACACCACAAACCTGATGATTTTATTGATGACCACATAAAAAGATGGGGTCACCCCTGAGGTGAAACCAATGTCCCAACAAGAGATATAACTCTCAACAAGGATTACTGATTACAATAAGTTATACAATTACATAGATTAAGTAGACTAAATAGATAGTATAACAAAGAGGATGAATAACATGATATATAAAAGAGCAGACTAAAATATCAATTCTAAACAAATGATTCCTGTTACTGCAATATGTAACAACTAAACATTGTAAGAAGCAAGGTAAGGGTTATCAACCAACATGAATCATGTTTAACCCTAAGAAGATAACTTACACAGCTGGATTACATCTTTTATTAAGCCTTGAGTTTGAGGTATACCACTCAAAATCCAATTAATCACTACTAAGTCAAAATTAGTTCCGTACAAGATCTAGGAGAGTTGGAATCCTAAGATCTCATCCTCCCTCAGTCAATACAAGTCTGCCGTAGTGACATATAAGTCAACCTACAAAACAACCTAGTCCGCCATTAGTATATAGGCCATGACACTAGTAACTAGGGTATACAAACCCTATCACCTGAGGTACAACCGTAGCTGTCCTCAAGCACATTACCCGTATAAGTATTTGAGTTTGACTACAACCATTCTCCTATAGAGGCATGACTACAACCATCCTAAAAAACATGCATATACTCAACAATATATGACTCCAAGCTTCCATTAGAGGAATACTCATTTCACCATCCAGTAAGTCATAACATTGGATTGGATCTACAACACATGGCACTACATGATTATAGTTTTACTTGATTAGTTAATGTCAATTGGGCATCTTTAAATTACATCAATCAAGTTACACACAAACCCTAAAATATTACTACAACATATGGGTTTATTGCATCTTCAAAAGATATAAAATGTATGAGACACATCCCTTATTCCATCATCACAATATACCAATCCTTGTCACATAGTGAAGAGGGTTACACCTCCAGTAGGATTCCAGACATGCCCAAATGTCATTAACACCATCAAATCATTCCCTAGAAGAACATCATTATATTTCCATGACTTACAAAAGGCTCAAGACATCATCACCATACTTGTGATACACATGTTTGGTATAACATTGCATTAAAGAGTTTATGATGTTCATACAACAACATATTAGGGTTACAAAAACATTGAAAGGGTATTCCTTCATCATACTAATCTTACAAGGAAGCTAAGCATGATTAACTACCATCACCTATTTGTATTAGAGTTAGGTTTAACAAGATAGGTTGATTGAAGCTACAAGTCTGCACTCAATGGTAAGCCCTAGCACTTGGCATCCCTATCATATCATGGAGGTATAGGGTCAAACATAGCCATCAGATTAGAAACATCAAACCCAAGCCATCGAATCATGAACTTCACCCAAGACCATCAGATGTTGGATAGGTAAAACCATAGGATGCAATACTAATGAAACCTTGAACCATTAATCTAGGAAAACCATCGAGTTATAACTTAGAAGAGTCATCATACATGACCTAGTTAGGCCATCAGTTGTGGAAATGAGATCCACCATCGAATGTGGAATCCAGAGTCACCATCAGATGTGGCATCTGATGAACCCATCAGTTGTGGACCATCAGCCAAAGGGCCAGAGAAACCTTCGACCTAAGAGTCAGAAAAGTCATCAGGTGTGGAACCAAAAAAGCCATTGGTTGATGACCCAGTGAGACCATCGAGTGTGGAATTAGTGGAACCATCGATTGTGGTTCACAGATGGGGAAACATATCCATAAACCAAGTAAAACCATAGTTTGGTGGAAAGAGGAAAACCATCAAATGAAACCACTACATGTGAGTGTAAAAACCATCATTTATGGAGAAGCCATCGATCAATTGACACAAGAAGGTCAACTAAGATAACAATGAGAACCAAACCATCAGGTTACAAAACAAGAAGGAAAATTGGCTTAAAACCCTAAGTAGTAACGATCATTTGAAAGACCA